>JAHWFO010068719.1:5506391-5578850 GCA_023313115.1 Rhysida immarginata | reverse complement strand
TCAGACGTGCGGCTTCGGATCTTCGTGCGATATCATAAATAGTAGATCTAAAATATCCAAAGAAACGAATGATCTCGATCGCTCAGCGTGAAATGCTTCAATTATCGCTGCTCTCGATAACATTCCGCGTTGGTTCTCAACATTAAGCTCAATATTCTATTCAGTCGTTAGCACGTTTGCCTGGCTTAACCAGAACCGTCTAGCGTGTGGATCAGGATTTAACTGTGGCAAGAAGTTCGAATTGACTTTTAGCCAGATTTTGGTGGCACACCCGGTATACTGAGTAAAGAAACAAATGATCCTCTTCATGCCAAGCTTGACGGCACGTCTACTCACAAGTATCACCATAGCCTAAAAATGAAAGCATTCCCGAACCTTCCCACCTTCTTCTCTTCCTCAAATTTCCTTCCTTCTTTGACATCATCTTATCCAACTTTGTTACGCTCTTAGTGGGTCACACTAAATATATCAAGAAGAGATTTTTATTTCTTTGTGAAACGAAAGAAATGATTCATTAGAGAGCAGTTTGGAAAGAAAAGGAGAAATATGCGGGAGAATTACAGAGTAATTAGCTTTCCTGTTAAACATGGGCAGCATTTAATTTTCCACAAAGAAGATAAGCATAAATGCCAATTCCCGAGTATGATACGATACTCCAGCTCGGCTACGGATCTGGCAACTTCGAGATTTTCTAATTAATAAACGGAGAAAGATAAATTTTTCTAGCCGCAAATTAGCGATAAATTACGACGACCTAGTTTCACCTCTGACTTCGAATAGCTTATGAGTTTTAGTATAATCGAATAAAAAAAATATTTTCTAGTGAAGGAGAGTTTTATGTTTTCAAAACATGTCAGAAAAAAAAATACGACTAAACGCAGTGGAAAGAGGAAGGGGAAAACGAACAAAAACAAAACAAAAAAAAAACCCAATTCAAATGTGTCACGTAATTCATGGGCGCATCCTTTAAAAAATAAAAAGGGAACCAAACAACCTTTTTTAACACATTGATCTAACCTACTTTTCATGTAACCTCTGTAATGTAAATATTGATTATGAATAGCATTAATCAACTTTGGTTATTATGAGACTTATTCCCTTCTGCAAAAATAATAATGGCAATCGATAATCATCATAGCCTTCAGCTTTCACTATGAAATGGAATTATTTGTGTTCAAGGTGTCTTAATAACAACGCCCGACGGCTGGTAAATCTTTCGAGAGAATCCTCAGTTAGAAAATGAAAAGCTAACTAGAAACATTTGCGAATAGTTCATTTCACACATCTCTTGCATTTTCATTTGAATTTCAAAAATTTAATGCCTTTGTGGAAAAACGATTGAAGTTTCTTAATTAGGGAAAAAAAAAAATTAATTTTACGATTCTCTTATCTTTAAATTTTCCAAGCGTTACAAATCTTTAGCCATATTTTGTTAATCTTAAATATTTAATTGTGTGCTTATTACTTGGAGGAATATAATTAATAGAATTACGCAGTTTTCTACTTATTTTTTATATTGATATTTATTAGAATTTATTGCTTTTTATTAGAACATTATTTAATTTTACTATAAATAAACAACAAACAAACATTTTGGCCATAAACTGAATAAACCAATAAACACTGCAAGGCGTCGAAAACTCTACACCCCGCAAATTATTTGATAAATATCGTAGAACTTAAAAATCTATTAATGGCAACAAGTAGGAAGTCGTGGGTGAGCTATCTGCTGAAGAGCTTCCAATGACCTGATTATGCAAATTAGGACATATACAAAATTTATCTCATAAACCGTAACAGATAGGAGCCAATTGTCAGTTACAATAACCTTGTTCCGCATTCGATTATGAACACAATAAAAAAAATCGCAAAAAATCATCTATGAAAATTGATCCAATTAAACGGGTGCGCCATATCCTACACCTCACCATTTAATGGTACTGTTCCAGTAAAACTCTTTATTTAATTCTTATTTAAAAATCAATCCTTATCACCTTCAAACTAGTTCCCTTGAGAGGCCACACTGTGACGGAGACGTTGCTCCCACTCCTCATAGCAGTGCTGGAAGCCGTGAGGTGTTCAGTTGATTCATCACGACCTTCTAAATCACTTCCACCTGAGGTAACATTTGAACTTAGGAAAGAGGGAAAAGTCACATGGCACAAGTTAAGGGAAGTAGGGAGGTTGAGATAACACTGAAATGACTTTTTGGGCCAGAAATTGCAAGACAGAGAATGCTGTGTGACAAGGTGCATTGTCGTGATGCAGCATCCAAATTTCAGCAATGCTTGGTCTCACTCGAAGAACTCTTTTCCAATTTCGAGGCATCCATTTCCGTGACACACTAAAGAAACACTCTTCATGCGAACGTTTCGTATCAATAATGTAGTGATAGCAGGAAGTTGAAAATTACATTGAAGATCGAGTAAATGTTTGTCTAAACAACAGAAGTTTGTGAAAGAAGAAAAAAAAATGAAGGGAAAAAAAAAGAATAAAAAATATTGGTGAAAGCCAGCATTAAGAAAAAAGAAGACAAAATGGAAAATTTGATAAGAGAGATAGAGGGGAGGGGGGTTGTAGAGAGGGAAAGACAAAAGCACAGAAAGGACCGGTAGAAAGGCCTGTGACAAAATAGGGAATAACAAATAGGGAAGTTGTTTACTTATGATTCTTATTTTCTTTTGTTATTTCTGTCACTTTTACGTGTTCATCCCACTTTCTAATGCACTTTTTTCTTTGTCCTTTTATCATCTCCCATTGGTCCTCGTTCTTGTCCTATCCCAGCACGCCTTCTCGTTCATTTTTAGGCTTCCCATTGATTCCCTTCTGTTCTCCCTAGCAAATAATTTCTCCCCCCTCCCTATTTTGTCTGTATATAAGATGTCTTCTAATGCCCGTATTATCACTTTTAGTTTTTGATCGGCAAAGGATGGCCACTATCCGAAACGTCAGCTTTTTTCAAACAATTTTTATTATCAAATACCACATGTTACCATTTGAAAACGTGAATATTTCTAAAGACCACGTGAACGCTGGCTCCACAGCTCCGATCCCACTGGGACGATTTGGCCCATAGTAATGTGCCTCTTGCCTAGAGGAATCTGCATACCGAATTTCACTCCTTTACTTATACGAGGGCTGTTCAAAAAAGACCGGACTTTTGACATCCAACTTTATTACCTGAATTACAACATTATACATGTACATGATTGTCTCCTTCAAAGTAATTCCCCTTGCTTGCAATGCACCGCTCCCATCGTTTCTGCCACGGTTGGAATGCTCCCTGGAATTCGTTTATTGGGATCAGGGCCGTACCCAGAATAAACGCTCCTATCGTTTCGGGGGGGAGGGGGGTTGAGGGGGCTGGCCCAAGCCTGCTTGTGAGGGGCGGGTTTCCCCATGTAACAGATTTAGTTGACATGGTCCCCCCCTGGGTACGGCCCTGATTGGGATAGCACCTACCTGACTCTTTGAATTCTGTTTAATCATATCTACATCTTTAAAACTATATCCTTTTAAAGTGGTTTTCAACTTTGAAAAGAGGAAAAAGTCTGCTGGGGCCAAGTCTGGAGAGTACGGAGTGTGAGGAAGAACGGCCATTTCTTTAGCGGCCAAAATTGACCGATAAGCATATACGAGTGACTTGGTGCGTTGTCGTGATGCAAACCCCAGCTCTTGTTTTTTCATAGCTCAGTCCATCTTGACTTAGCAGAATGGTGACCGCATGAGTTCACTTTGACAGCTGTAGATCGTCATCGGATGAAGGTGGAAATGTGCACAAAATAACATTTTGTTACCAAAGGTTGCTACTAGGTGGCACAATCGCACAGGAGCTCAATTAAAGCTCTCCCTATCCAGAGCTTTAAGCTCAATCGCTGCAATGGCTCGTTCGCTATGGCAAAAGTCCGGTCATTTTTTGAACAGACCTTGTGAACCTTCTAACTACCATCAGAACAGATGAACCTTCTAACTACCATCCCGTAACTCCGAAACCAATAGCCTATCAAAATCAAACTAAACAATGAAATATCACATTCCCTTAGTAAGCTACATTCCGAATATCAATCTTCTACGTACGTCAAAAATGTAGAAAATATGAAGGGGACTGAAAGACTTGGTAAAACAATAAGTATCAATAGCTCCACTCTTCTGCTACTTAATGAAATCACGACAAATGAAATTGAGTCACTGATAGGCGTATTATTTATGAATCTGAAGAAACAAATGAATTATGTGCAAGTGTTTCAATTTAGTGCAGCAATGATAGTAATCAAAAGATGAATTCCAACTTCATCAACAAAGAGGCTGGAAAAGGTTGCATAAACTCTCTGGCTTCGTTCAAACTCATATGCCAAGATATTAAAAAGACAATACAGGGTGTTGTTAAATTTCATGTCAAAAATGATAGGGGTGATGGAATATGCGATTCTAAGCAAAAAAGTTCATATGAACATGGGTCCGAATTTGAACGATAACTGAGATATGAACAGAAATAAAAACGCCGCCACTAAGATCAACAAGTTAGTAACTCACTTTCTACAACATCTAGAATGATGAAATTTGGAAGAATAGTAGGGTACATAAAATTGTATATACCGTTAAAATTTGATCGAATTCCAACGAGTAGTTTCCGAGTTACGTAGTCAACATCGTAACATGTGGTGGTTATTGCTCACATGTGAGCACGTGTTACGATGTTGACTGCGTAACTCGGAAACTACTCGTTGGAATTCGTTCAAAATTTAACGGTATACGCAGTTTTATGCACCCTATTATTTCTTCAAACTTCATCATCACTAAATGCACGAGAAAAATTGCATCACGATAGGTCCGCACCATTTTTGACGTGATTGCAAAAATGGAACGATACGTAATTGCACAAGTCTATTTAGAACGCTACAGTGCGAAGGAGGTTTTCGTATACTGAGATATGGGCCCGATCGCACCAACCCAAACCGAAACGCCAATTAAACGAGTGGCATCATTACGGGTTTCTCCTTAAAGTCTTGTTGTGCGAACAGTTCTTTGTTTAGCACCCTGGCCAGTTCTCCATGGCTTGAACGACCCAGTCTCCCGTAAGTTCCTATCCACGATGAGAAATGTCTTACAATTCGGATGACGCAAATTGGGAAACGTTTCTCTGTACATTCGCTCGGATTTCCTTCTGCACCAGCATATGTGCAAGTTCCTGTCTCGAGTAACGCTCCGTAAGAGATAAAATAACCAATAAGAATGTGGATGTTCACTAATCAGAAGAAGGAAAGTACACGACACACAACTTGTCCACAATTATGGATACTCTCATCTTCAACAACAAGGCATAAGCTGTAAACAGAAACAAATATCACAGTGGAAACATAACTGGCAAGCTAGCGTCACTAAACGTCGACGCAGAGGGAGTTGTTTGCTCTGAAAACAAAAGCAGCTTACAAAAACGTTCCTGACGCGTATTACTCGTTCAAGATCTCGTAGTGCTTGATCTACATTTCTGACCGTTGGTTCCCTATCTCAAAATACTCACTTGTCAGTTTACAGTTCTCTACCATCTGTAGAATCTTGATCCTTAAGGTTGAGGCACCCTATCTAAGGAATGGTTTGTTTTGCTATTGTGTTGCTACCTAACAATGAAGCGGCGTGTTGTTTGCTATGCCATTGTTGGTCGTCGGCCATCAGCCTCAACAAAAGACTTGATTTTGTCTCCATGACGACGGCCATGCTTTGTGAATCCAGGGAGTTGAGCGGTCCCGTCGAACATGGCTGGTTGGGGAACATCGTCGAAAATGAAGAGGTGATCTCGGAAAGCAGCAGCGATGGGGAGGAGCTCGAGGGTCGCTCGTCGAAAGAGTCGGCCAAGAGCGTCGTTCTGTCACGCTTTCTCAAGAAGCTCATGGACCCCATCCATCCACTGAAGTACAGCAAATCGCTGCCGTCGCTAGCGCCAGTAAGCCAACGGCCAATGAGGAAACGAATTTCCCTTTTCTATATTGTTGTCTTTGTGACAAGTAAGCCAAAAAATATCAAGTTAGGCAATTATTGTTTATGTTATTTTTTCGTTTCACGTTATTTGCTATCTTCGTCGCTGCGATCAAAGATCGAGGTCTCCGAGGGCGAACGACTGCGACGTGACGTCTTCATCACCGAGGGATGGCTGCTAGAACGGTGCGTCGAAGGAACCCCGGGTAGAAAATACAACGTCTCGGGTTAGTGAATTGTACAGCTTTGCTTTCCTTCTTTTTTTTCTCTATTAAGAATTACAGTAAAAGAAACTTAACGAACGTCTCCTTGCAAAACGAAACTGATTGACAAAACCGATTAAAAAGTTAACGGATATAGAGTCCTCAATTGTGGATAATAGACATAGAGAATCATCTACCTTCGTTTTTCCGTTGAAAAATATCTTCCAACTAAGCCATGAAATTAGCTTCGAACTGCGTTGTAAAACTCCGACGCAGATAGCGGTGAGGTGTAAAATATTTAATAACCTGTTCTCTGAGCTCGCAAAATCTTAACTATCAGCTTCTACATTAAATTTCTGAATTCTATAATAAAATAGTTCAATTAATTAGTTAAACTTTTTACTTCTCATCACAATTTTTGTAGATAACCTGCAAGAAAAACATTCAACAATGGGGTCTCATTTTCAGAACTAGTTCGTGGGAATAAGTGTAAACGTATTGGATTGTTCAAAAAGTCACTGCGTTTTATTTCCTATAGATGGTTGTAGTTAAAAATTTAATGTACTGGACGCAGCTTGAGAATCATGCATATTTGACAGCTGACACATCCAGCTTCCATCAAGGAAAAAAAACTGTGCGAATCGATCAGCAATTCTTTCTTTAACATTGTGAAAATACAGAGAGAACACGAGCACATTTTCGCCAATTATTACTTGATTACTTCCGAAAAGTAAAGAACGCTGTGCAGACTTGTGAAAAGTTATGCAGATTGTATGGTGACAAAAATCCTTAAAGAACGCTAGTGTCAATATTAGTTTGCTCGTTTCCGTTCTGGTGACTACAGCTCTCACTCTGATGCTCTCAGTCTAGTGATATTGGAAGAGCGTGGCGTTTTCCGAGCTCTTACCAAGAAATATTAAGATCAATTCATTCGATTACTGCCAACAAATCGCCAGATTGAACGAAGCAATTGGAAATATTTGAGTTCTGACCGCATTATGCAGAAAAGGAGTGATCCTCTATCATGATGACGCACGACTATAAACAAGTTTGATGACTCGCGGAAAATTATTGAAGCTTGGTTGGGATGACCGAATCTATGGTCAAAGCCAAGCTCTTCGTCTTCAAATCTATCTTTGTCCCCATTCTCACCTATGGTCATGAGGCTTGGGTAATGACCGAAAGAGTGCGATCGCGGGTACAAGCGGCCGAAATGAGATTTCTGAGAGGTGTGGCAGGTGTTACCCTACTAGATAGAGTGTACAGCAGCACAATAAGGGAATCTTTAGGTGTTGAGCCGCTACTTCTCCGCATTGAGAGACCTCAGTTGCGCTGGTATGGCCACGTGATATGGATGCCGCAAACTAGTCTTCCTAGGCAGTTGTTATTTTCCAAGCCGGTGGGTAAGAGACCAAGGGGTCGGCCTAGAACCAGGTGGCTAGACTACATGGAGAATCTGGGTTCGAGTCGCTTGGATATTACCAGGGAGGACATGCGCCTGATGGCGGAAGATCGCGATCGCTGGAGATCCTCCATAGGGCTGCTGCCCCCGCGACCCTAACGGATAAGCGGGTTTGAAAAGTAAGTAAGTAAGTAAGGTTGGGATGTGCCACCTCACTCGAATATTCGCCAGACTTCGCTCCATCAGAGTTTTAATTTTTTAGGTCTTTGGAAAATTCCTTGAGTGGAAAAACGTTCTCTTAAGATGACGTTATCGAAAGGAAGTTTCTTTTTATTTTGTAGGAAGGATAATCTAACCAAAAGGGCACTATATCACTGATTAATGCGTATTTTTCGAATGTAATCAACAGTTTTGAAAATCAGTGGGAAAAAAAAAGCATTGACTTTTTGAACAACCCAATAGATTAAACGAATGACATTGCTTTTTATTCAGTTCATTCGTCGATATCTAATGAATACTCGAGTGAAACTGGGATAACGGAATTTCCCGCTAAACTGACCAAATACAATAGAACCCCGTTAATCCGAACCTTGATAATCCGACTCTCCGGATAATCTGACCACCATAAAAGTTCAATATATGCCAACAGATGTCTGTGTTTTACTGTTTCTTAAAATACACTTTTTAATTTCCATTCGAGCAGATATTGAAAGTGAAAGTATTTACGAGGTAAACAACTTGCAATTCCAAGCCATATGTAACCTCAGGTGTAGTGTCTTATTCACTCCCAATACAGTTTGTCATCGAAAAAGCGTAAACATGTTCTTGGAGAAGAAGTTAAGTGCTTGAAAGGATAGATAAAGGCGATCCCTACGAAAAGTTGGAATTGAAGTAGGCGTGAGCAATACTACGGTTAAAGATTGGACAAGAATAAGGAGGACAAAACTCTTCATCCACGCTGTATCGTCTGCCCGACAAACAAACATTCCCCAATTTTTTATTCTTAAGTAAAGGTACATAAGCCTCTTTTACGTAATTATAATTATACAATCAATATTTTGATTAATATAATTATACAGTTCATTTTTCTTGTTTTAGTCTCATTTGATAGTACTGTACTCTATACAGCATGTACTCAGTTTGTTTACAGTATTGTATATCCCTTTTTAAAATTTGACAGTTTGACAGGGGGATATTAAAATTAGTGGATAGTTTTTCTATTTTTTTGAAGCTTATTGTTTCTTTTGTAACTTAATGTATAAACGTGTTTGTGTTTTCCCCCCTACCCCTCTGGTTGAAGTGCAAATTAAAAAATTAATAAATGCTTTTGCTCAGCTGATAATCCGACCTTTCTTGCGTTTCGACCATACCCTCGGTCCCTTGGGTGACGGATAAACGAGGTTCTACTGTAACAAAAATTATTCCCGCTAAACATAATTATTCTCAGATAGTTATTCATTAGGCATTTAAAAACAACTAAATATTTTCAAACACTAAAAGAATTAAAATTTTTATCATTATTTCCATATTTGTCTCTTTATTTTTACTCTGTTTAAATTAACATCATGCCCCCGCTCTTTAAATATCAAAAGCCACTGATAAAATAATTTGTTTTCCTAGAATGGATTCATTATTGCAATCCAACGTGAGTAGGAATGTTTTTATTTACTTTCCCAAGAGACGATGGCCTCTTGAGAGGGCCTGGAATCTCCTCATTAAGCTTTTTATTTAGAATCTTCCCGTTGCAATCAAGAGAGGCGAGTGTTGCCATTTGACTTTTCCGGTCCTCAGCTGTAACTTAATAACTCTTGCAATTGAGACCAGAAAAAAGAAGGGGGTGGGGGAAACGTTACTTTCGCACGCATCTCGGCCTTCGAATGAAGAAAGAAGGAAAAACGAAACGGACAATTTGTGAGGAATCATCAACAGGAGCTTTGGTGAACGCGTTTTTTTATAAATTTGTTTTTTATTCATGATTCATTTTATTCGTATTCATAATTTAAGAAATTTACTGTATAATATTGAATTTTAATGCACTTATTGTTATATTTTGACAGGATTAATCGTCGACAGCGATGCTATCTTGGTAAGCATATAAAATAATTCTAAACTTGTTACATACCATCTTCTACAGTTTATATAAAACTTCATACACTTTTCTTCTACTTTAACAATTCATTATAATATATGGTATAAATTATTTGCTAAAAGGTATATATATATATAGGGTGGACTAAAAAAAAAAAAAAAATGAGGCGTGGTCACCACCCGACTTTCTTATGCATAAATGACCTGGTCCAAATTCAGAAAAAAATTAAACAACTGTCTAAAAAATCTACTTCCGATAGAAATTTTAAAAAAGTTTGTGAATAAAAGTTACTTCAAAGTAGCTTCTAAACACTTTGGTTTAGATTCCAAATTTGCCTAAACCATCTTATTTCGCCTATACTATCTTATTTCGCAAAAAAACTGGATTTTGACAAGAGTAAAACTGGTACTTCCGGTTGGAATTTTGAAAAATTTTCTTAACAAAAGTTGTTTATAATTGAAATTGGAACACTTTTTACCCCATACAAAATTTTCATAAACGCAATGTTTAACGAGATATTTCAAAATTTATATTTTGGCGCTGGAGTAAACTGATACTTCCGGTTCACCGATTCCACTGGAAAACTAATCAGACCTCCAGAGGAAGATTATAATCTTAAGTTTAAAGTTTGGTCTCGACAGCTTTAGCCGTTTGGACGCTATCGTGGACAAACAGACATTTTCCAGAACTCACTTTTTCGTATTCTAGGGACCCTAAAACGTGAAGATCAGTGAAAATCTGGAGGTCGAAATTTTTCGTGATTACAATACTTCCTTATACTATGTGTAAGAAAGTAAAAAAAAAAAAAAAAACCCCGCTGAAAATTTCTAAGTCCAATGGAAACGGTCCGCAAAGAGGTGAGTGTCCAATTCAATAAAAGCGACAATGATCTAAAAAGTGTACAATTTTGTATTATTTAAGATTATGTTCACCTCGTCTAGAAATCAACTCGTTCCATTTAACGTTAACGCCTGCCTTAATTAATGGTAGCGTTCTTCCTTCTAGAATCGCTCACCCCTTTGTGGACCGTTTCCATTGGACTTTCAGTGGCGAGTTTTTGGTTTGGTTTGTTTGGTATTAACGTCCTTTTCAACTGCCATGGTCATTTCAGGACGGCGTTATAGGGGCCGCAAATTTTGCCTCGCAAGGGTTCTTTAACGTGCAGCAGCCGGCAAACGACTACACGGGACCAACGGCTTTACTTCCGAAGGATCTCAGGATTTTCCCCCTGAAAAAATCCTCATCGTCCTCGGCCGGGGTCGAACCCGCGTCCTCGGGCATCAGAGGCGATCACGCAACCATTGAGCCACTGAGGCCGATGGCGAGTTTTTTTTGTGGTCCACCCTGTATATATATTTCGTTTTTGCAACAGTATAAATTGTATTGAAAGACTCGTTACATATGATGTCTCCGAAGCATTTATTTTGTTGTAAAATTCCTCAAAACTCAGTTCATATGTAATCTTCACTAGAAAAGCCAGATAATTACAAGAACTGGAGAAACTGAATACACACTACCCTATAATGAATACGAGTAGAAAAACGTTGAGATTTAGAAATTCTGTTTACAATATATTACCTTAACCACAAATAAAGAAACACCTAAATAAAATCAATGTCATTTACTCCGCACAAGTTAAAATGTTTAAATTTAGATAAATACAATTACGAAATTTCAAAATTTTATTTAAAGATAAATAGCATTATGAAACAAAATACAAAAACTCATATGACTGTGTTCAAGAAGCAGGATACCAGATAAAATGTCTTGCTTGGCAATTTTCCATAGAAGGTTAATCTTGGCAGAATCCCGATGAAGTCAATATCTTCCAAGTAACACCTTCGAGGCTGAAAAATAACCAAAGTGAAAATCAGCTGCTTTTCCATAAAATCAAAATTCATATAGAATCCTATAAAAACCTGATATCAAGAAATCACTCATCCAGAAAAATTATCTTCAGTAACAAACTATGGTGATTTCCAAATTAAAAGAGACCCCGTTGAGACATAGCATTGATTGTAAAATAACAGCAAATATAATAAATTAAAACAAATCAAAAATTTAAAAGAGTGAACATTTCTCGCCTTGTAAATGTTTTTGAGACCATCATGACAAACATCCTGAGACCTCAGAATGAAAATAAAATTTACAAATTGTACTAGAAAAAGCTTAAGAAATAAAAGAAAAAGTGTAATTAACATTTGAGCCAATTCTCGCTCAGGACATTTAACTTTAATTTCGTTACAAAGAAAAATAACTCCGAAAACACTATTCCACATAATAAATTTTAATGACTCAGATGTACATTTCGGAAACAAAGTTTCCATCATCAGTGAGTGGAATAGTGTGGAAAATTTATTATGTGGAATGGTGTTTTCGGAGCTATTTTTCTTTGTATAATAGTTGTGTTCACAGTTTTTGGCTTGATTTCTTTGTGTTTAATTTCGTTACTTGTGATTAAGGTAATACAGGGTTTCCGAAAAAGAATGACAACATTTTGTGATTTTATAACTTTTTATTTGATATGACTAGAAATTTGTTTTTTTATTACAACAAACAAACAGTATCAAATTTATGTTGTTGTGAAAATCCGTGATTTAAACCATTTACGTGAAAGGATAGTGGAGGCCAGGGATGGCCAAACTGCGGCCTGCGGACCACAAGCCGCTCTGAAAACTCGGGCGGGTCTGCTTCATTGTGCGGAAAACGACAGATTATGTGATAGTCGTTAATAAATGTTAAATTCTGTTTGTAGCCCTTGACTAATTTTTTGAGTGACGCAACTTAGAAAATGCAAGTATTTGCCCATCACTAGTGGAGGTTCTCGCTTCGACCACCCCAGATATGATTCACAGAATGTGGGTAGAAATAGAATATCGCTTTGATGTGAGCCACGCTACAAATGGTGCTCATTGTACCCAGGATAATATTACTCATTGCCTTTTTCCTGCCATGCATTGTATTTTATCTAAACAAATTACTTCACTAAACCATATGTCTGTATATAAAGGCGAGAAGCGTCTATTGTATATCCTTAAATGGCGAAACCAGTCGGAAACTCTGTTCTTCTGTTATTGTATTGTAATACTTAGGAATCCCAATTTAATGAGCTCATATAGAAACTTATTAACAAAGGTAAAAAGTTCACATCGTAGTGCCTTCCAATAAAAAATTATAAAATCACAAAATGCTGTCATTCTTTTTGGGAAACCCTGTATTTTGTAAACAGATTTTTCAATTTTCTTACAGTCATGTAACTTACAGATGATTTTCGAAATAAATTGACTCTTAATACCTCGACGAACAAATTCGACTGAAATTACCCTCCTGGGCAACTCAACAAAGTTGCGATACAAAACCACCGGTATTTGTTCATTCCTCATTCAAATGGATGGACAGTTCAGCAATCGATATTGGACATGGATAGGTAACGCTCACACGATGCTCCAATTCGCACATAAATGTTTGGTAGTGTTCATAAGGGCTCTACACGGTCATAGGAGACGTTGAGCATCCATATCTTTCTACCAGTCCCGAGAGAGCGGAAACATAATAGCAGACATTACCACTTTGGAAAAATAATCCTCCTTTCCAAATAGGCACAGAGTTTTTGTCCAAAGTCTTCATTTAGGTATTGGAGTTCATCGTACCATGAATTACATGCTAAAGTTCCAAGCCAAACCACAAAATCCTCCAAACAATGGCTCTAGCACACTGCCATTCGCCAGACACAAACACATCCAACGGACAGGGAGAGAGTGCAATGGACTCGTCACGCTATAAAACTCTTCCCCATGTTTTTTAGTTTCGACTGGTTTCCCATCACCAATAGAGTCATGGATGCTGAAGAATTTGCAGTTTCTTCCGGGAGAGTATTGTCGTGCATTCTGACCCGATTGTAGCTCACTAATGATGATGGTTAGGGTTTTGTAGCCATTTTCATGCACTCAGTTGGTTGAGTCAACGCCACCTAAAAAACAAAGCCTGCTGACTACATTATCAAACTTTGGCCTCGAGGAGAAGTTGGAGCCAAACACTGTGGACAATATTCAATAAGGAAGATAGGAAACCACTGATCCACATAAACATCTTATAAACTGTCTTCCTTGTTAAACTTCGGCCGACAATGCAACAGCCGTTGAAATCGGTGTTTTTTCGTTTGTTGTACTGCCCACGTTTAATGACGCAATGAGTAGGCTTTGTTCTTTAGATATCGTATGTTGCGTTGGGTGAGTTTCGTGAAAGTTCGACGCATGGCGTTCTGATGCGCGTATTTTCTATTCCTCAAATTAGAGTGGATGTGATACGGCATTACGACGGTGTATGTTATATTTATCCAAAATTTTCCGGACCAATATAGTGGCTAATACCTCTTTCAATGCTTTGCTTTTTTGCCATTGCGCTCACAACAATATGAAATGAAATCAGGCGTTGATATGCGTTTATGCTCACAAATGAAAGATGGGCTGAGCGTGTCCAATTGAATTTCCAATTTCCACGGTCAGACATTTTTAAGTTTGCTTTGCATATAGAAACAGACAGTATACAACAAAATAATAAAAGGGTTGCTGTAGAAACCACATAATGCTTTAGGAGCAACTTTTTCTTTGTGTGGATCGACGGCAAACCAACAATTAACATCATGGACACCATCATGCAGGTTGTACATGACTAGCTCATAAACTTGCTATTGCTCGAGCTTTTTGATTTGATGACATTCTCTGAATATCTGAATGTGAATATGACTATGAATACTTAGGAAAAGGCATAGAATTGCTAGAGTGAATATTCCTATTGGAAAACCGAAAATAATTTCTTTAAAATTCTTTGACAAAAATTTCAAAGGAATGGTGTACCTGTATTGGATAATCTTGTACATCTAGATTTTACAAGAGACTAATAGGAGATTGTTCTCTTTAGGAGGTTATGTGGTGGTATTTCATGAGGCTTTTATCAGGAAGTTCAGTAGGATATTAATCTGCCTAGTCAACATCCAAAATTATGTCGATTGATTTGCTACAATGTAGCTCTCTAGCCAGATTTTCTCGAATCTATATATGGATAGCATTTATTCATCATTTTTGGAATAATAATGACACTTTCACACGACAGTTTGTGATCTTTGAACTGGTGATATAACGCAGTTGTTTTCAGTTTTTTAATTGAATCCACGTTATTACAAAGGTAGTTGGAATGCTGATCATTTCACAGGTTAGGTCTTCCGGTACCCTGCCATCACCACGACTAACGTTTGTTGGGAAAATGGCCAGCAAACACATCACCTTATAAACGAACTCGCATGTTTACATGTCTTTAAAGAAATGATATACTCATTGAGCAACAAAAGGGATGCCGTAAACACAGGGACTGTAAGAAGAGTTGCTCCTGATTGACAGTGTGGTCATAGGGCAAACCCTCAATAAACATAGACACGTCCATGCAATCTACACTGATTACACAAAGACCTTTGATAATGTTCCATATTCATGGCTTATATATACATTAAGCTTGTACAAAATAAATCTTACACTGATCACATTTCTAGAAAGTACAAATTTAGCAGTGAAGAACTGCGCTACGCCTTACACTGAAAGCATCATGACTGACAAAATACAGATAAAACGGGGCATTTTCAAAGTTCATACAATAAATAGATTCCAGACATTTAGAGAATACAGCACAAGTTACATTTTGATAGCTATAATAACTGACAAGTATCCCTCATAACAGACAGACATCTCACTTACAGATAAACAGAACAAAGTGACCTACATAGTCGATATGTCCATTCCCAGTACACATAATTTACAAAAGACATGGACGGATAAACCATTAACTTTGTAAGTATACAGATCTTAAACATGAGATAAAACGCATTTGGAGAGTTACCAAAGAAACCACTGCTCCTATTATTGTTCTGCCACTCGGGTTATTCCACGCTTTCTGACAACATTGAATATAAAACCAACGCGTATACAAAACCTTACAGAAAACCTCAATCCTAAACACTTGTCACAAAGTAAGGAAATTCCTACATCCAGACATTAATGCCTCCACTAATATACAACTTTTTCCTCCCTGCTGTGTATTTGAGCCCCTTGGGATTGATTCTATTTTGGGCGGCCTCTGGAACTTGATCGGGGTTTGGTTTTATGATAATAATGATCCAAATTCCTTCGAATCACTGATTATGCTCTTTTTCTCTCTCTATTTTGTGATCGTGGTGTAGGCGTCCCAGTTGCAGAAGGATCGGATAGGAAGCGAGCTGTTCAACGACGAGGAAGCTGCTGCGGATGCCGTGGACGCGGAAGACAGTGCGAGCCAATGTGCAAGTACAGCACCACCAGAAGCCTTCTTCACGAGCATCTACTTAGTGATGCTGTGTCTGGCAGCCTACGGGCTCTGGTACATCGTCGCTTGCCTCTCGGCCACGTGGGTCAAACCACGAGTACGTTCATTCAGACGACGGTAGTAACCACCACCGGCATTTGACGTGTCGAACACATTTACACACAAAAAAGACAAATTCCCAAATAATGAAAATTGAATTTTAAAGGTGTCACGTTGAATCTCTCTCCCTGGTACTTCCTGAGTTGTTTTGGGTTTTTTATTTTTTTTTTTATTTTTTGTAGTTTTTCTGTCGTAACTCTTTTTGTGACAATTGATTACGAAACGAAGACAAAATTTAAGGATTTGGAAGGAGAAACATTGATGAATGAAAATGTGATTGGGTTTTTCTTTTTCCTGCTGTGTTTAGTCTTCATTTGTTATTACCTTCTTAATTGCTGTGGAGTGATATACGTCTGTTGTCTATCGATTAAAATTCCCTGCTCCTCCCCTCTTCTGCTTTCTTAACAGGGGAATTCCCATCTTATCATCATTTCTGAGATCTCATTCGTTCGTTTCTCAAATTCATTTTCTTTACGAACCATAACATCGAATTCTATCGTTCGGTGTAAGAATGCAAAATGACGAAGACCCTGATGGAGACGCCGACCGCTCGTCTATCTTCATGTGTCTTACAAATAAAATGAAAAAAAATAGAAAAACTTGGTTCTACCTAGTGGATGAAGAAAATATGTCGCGATGATTTAACGTACTTAAAAATGAGAACAATTCGTTTAAATTCTCCAATTGCCCTGTTATCTGAAAAAAATTCTCACCGAGGAAGCGATTAACTCAACTTTGTTATGTTTTATGAGTAATACGATTCAATGTAAATCAAAATCTGCACCTTCCTTTCTGATGAAACACCTGAAAGCTATCGATTTAATAATATTTTTGAATTTCGAAATAGATAAAGGAGAGAAGGAGATAAAGAAAAGAGAAAAAAATATATATTTTATGTTCTTTGGAATTTTTAATTTTTGAAACTCATTTAACATTCTATTTTTTTTTATTTAAATAAAACATTCTGTGTTCAATCGACGCGAGTATATTTTTTTTCTGGTTCGATGAAGGAGTTTTCCGGTATTAAAACCGCCTTCTGTAGTAAACTTTTTTTTTTTTTTTTCGTTTCCGTTTTTGACACCGCAAAACCTCCGCAGTCGATTCGGAGAAATTTATGACCGATTTCAATCGCTTCTTAATATGGAAATTGAATGGATATTAATGAAAGGAATATAAATAAATATGCGGGATATAAAAAGAATGGGTCGAAATTCAGCTCGGAAAGAAATAGGCAAAAAGGGACGAACCTTAATTTGCTAGCACTCTTATATAAAAGACAATCACTTTACTAGTACACAATCATAACAATAAGAACCACTAAATTAAGTGTAGTCTGTTAAAACACAAAAACTATTTCTCTTGGCCATTAAGATAAAGCCATGGTCTGAATTATACTGTTCTTCTTTATCTTTTCTGTTGTTCTGTCTAATAAGTGAAACAATTATCATTCGGTCACTGTTATCGAAGATAACATGAGTCTTTATAATAATTTTTCTTAAAATGAATATTTCTTAGCAACTTTTTCTTCTCTGAAGACTAAGATTAGAATTGAAGAGGAAGAGGGATTATAAAAATAAAATGATTATAAAGATCCATAAATCCACAATACCATTTTTTAAAAAGTCATTTCCTCGTCCGTAATACCTTTCAGAAAAAAATTATATGAATGCATATCGTATATATGGAAATTCATTTTGAAGGATAAATGTTCTTTCTATCTATGCAGAAAAAAAATCCACATAGATCATTTAGCCAACAGCTTTTCTGTTAATATTTGCACAGCTTAATGAAGATTCTTTCAAGACATCGTCAAGAGTGCGCTAACTGAATTATATGGCCGCAAGTAGCAGAAGAAAGGTAATCATCGCTGTCATTCACAGTCCTCTAAGTCTTTTTTTTTTTCTCTTCCTCTTTTCATTTTCATTGCAAAGCTGTTTGCTCGTTTTTATGCCTCTGGATTTTTTTGCTAGATTTGGCTGATGACTGCACAATAATGCGAGATGTTTATTGTTCGGCGACGTTTGAAGTGACACTCAGTGACACTTCGGCCGCCGTGTTTATTAAAGCGCGCCTCGGCGTTTG
This sequence comes from Rhysida immarginata, assembly GCA_023313115.1. Lineage (NCBI taxonomy): Eukaryota > Metazoa > Arthropoda > Chilopoda > Scolopendromorpha > Scolopendridae > Rhysida > Rhysida immarginata. The sequence continues at coordinate 5,560,651 of JAHWFO010068719.1, read as the reverse complement.
AAAAGTGGGGACATGACTTATAAATTAAATCCTCGAATAACAATTTGAGTCGGAAAAAATGGAGGATTGTGATATTTTCTGTACTACAACACAGCATCATTCAAAAAACTGTACCAGTTTCTGATAGCAATTTCATCACTCCTTCGTTCTACAAGGTGTCTCACGATAGGCCGTAATTTTTTTTCGTTTTGTTTCATGATTAAACTCTGTCCAACGAAAGTTTGAATGGGCGTGTCCAATTAAATTTCCAATTTCAATTGTTAGACATTGTTAATTTTATTTGCAACAATGCCTAACAGTGGAATCGGAAATGTGACTGGACACGCCCAGTCAACCTTTCATTGCACAGAGTATTGTAACCAGTGGCATAACGTTGGCAAGCAGGATGGCAATCTGTGAACCGCTGTTTAGCCTTTGGTGCGTGACTAGTGGGATATGCCACATCACAGAGAAAATGCCACATCATGAGTATTTGCTGCAACGTTATAAAAAGGAGTATGATACGCGAGTAAACGAGTTCTGTCCATGAGCAGTTTCCAGTAGACCACGTCATTAATAAGAGGTCAAAGTTAGCTTTTTCGATTCCTCAAACTACAGAAATTTTTTTTTTGCACTATTCTTGTCAGAATAAAGTTCGAGTAGTATAAATGGCTTGAAATTGTACAGCAAATTCATGCGTTTACGAGGGGAGATTATTACAGGCTATTGATCTCTACGTGATCTCTACTACAAGAACTAAATCTCGTGCAAGAACTGGACAGGATTTGGTAGAAAATGTGAATCGTTATAGAGAAACTGAGACACCTGGAGGAATGTCAGAACGCATAGATCGACGTGTCACACGACAAGCAGTAACGACATTCTGCAAGTTATGGGAAAGTCGAAAAAGTCGGCTTAAAAAGTCGGTTTCCCCTTTTATCGCGCTTACTAATCACGTGATCAACTCGAAACTGCGATCATAGTTCGTTCATGCTCCCGTATCAATGTAGACGGCCGAGACAGCCATTCTTTACAAAGACTGCCTCCACTGGCACGAACCATCGACGTGAACAGCTGCAGTGGTGTCAGGAGAGAGTTGCCTGGCATAATACCAGTGCATCTTAATGACAAATCTCGACAAAGAAGGTCGCCGATTAAGAGCGAACAATACCATCTGGACGGAGAAAGATGGTCGCTGGATGAATTCGGGCCCCATCCACGTCTGTCTCGAATTGTTTTAGCTGTAACATGAAAGGATCTCATTAATAGTACCAAATCACAGTAATGCCGCCATGTGCGAAAGAATGTACGTACATCGGCATTGGACTTCGGATACCTTCTCGTCCGATGGAGTACGTTGCCAGTTATGTGGAAAATTTAACATAATTATTGATACAGAGCTTGATTCACGTTTACGTGAACGAAATTGGACTTTTATTGAAACCCTATGGGACATTATCTATTGCTCTATGGGTTGGGCTTGCATGTTGGCTATGGCACGACATCGAGAGTGCGCGCTGAAGGGCACAGAACAGAGTGGTGTCCCATGCTTCATTGAAGGCTTTCCATAGAACATGTTATATGCGATGTCGTCGAGTTCCCTAGGCCCCTTTGAGTAGACTAAAAGCACGGTAATGAGTAAGGGCAGCACCTGGCGACTTCATCGGAATGTTACTGAAGTCACTAGCCCCGAACCCTATTTCTACTGGGTAGTATCTGCTTGGCAAACAAAGTTACCAAGAATTCCTCAAGAATTCGTGGTCAGATTTGAGGCGCATCCAGAAAAGGCGAGGGCTATTCATCTCTGGATTTGTTTTGCACGACCATAGTTTTCCTGTTCGATCAATTTTAGAGTAAAATCTTCTGAGAATTCATATACATTATGCAATGGATTTTTCCTTTATTTTTCACAGCGATGAGGAAGAGGATAAAAGACCTGCGCGAGATTTTTGGTTTTAACATGGAAAAATAGAACTCTGCGATTTGTTCACTAACATGGCAAATAGCTAAATATGTGAATAAAGTTTTCTCTTTTATAAAAAGAGTTTATATATAAAAAGAGAAAACTTTAATCTAGGACATACTTTATCGAGCCTAGTAACATGATAAAATACTACGAAAAAAAAATTCCCACTTAAAATGCTAACGTACGTTATCGATTTCATACGCGGAACTCGCCAGCACGCAAATCCGAAGAAATCCACCAAATTATCAATATGAAGCTTATAATAATAAATGTCGAATCATATTTAGAAGAGGACGCGTTACTAAAGAATAAATGGATAAGGTTATGTTTTTATAATAGTAGACATTTTGAACAAGGAAACTAGAAAACTAATGGAAGAAAGTTATACAGCCTAAAACATTGTAATTAAGATTAGAGCATCTCTTCAAAATTCAAAGTCATAAAAAGTCGATTTAGGAAGTTATAGAGCAGTTCGATAATTTTTTTCCGTCCATGGCACTTCACGTCAAAGTGTAATGATCTCGTAAGATAATTTTTTTCTCACGGTGGGAATAAAATTGGGCATCAGTGCTGACAGGTACAATGCGGTCAAAAATTCAGAGGTACCACGTATAGAAAGATGTTATACAAGGTTTTGGTGAAAAATGCAAACGAACAAAGGATTTGCAAAAATCTGCACCTACGTAAATTCCACAGCTCGAATTATTTGCCGCTATTTCATACTTTTTTAAAACTTATATATCATTTACAGATCGCTATTCGTTATGAATAATCTACTCAACAATCACTCAGGAATGAGTGCAAATAAAACTTAATGTTTCTCTAAATTAATAAGCATTTTGTACTTCTTAAAGTCTAATTTTATTGTAGCAGTGAAACGTAGCCACATGCGTTCACTTCAAAAGCAGGACGTTCAATCCAAACTTACTCTGCAGAGAAGTTTATTTCAGTGTCTCACTGGCTGGTGGATTGCCTGCTCATCATCACTCCCTCGGTGGTGAGCGAAGTGCTTCCTGTTTCGCAGACTATTCCTCAAAGTGGCAGAAACATGAAAGTCACTCGGGAAGAGACCTGAAATATAGGATGGATGATGATAGAGCTCTTTTCCGCCCAAATATCTTCAAACAATCTTCAATTCTGATGGTTGCAAGTTAGCTTGCACATGAATCACTTATTATAGAACCAATGCCATATGAACCTTCTGCATACTAAAATTTCACGAACCTCATTGTCCTTCAATATTCGTATCAATTACCGTACACTCCATTCTTACGCTTACTGCAGGTGTGGGCGACCTAAACCTCACCCTCGGATCGGTTCTTTCCGCTGCTACGCTGGACTACACTGTTGCAATATTTGTTTTTCCCAGTCAGCACATAAGGCATATGACCACACCTAATATCGCCTCTAAAATTTGTTTGATCGCCTCTAAAGTTTTCTAATATCGCGACTTTTACAATCCCCGACCATATTTCATTCTACGATTGGCTGTAACGTTTTTATTTGTTAAGCGATTTTCAAAATTCTTTTTGTATCTTATACTCACATTTGTCCTCTATGTAATGCACTATTCACTTTTCGACATAGTCCCCATCCCTTTCCACGCATTGCGCCAACGCGTGATTAGTTGGGTGAACCCGTCGGAGAGGAATTCCGGAGTTGTTGACGACACCAGAATTGAATGGCAGCTTTGGACCCTCTTCTGGAGTACGATAACGTCCGCCCGCACACGATTCACCACACACCAGAGGCGTTGCAGCGCCTGCAGTTCAAAGATGAAAAATTGCAGTTCAAAAATGAAAGACTTTGCACATTGCGACTTTCACCACTTCCCAAAGAAGAAAGAGCCTCTTAAGGGACATGAGTTGGTTCTGACGGCGAGGTAAACACTGCTATTCAATCCTGGTGTCGACAACAACTCCGGAATTCCTCTCCGACGGGTTCACCCAACTAGTCACGCGTTGGCGCAATGCTTGGAAAGGAATGGGGACTATGTCGAAAAGTGAATAGTGCATTACATAGAGGACAAATGTGAGTATAAGATACAAAAAGAATTTTGAAAATCGGTTAACCAATAAAAAAGTTACAGCCATGGAGACCTTATTTATCAATCGCCCCTCGTATCACACATGGGCCGTGCATACGTGAAGATTGTGGGTCAGCACATGAAAAATTTAGTCTAAATCAATTTCGAACTTGTCAAGTGTATTCTTTTCTTTAAAAAAGCAAACATTTTCTTTATGATGTGTGCTGTTCGACGGTTCTATGTGGATGTTATGTTATCAAGTTATGGTCAATGCTAGCAGTTGAATTTCAATGTTACGGCTAAAAGGTAAGACCAGTCGCGATCCGTTCCGAAGTTCCATGACCGAGCGCGTTTCGGTGTCAAATATGTGAAAACCGACCGAAATTAGATTATCTAAAAAATGACCGGCCTCGTGCGGATCGGGTGCAAACTTCGAGACCGCACTTCTTCTAGTAGGGGCTTCTAATAAATTTCAGGAACAAAGGTAGCACTTTCGTTTGTGAAAGTGAAGCTGTTGGAATTAAACTATTTTGATGATAGAATAGTGTGGTTCTTTTATATAGGGGAAGTATAAACAGCTGAAAGTATAAACGGTGCAGCACATCATTAACGTTTTCTGAAAGAAGCTATCGAAATTGTAGCCAATAATATGAAATCCGCTAACGGAACTTTAACTGTTCTGAGTGTGAAATTTAAAACAATTTAAAACGCATACATAATTTAAATACGCTTTTACAAAAGAACTGATACCGCCTTGGTATTCATGGCTAACGTTTATAGTTGAATTAATTACATAAATTTCGATAAATATGCAAGGTCTGAACTTTGAGGCTTTCCTTCTCGTTTTAGACATTTTAGGAGCCTTCGTTGTCTAAAACGTCAGAGTCCAGGGTTGCTTAGTTGAAATCTTGAAACGAATGTTTCCGCGTGTTTGTTCAGTTTGCTACTACTTGTAAAAATGCTTTTAGTGATATTTTTAAACTTTTTCAAAATTTCTAGGTCCGAAGGTCACTTGAAGAAAAGCTTACAACGAGAATAAAAGTGGGAGAGTCAGACCTTTCAACAGCTGATTTGCAAATGTGAATTAAACAATTCCCTCAAGGAAATTTCCTTCTCCGGGTCACTCGGTTTCGGGACAACTAGCCACAGACCCTTAGGAGTTTTAAGTGGGTGAAGGAGTTAACAAGATATTATAAGACATTATTGATCTTGAACGGAAACATTGGTTAAGTTAATTGGTCGACGTTTTTAATTAGATTGTATTTTTTTTATATTTATTTTCGTGAAAAGAAGTTTTAATGTTTCTGTTCAAGAACGATAATGTCTTATAATCTGCAAAGTGGGGGAATAAATGAACCACAAGAAATTCTAGAATATCAATTAAGTGTAAATACGTGTAGCTAACGTTTGCTCCGTGAAAGTTGTATTTACCAGGGCCAAATAGCCACCTTACCTTGAAAATATTCTTATCTTTTAGAAATGTTCTTTTGAGAATTTATTTCTCTATTGAGGTCTAAGATTTGTTAACATGGATCTTTTTTGACTAACCAAAAGTGGCTTATGTGTTCGTTTCCCAAACTCAAAAATTTATTTTCACGGAATTTGACTTCAAATGGCATGATTCGAGAAGATATGTTGAAATTTTCAAAATCCGTCTGTACGTATGTGATCAATTTTGTGCAGCTAATTCCTCCGAAACGACAAATAGTAGACCCAAATAAAATTAATACATACTTAGAATGTACCTAGACATACTGTGCCACGATGTAATTTTTATAACAATTAATTGAGCTTTTTTGAGTATCATTTTTCTAAAAATGAAGAAATGATTGTAGCATTCATATAGCAAACCAAAGTCAATAAATTCGACATGTACGGACTCCACTCAGAGCCGAAAAATTTCAGTAAATAATTTGTTTGCCTCTGATGAGCCTTTTTAGAGATATAAATACCCCCCCCCCCCCACCACTCTTCCCAGAGGGCTCCCATAAGAGAAATTAATACATACATAGAAGGTCTCTTAAACTGTGTCTTGACGTTTTTTTTTTATTTTTATGAAATTTGGTTAAGCCTTTTAAGAAAGATTAATATTTTTTTAAATAAAGAAATGACTAGCATTCATAACAGCGAACAGAAATCAATAAACACATCTACGGACACATCTCATTAATATTTTTTATAAAGAAATTGTTTGGCTGTGATGAGCCAATTTGGAGTTATTAAGGCTTTAAGCCCCACTCGCTCCCCTCCCCCCCAAAAAGAAAATAAAAATACTGTATTTTTTTTTTTTTCCCCTTTTCCGTGACACGACAAAGTGGGAAGCCTGTGGAAATGTACCATTCCGCCAATCCAATTTATTTTAACCGAATAAAAGTTTTTATATTCAGGATGTAACAAAAATAGTGGGCTGCTGTATTTACCGTAAAAGCTCGACTTGAGGCCAAGGGCGTAAATTAAATCCGGTCTTGATTTAAAGCCGGATATTTATCTAAAAATTTCAGCTAAAAGCCGGTCTCGTGTAAAGGCCCAATTTATTGGGATCTTCGATCTATTTGTATGCTCGAAGATTGGGAATGCAGAAACCGCGTTATAGGAGATAGAAGATGATGAAGAACTTTATAATCATGAAACAGTCATCTCCAATAATTCCGAAACAACAAGATAATACAAGGTGAGACAGGAAAATTCGGAAAAACAAACGGGGACAGGTATTGCAGAGATGATACTTTATTGTCCTTCAAAGTAAGCCCCCATGGCCACAATACACTTTTGACATCGTTCGTATAGCTGTTGCATGACGGTGAAAAATCCCCTTTCGATACTGCTCTAAATTCCTTCGTCACAGCCGTTTGAATATCCACAACATCGGAGGGTGTCTTCTGGATGATAACGCGAGGCCTCACATCGCTACAAAGTGGAAGCAATTCCTCGTGCGAAAATAGATTCCAGAACTTTACCATCCTACTTATTCTCCAGACCTGTCAATGCCAGACTTCTTCCGTTTCCTCGTTTGAAATCAACAATGAAAGGACACAGATTTCTCGATGTTCCGAATATACAAAACTGCTGTGACGAGGAACTTCAAAAAGCACTGAAAGAGAATTTTTCACAATTGTCAAAAATATATTGTGGCCATTTTTAATAATTTTTTTCCAGTTACATGTCAAAGTTTAACCTATTTAGATAGGCTTCTATTCAAGTGAATTGCTCTTAACGCCAGGTTTTGAATAGAAGCTATCTCGATTATTGGCCGGGGGAGGGGGGGAGGGGATCAATACCGTTTTTACAAATAGAAGCCCGGAACCTCAAATCGACCTTTACGGTATCGGTTTCTAAAAAAAAGGGGAAAAAAGTTTATATTAAGATATGTCCTAAAATAATTCCTTGAAGAATTATAGCCACATGACATTAATGGTCCTGGAGGAATTATAACATGGTCTGATAGTCCTCCCGATCTCAATCCCATGAATTTTCATATATGGGGACATCTACGAGGGGATATCAGAAAGTAACGCCATTTATTTTTAACGGAGGAAATACAGTCGCTGCGTAAAAGTTAACACAGCCAAAAAGAAGGCGAAGTACATGCATAACAAGAATTGTTCCTGCGCACGCGCACAACATGCTACCAGTCGTTTTACAAATGGCCGCCTTTATCACATCGCCTACAGTGGAAGAACTGTTATAAGGTTCCTTTTCGCAAAAAGTAAAAACCAACTGAAATTCTTGGGGAACGGTAGAATTTGCTATGCACAAATGTTGTAAAATGCTTCTGGAAGGAAGAGTTGCCTTGCTGATAAACAGCGTTCTCGGCGGCCCGCGTCAGCAGCAATACCAGCCATTATCGAGGACATTACAACGCAATCAGAGAAAACCGTCGTATTTCCTTGAATGAAGTGAGTGAAAGGTTTCACATATCCTATAGATCTGCATGGGATATGGTGCATGAAAAGCTTGGATACCGCAAATTCTGTTCTCGTTGGATTCCAAAATGTCTGAAACCAGAACAGACCGGCAACAGAATGGCGTGCAGTCTGCAACATCTGGAGCGATACAACCAGGAGGAAAACCCGTTTCTGAATGGCACTGTCATAGAAATGAGTCTTACAACTGCAAGCATGATGTGGAAATATACACATTTTCCGGTTCGCAAAAAATTCAAAATTTCTTCTTCAGCTCGGAAGATTATGCTTACAGTTTTTTGGCATTTGCAAGGCACCCTACTCGCAGAGTTTCTGCCTCGTGGATCAACCGTCAACGCCGCTACCTATTGTGAAACGTTAACTAAACTGCGGCGTGCTATTCGGGATAAACGACCAGAAAGAGGAAACATTTGCTATGATTGTATGTGTTGATTCCTTGCATTTTTATTGTTACTCATTTAACCTGACTGAAAAAAATGATTGTTAATTTTAGCTAACTAAGTAAACACATATGAGGATGGATCCAAAAAATGCTTAAAAGGGTAATAAAAAATTATTTATTAACAATAGACAGAAAATATAAAAGGAAATTAAAAGGCATACTTGTCGATCATTTTTCCACAGTCACCAAATCTATTTAAGCATTTACCTGAACGCTGGACCAACTTGTTTTCCCCGTCTTGGTAGAAATCACGTCCCTGCCCATTGAGCCAGTTCTCGGCAGCTGTTTTCACATCACTGTCTGAAGAGAACCTTGTTCCACATAAGTGTTCCTTCAATTTCGGAAATAGTCAGTGGGTGCCAAATCTGGGATGCATGGGAGGTGACTCCAGACTTCCCACTTGGCAGCAATTCTTGAGTTTGGCGAGCTGTATATGGCCTGACATACCGGGTTTTGCAAAAGTTCTGTTACACATGTGAGGACCTCCGCAAAAATGACATAACTACGTGTGTGATGCAGTTAGACCCCGTTTTTATTGTCAGAATTGATTTTGGTGTACACAATGCATATTAATCGATGTAACCGCCATCGGCGGCAAGCACACGCTCTAGGCGAGGTCTAAAGGCCCGACAAACGTTACGGATGTAGTCTTTCTTCATGGCGGTCCACACGCGGTTCACAGATGTTTTCAGCTGGTCGAAGTTGCTATGACGGATCTTTCAGGCCTTGCTCTCGATATGCGCCCACACGCTGTAGTCAAGAGGGTTGAGGTCGGGCGACTGAGGAGGCCAAAAATCCTTAGACCATAAGTTCATGTCCGACCCCAACCACTCTTGAACGGTCTTGGCACTGTGGGCCGGGGCATCGTCCTGTTGAAAGAGGTAGTCCGCATTCCTCGTCACCTTTTTCACCCAGGGCAGAACGTTCTTGGTCAAGATGTCCTTGTAGTCGGCCGCGGTAAGCCTGTAACCGGTCGGGAACCAGATTGGCAGCATTTTCATGCCGTTCGACGCCACGACGCCGAGCATCATCACTGAGGCCGGGTGCTTGGTTGTAGTCACGTAGCGGACCTCAGATGTCCTGACCGAAGCTGACCACGCGGTCGTTCTGTTTGTTGACGACCGGGTCGACCGTGAAGGTTTTTTCGTCAGAAAAGATGACAATGAGATTGCCATGGCTCTTCAAGTAGCTGAGAAGGCGACGACAGCGCTCCCGACTTTTATCTCGCATGCCATCTGTCAGCAAAGGTCTTGCCACGCGCCTCAAACTCTTTCCACCCTCTTCCTTGATTTTTCTTTGCGAACTGTGTCATTTTGAGAGTCGGGTCACGTTCGAAGGCTTTTCTGACACCCACACGATTGATAACGCGAGGTCTGCCTGCACGTGGGCGATCTTTGGGGTCTTCTTCCTTCTTCGGCCTCTCTGGGACTCTGTGGACAGTCATCCGGCTGACGTTGAGCTGCTTAGCGATGTCAGACTTGTTGTGGCCCACGCGAAGGAGCGCAGAGATCTCGGTTCTTTTACGTTCCATCGCAATATCCTTGCATCCGAATCGCATTCATTCCACCTATATACACGTACGTTTACATTATGGTATCGTCCACGTCTTCAATAGCACCTGCTCAGTGGATCTCTCGACGCATCCGCAAGTGTAACAGAACTTTTGCAAAACCCGGTAGTCATGCAGGAGGATGACAACATCACTCAACATGCCAGGGCGTTTGCGCCCATAAGAAACGAATCACGGCTCGCACCTCCAAGCGAGACCACTTTTCTAAACGTCTTGCCATTTCAATCGCTCTGACGCGTCTGCGAACTGACACTATCTATCCGCACAACCGCTTTAAGACAATTAGCGCCATCTGTCTCCACTCTGGAGTAAAATATTTTCTCCACACTAATTACTTTTCAAATGCTGCTGCTTGTAACGGTTTTTGGATCCATTCTCGTAGATACCTCGTAACGAACCACTTTAGATCATATCTTTATATAAACTTCTTTTCTCCTTATTTTAGTTGTAGAAACCGACTACGTATAGCCAGTCCAGTACTTTTCTTACACTCTTAAACTTAACAATATTAAAAAAAATTGCATACTATGTTTTAAATAATAAGAAAAAAATAAGACATCGCGAGGGCATTTTAGCACCAGATCGCTCTAAATGTAAAACTGTTATCGACTTTTAACATCAATTAATCGACGTTAATGTAAAACTGTTATCAATTATCGGCTTTTGACGTCACCGTATTTCCACAGTGAAACATGGTTGAGAAACTTCTCGAAGTGGGGGAGGAAAGGATTTCCAAAGAAAATGATGACCTTTTCCTTTTCTAAGACTGACCCTATCCTGCTCGCCCCCATTTTGTTTTCTTCTTTTTTTGGGGCGAGTTTCTTCTCCCTGGCCCCCCCCCCCCCCCCTCATACACGGACAACCCTAACCCCATTTGTATTTTTTTGTTTTTTTTTTTTTTTTTTTGTCTTCCTTATAATGTTAATTTCTGGAAAGGACGTGATGACATTAGATTATTAATGCCATTAAATAATTAGAATGCTGCCATAACATTAATTTTTCTAATTTACAAAATTTAATTTTCAAATGTTGAGACATTATTGACACCGTGTTTGTTTTTTCAACAACGTTATTTGTCGCTATTTCAATAAGCTTCCTCTCCCCCTCTCCCATTACTTTCATCATATAAAATGTAAATGCATTTTTTAAAATTAAAATGCTTTTATCGTTGGCGCGGAATAAGTAGCAGCTGTTCCAATGACGTCGTTAGCGGACGGACCGCGTCATGTTTTGCGCTACTGAGTTCGCTTAAATACACGATTACTACAAGAAAGGAATTCCCGCGTTTTTAAACAAAAAAAAAATTGGTCGAATCACGAAAAGGTCTGTAGCCTGAATACCGAGGGCAACTTGTTGAATTAACAACATTCATTTCCTTATTTGCTGGTAAAAGAGAACGCTCGAGTAAATGAAATGGACGAAAAAGGAGGATTTGCCGAATCCAGGGACTTTTATGTTGAAAATAAATTGAATTTCGATAGAATCACATTTGTGTGGATAAACTCCTTCGAGAAGCAGGTAAAAAATTCTTCCGCTCTTCGAGAGAGAGTGTATTTGTTCTTTTGAGAAGGCGTAAACATCCGGTTTTCGAATGCCGTTTGATACGATTGGAAAAAAGGAGAAAACGATAGCGGAGAGGAAAACAGGAGAGCAAAATGCCGCGCTTAATTGTAAGGTTGGTCGGGCTCCTCGAATGCTACTATCGTTATAACCTCGTCTGCTGGCGTTGTAACGAGGTCTGGCGTGTCAGTCAACTATCGTGACGTTCGTGGTCACGGTCGTTGTTTGTGCCCCTTCGATTCGCGATTTGTCGTGACGTCACGCACCCACTTCCGTAGCGCGTGGCGTCGGTGAGACAGCGCGCGATTCGAGTAGGCATTCCGCGTCAATTCGAGTCGCAGGACGGCGACAGGAATTTTGTGCGATCGTTTCGAGGATTAGTGAATGTTCGTCGCCTTTTGGTTGAGTTTCAAAGAAGAGCTATTTTTTTTTAAAGTCTTTTTTTTTCTTCTTCTCCTGGTTGAAGCAAAGGAATTGCATCAACAAGTGAATCGACTTTTGTTTTTGTTTCTTATAAATTTATTACTTGGAAACCACCGCAAAAGGCGCGGAGTGGGTTGTTGCCAGAGCCACGGTTCGACAGATGTGTCGCGAGTGTTTGTTAATTGCTTGAAAGGAGTTAAGAGACACGGGGGCGTAGAGACGAAGAACAGCCGAGGATGTGTCGTGAGCACGGGTGAATGCAGCCGTTCGAGCCACCGTCGCAGTTGTCCGCAGCCGGCTACGACACGACCACGATTGCGAGCAGCCTGCACGAGCCCAACGACACGGAATCGGTGGAGGCGCCCACTCTCGCCCAGCTCGACGTCTTCTACGTGGTGACCGAAGTGCTCGTAGCGGTGATGGCGGTCACGGGCAACCTCCTCGTACTCACGGCCTTCGCCCTCGACAGGCGCCTCCGCCGTCTCACCAATTACTACATCGTGAGCCTCGCCGCGGCCGACTTCCTCGTAGGCTTGCTGGGCGTCCCGTTCGCCGTGCTCACGAAACTCGGCCTCCCCCACCACTTTCGCCTCTGCCTCTTCATGCTCTCCGTCCTCATCGTCCTCTGCACTATCTCCATCTTCAACTTGGTTGCCGTCAGCGTTGACCGCTTCTGGGCCATTCTCTTCCCCCTCGAGTATGCACGCCTCATGACACGCAAGGCGGCCCAGGGTAAAGAAAACTAAATAATAATAATAATAATAATAATAATAATAATAATAATAATAATAATAATAATAATACTACATAAGGCTAACTCATAGTTCTGAAATCACTAAATAATATAGATTTAAAAAATTAAGCACAAGTTATTGCGTAGAGTAAGCGAATAAAGAAAAAAAAAAAAACTTCAAGCAATTATCAAGGTGCATTTTCTATAATAGTTGCTTTCACTACCTTCATTGGCTAACTAATCACGCGTCGCTTACAATTATCAACTCTTAATTTTCTTTTCTCATATTAAGATAAGGGCAGAGTTTCCAATCTCTGTTATTAACAAATGTCACGCAAATGTAACAAAATGTCACTTTCTCTACTTTAAAGTTCTCATCATCCCTTGCTAATGTTTCTATAAAGAGGCCATAGAGATCCATCGAAAAGCATAGTATCAAATTCAATATTTTTAAAAGAAGCAATTGAATATTTCCTCTAAAATGAAATGATCATTTTAACTGACTTTGATTGAGCAAATTAACTTTTCTGACCTGAATGTGGATTATTGATTTCAACTAAAAGGAACGTATATTCACATTTCTGATTTCCTTTGTTAGAAGTTTTGTTTCTTTTATTTAAATTATTTTATCTAATGTTTGCAAGCATGATTCGAGACCCCGAGCAATGCTAAGCATCTTCATTCAGTGGAAAGATTGGCGAGCGAGAAATTCTTGGGAAAAGCCGCGGCTACGAATAGTCTTGTTGTAGGGGGAAAAAAAGATCGGAGTGGCTGTTTCGTTGTAGGAGTGTCTGTCCCTATCTAAACCAGTTGCCCCTAGGTACTGAGAGCCACCTAAAGTAAGTAAGTAATAATAATAATAATCTGTAAAATCAAGGTCAGGGAAATAAAGGGCACCAAGGTTAAATGCAAACGATATTAGTAGGAGATCGAGTTTAAAAATATTGCAAACCCTCCTCACCGCTTATTATGTGTTTTTTTGAGGCAACTTATTTTTTTCATTGATATTATTAGTATTTTGAGAACTTTATTTTTCAAAGTGATTACAATAAATAAGCACAATGTCTTTCTTTATAATGTGGAAATTAGCTTCCTTCCTCTCGAATATTGAGACGGCACAACGAGGAAGTAAAAACGGTTGAACATGAATTCCGTGTGAAATGAGAAATCCATTCTCAGAATTTATTTCTTTTAATTGATTCTACTTGTTTTCAGTTTAGAATTTGCATAAGGCGACTTATTCACCTGTCATCATCTGGTTTAAGACCGAAGTACGGATCTCTTTCGGAGACAGTTTCAGAAAATGCACACTTATCTTCTACAAGAGCTCCAAACCTGAAAAATACAGATAAATATTTTCCTCGTTTGTGATGTCATCATTCTGAACTTCTAAACTCGATTCAGACAATTTAACAGGAAAATTTCACGCTACATTTTCGTAATGTTAATCGTGGTGTCATTTTGCTAAAAGGGATTCGTTTCCATTTTAATTAAATCGCTATTAAAATTACTTTAATTTACCAGTTATGTTCAAGCCAGACTGGTTTGTTCTACATAGGACGGCTGTTGCATTAGAAACTTTTTATTTTGGACCTCTTTTAGCTCGAATTATAGCACATATGCGATTGGGCAGAGATTTCTCAAGATATTTAGAGAATAAAAAGCATTCAGGAGACTTGCCTTCCAGTCCCTTTGATCTCATGTAAGTGGACTAATCTTTCCAGTTATTTTTTCTAACGTATCCCTTACGTTTTATATAGAATTCGAATCCGGATTTTGAGGGATTACAAAAGACTGAAATTCGTTGCAATGCTCCTGGCATCGATCTCTAATTATAGTGGAAATGCAATTGTTTGGATAGAAACTGGCGTAACGTTGCAGGTTGCAATGTTTATGTACCTAATCCATATTAACAAGACATAGCCTACCCAGACACGCTTGATACCTCCACTAGACAAGCTTGATTCCATTAATTCGTGAGAACCCCCTCTCCCCCCCAAAAGACTCTGCCGATCATCGGTACGAACCAGGGTATAAATGATTTGTCCGACCACATGAATTTTTTCCAATCGTCTGTTGTCCAATGAAGGTGTGTAAGGAACAAACGAAGAGGAATTTTCCTTTTTGCTCCGAAATCAATGGTTCCGTGTTGGTACGCGGATATTTATACTTTGGTCTGCTTGATTTGATTGCAGAACGGCCATTATTAGAAAACATCTGTCAATTGTTGTACAGTTCTGTTGCACTTTAGATGAGGTCGATCTGTCATCACATCTCGTTTTTAGATAAAAAAGAAACTAGGTTCCCCCTTTCTCCTTGTGGATTAGAGGTTCCCCAGTTTTGGTCGTTTTCAGATGGCAATTACTTTTTTACATAGGCTGATAAGTGTGAATTATTTCGCCATGCATTGAATAATTTAGAGATCTTTTGAAATTCCAGTTTGCAGTGTTTGAAATCGCGACTTCAAGTCTGAAACAGTCTTTATTCGTTGTCAGAATGACTACTGTCGATTACTGGTACATAGTGCTTTTAAACAGTTGCAGAGGCTACGTGATTAATATGCCACGAGTGATCGTTGCATTAATGTTATCAAGGTTTATAAATCAGTCCCCGATATGTGTATATTTAAAATTCCACCAACGCGCAATAATTGTTGGAATTCCGTGAATTCATTCAGTGCCATAGACAAAGCTATCCAACATTTATTTAAAGAGTAACATCTGAGAATACCCCATTTAATTACTCCAAACGTATGTTGATGCTTTCCCTTTTCTGACTTCCTTCCGTTTAACCTCATTGCGCTTTTA
Organism: Rhysida immarginata; assembly: GCA_023313115.1. Lineage (NCBI taxonomy): Eukaryota > Metazoa > Arthropoda > Chilopoda > Scolopendromorpha > Scolopendridae > Rhysida > Rhysida immarginata. The sequence goes on along the minus strand of JAHWFO010068719.1, from coordinate 5,545,222 downwards.
TTTCCAGGATATTGTTTTCTCTTATATGAAGGTATAAAATAAATTTAAAATTTTTATAATACAGAGAAAGATGTGATTTTCTTTCATGTTACTTCTCCTTTCCAAGGTCCTTTCAGATTAAGATCTAAGAACCGGTTCTATTAATGTTCCTGTAGCCCTCAGCTCTGATTTTTCTCGAATTTGAATACTAATTACAACATAGGTAGCCATTTGATGAAACTTTTTTTTTTAGAACGTCTCATTTTTTTGATCACACAATTAACAGTTAATTCGATTGAGATTAAATTCATCAATTTCTAATTAATTGTAAAAAAACGAAATTTATTTTAAAGCATCGTATTTTATAATGCGAAAAAGTAAGAGATTAATAAAGAACCGATTAGTTTGTATATAAAATTATAAGGTGACCAGACTAAAAATTTTTGATAATTTTTGAAGCACGATTTTTAGGTATTGCTTTATTTCAATTCACTCATACATCGATCACCCAAAACTAATATGTTGTTGATATTCCTCTCGCATGAATTTACACGAAGAGGCATGGATTTTACGAGATTATATTAGATATCCAGCAATAGCTGGAACAATAGATGCCACAAGAAGTTTTGCAAAGTATTTGGTGAGATGATGCATCACGAACATGTCTCTCCAACTCAAGTCATAAATAATCGGTTCAGTTAATGTCAGGGGAATTTGGAGATCATGAAACAGGAAAACTTTTCCTCGTTCCCGTGTTCTCTGAACCATTCCCTAATAATTCTAGTGGTTTGACATGGAGCATTTACTGGCTCATAGACGGCACCTCCATATTCAGAAGAGTTCGATGAGGAGTGTGTGTTAATGCTAAGGCCGCTTTACAAATACTGAGAGATCTATACCACAATCCCTCCACAGTACGAGGCGGCTTTCTCTTACCTCTTAACAATTACTGTTCGGTGCCAGTTATTATATCAACCGTTTGATGACCTTGACTGGTCTGCAGGCTCGGATCAGTGCATAGACGGGACATAGCCAAATTTCGTTAGCTAATCCGTATAGTGAATTTAATAACTAGCTAAGATCATACAATCAAGATCATTATATAACCCAAATTGGAATGTCTTACAATTTATATAACATCGTACAGTAATATACCAGTTTCTTGTGGAATTATAGTTGTACTCTTTTTTTGCTTCTTGCAAATCTCATCCTAGATAAAGGGATGTTCAGTTGTGGTTTCCTAATCTAAGCGACTGCAAAGGAGAAAATAGATTGTGAAGCTACAAAACGCTACTCACTGATGAGCTTGAAGTTTTACTTGACGACACTTGATTCGCCTTCTGAATTATTGAACGTGCCAATTCAGTTAACGCCCTTCGAAGCTGCGTATGACTGCGACCTGTGCTCTACAAGGCACGAGACCGTTTAGGTAAACGAATCAAGGGAGATGGAAATTTGAGTCACGCGCTCAAAAGTAATTGCCAAAGAGTTCTGGAAAAAAACCTACCGTTTATGCAGTACAAAAGAAAATCAGTGTCCGTTTACAACTAATGTCCATTTTCTGTTCAAATGGAAGAATGCTCAAGGAAAAGGTACGATCTTGTATCTCTTGAAATTATATCAGGAAACGTTTATAAGATTTCGCAGAGCTACAGTTTGGAAATTAATAGCCATAAGATGACACGCGTATATACGTACTTCCGAAGTTCATCTCCAATGTTTGAATCGCCTTTGGAAAATGACAAATCGTTTCCCTCATTTGTTTCACTCCGTAATCCACACTTTAAATTCGCGTTAAATCAAATATACCAAAACGTCCACACCCTACTTTTGACATTGAAACGAATACGCCATCTCTTTTGGGGAGATGAATTCATTCTAAAAGAGTCTCTTCGCCATTCTTTCATTTGTTTGAATAAAAATGGCGCTCATGGGCTCGGTGGGTTGCTCCTTCTTTCTATGCAGTCACTCCACCCTAAGTGACGTCATTAGGTTAATTAGAAAGCACCCCACCCCCCTTCTTTCCAACCGTCACGTAAATAAATAAAATACTTATATCGATCGCAGCATAAAAAAAGTTTCGTCTTGATGGAGACAAAAGAAGCAGACATTTGGGTCTCTTTTTTTTCTTTCTTATTTTTTTTTTAGTAGTTGCATATTATTTCTAATCTAAAACGAGAATCCTTGGAAAAAGTGAAAATTTTTCGTTTGTGTTATTTACATTTGAATCCTGTTCGCCCGATGAATCGTCACTTTTTTCTTGTTTGGTTTTGCGATTTCCGTTCTATGTTTACACTGGACGGAGGCGCGAAACCCTTTTGCCGGTGGCCGCTTTTGGAGAGGGTTGACGGCACCCACGTGGATAATGACAAAATGAACTGAAATGGGGAAAAAAATCGCAAGACGGAAAAATTAACCACCTTATATACAATTGAATATATTTCAGAGAGACTTTCCAAAGCTGGATAGTGGTAAGAGAATCTGTCTTCTAAATATTGCCATCATCATATTCATTGTAACTCACTTCGGGGATTTGTTTATCCTTGGTCTATTTAAAGCCTAATTTGAAGTTTGAAATTATTTTTTTCGGTCACTTTTTGGAAGGCAATTAGGGAGGCCTCCCAGAATGTAAACGCCCTGTGACTTTGTAGTCGACGCGTTTCCGTTCCGTTTTGAAAGCGTAAATAGACTCTCGGCAGTTGATAGATTTATGGTTGTCTCTCGTAAATGATTAAAGGCGCGTGTTACTATGCATGGAAGATTATATAATGAAATAATAAAGAAAATACATTGAAATAAATGACTTTGAAGTCAGGGAGGCAACACTGAAGTGCTTTTGACTGTCCTTAACCACTGAACTAAAGATAAGAGTATTTATGATGCAGTAATAAAGTTTTAAGCTTTGAAATTTTGTTTTCCTATCTTGTTTTGATTTGGTTTCGTGATAATCTGAGAGGTTTTTCAGAGAAGCGTCAATGAGGAGAACCCGGAGGCTTAAACCCCGCAGTCTATTATTCATTTATTAATTATCTCGAATGCGTTCTATTTGTAATATTTTTTTCTCTTTTTCTGACTACATTAGGGATCATCGTCGTGTGCTGGATCCTCGGTGGTCTCGTGGGCTTCTTGCCTGTGATGGGGTGGCATAGCACCAAGCCCTGGGAGAACAAGTGCCTCTTCGTGGATATCATGGACTACAACTTCCTCGTGTTCCTCTACTTCGCCACCATCGTCTTCCCTTCGGTGCTCATGGGCGTTTTCTACGCGCGCATCTATTGCGTCGTCCTCAAACAAGTAAGTGATGAGGGATAAGCAACATACGAAGCACAATATGGTTGAACTGGAGGGATGGGACGAGGGAAAACCTCAAACAAACAAACAATAAAACCAGATCTAAATAAGACGTCTGGAGCAGAGCAATTTGCTTCGGCGCTCTTAACTCGAAATGGTATTCACCTTGAATCATCGATTTCGTCGTTAAGAGAAAAATGAATATAAAACTTAGTGTTGCCGAATTTCTTCTCGATTAGATTTCTTGGCTTATGAAATGGAAAAAATATTCATAAAAATTATTTAGAAAAAAACAATTTGACGCTAGAATCCAATTTTAATGGGTTCTGTGCCACACCTGGAGAGAAATTAGGTGCAGTGCCTCCGCCGTGACCATCCTTGTTTTAATATGGGAACATATTAAAAGATAAAATTATAGTGTAACAAAACTGTGGATATTTACAGTCAAGAAGAGGGAGAGTCAAAGGTTTTGGAATATTTTCATCACTTTATTTTTAAGTTTGTAGCTTAAAATGACAGTTGCTTAACATTCAAAGTATAGTTCAACATCGTCTTAAGCCATTTTTCTGCGAGTTGTTTGATGTACAGCTCCGCTAGTAATTATAATCTTCGAGTGCTGGTTGTCGGATTTTCCTCTGTGGCCTCAGATTCCACGGTGCGCGGTCTATGAGATCTTGACTAGTCATCGTGGTCACTGTCACCTGAGCGAAATTTCTTCAGCCATCTTGTTGGGTTTTTGTGATCTACGGAACTTTTTCCTTTCGCATGAAAAGGTTTCGTGCGACTTCAGCAGCGCTATGGCCAAGTTCAGTCTCGTATAGTTAAAGTGCCCTAATATGGCTGTTCATCTTTTAGGCGTCCAAACCATAGACAAAATGAAATGCTGTACAGGGAAAAAACAGTCGATACACAGGATATTTCTAAAGTATCTGTACAAACTCAGGATATTCAGGATGTTCCAGGGACCAAAACAAGCAGAAAATATCATATGAACATGGGGTTGAAAACGTTTCTTTCTAGAGTTATAACGGTTTGAAAGTGCACTGTAGTAGAAGAGTTGCAAGAATTCAAAGAACCGGAGGCCATTTTGAGCCTTTGCTATAGTATTTGCCTTGTTATAGCATTTGCCTTTGACAATAAGTGTATTGTCTTGTTATACCGTAGAAATAAATCGCACAGTTTGCAATGACTATACGCTTTAACGTTAATTTCGTCTACTGCAAGACACCTTCAAACCGTTATAACTCTAGAAAGAAGCGTTTTCAACCCCGTATTATATGGCACTTTCTGTTTGTTTTTATCCATGGAATATATCCTGATGGTTTGTACAGACCATTCAGAAACACACTGGTTGTCGTGCGCGGCTTGAACAATATTAAACACGTGACATATCAGCTGCAGCAAATGCATTCATGCAAAAATTCAGGTAAAACTTTTGACTCATCCTCTGTAAAATATTCTGCAAAATTAGATATATAATGCCAGTAAACGAAATGATAACGCAGCATTTTGGGGTTCTCTTTCCAGCCGTACAATTAAAAATTCAAATTTTTAAGTGGCGTCTAAATGTTTGTCGTACATTTTAAAGTTCGCTTGTCGTTATGGTGAACTTTTCAACATGTTATACAAAACCAATTTATTACTCTTCAACGAAACTGAGTCGGCCACGTATATATAAAAAGTTATTATTTTCTAATGGAATATTCGATTACAGTCGAATTTTCTGTAGGATTATCGGTGCTGCACTTGCCAGAATATTAAGCAAGCGATAACTGTCCTTATTTCAATGGGATGTATTTAATTGAAAGGTATTATTAATTTACAGCAAGCAATTTTAAAAAAAATCTAAATTAAATAATTCCTATGTCTCAGTGACAGTTGAGAAGATTTATTACGAATAAATATTGCCAATAGTAAATGCAAGAAAAAGAAGCCAGAGAACGCTAGCGTTCAAGCAGAATTTTTTTCTTTTAGCAGGAAACACTTTTCATCGCCTTCAAGCCTGCACATTAATTTTTAAAGTAACTTTGCCAAATATTTCTACGATATTTCATCAGAATTTCGTCATAACGTTCCTTTAAGAAATATTACAGCAGAATCATATTTGAAATACATTCTGTAACAGGGAGATTATATGGAAGCTTTTATTAGTAAAAAGTGAAAATGATAATAATGATCATCTACCAGTAACTTAATCTATATATATAAAAGAAGAAACTGAGTGAGTGAGTGATCAAGGCCTAGAAACTTGAAATTTTGTACAGAGGTTCTTTACAAAATGTAAGTGAGCACTAAGAAGGGGTTTTGTTTATTCTTTCTTCCTTTCCATTGTAGATTATTTTTTAAAGTCAATTTACCTGGAGCTGAATGGGATTTTTGCCAGCTTTAAAAAATTGTGACGTTTGCTTTGTTTAATGAAGAATTTTGCGATTGTTCCGTGAAGCAGCATCAACAATAAGCAGTATCTTATATTTTTTATCTGAATGGCATTTTTTCTAGCGTTAGAAATTGCGACGTCGTTGTTTGCTTTGTTTAATAAAGTAATTTACGATTATGCGTGGAACAGCATGAACAGTAACTGGAAGTCTTTCGCGCGGGAATACAATATCTTACTTTCTAAAAGGGCTTTTCGTGGAGACCAATACAGTATATAAAGAAGCTGGTTGACTGACTCATCAAAGCACGGCAAAATCTACTGAAGACATCAACTCGAAACTCGGTGAGGTCATAGGAAGGATAGCGTAGGGGCGTACTAAGACCGGATTTCTCGAAATTCGGACCCCCTGCCAACCCAGTGGAACAGAAAGGAATTGCACGTTCGGTCGCTTGGCTCCGCCCCCAATAAACGCAGATCTTCGAAATTTTGCAGGAAAATTTCTAGCTACCGTTCCAAAAAAGTAGTTTCCCCGATTTTCGATATTCGAATTTTAAGGGTATTTTGATATTTTTCTGATATTTTGATGCAACTTCGCGGGGAATAAAAATAAAGCAACGAAATTCGGAGGGAAGGTTCTCGGGGATATTTCCGCTTTGTGAGGGGCGCCAGGAGAGTCCAAAGATTGCCCCCTCCCCCCGTTTTGAACATTTATTTTTGAACATGCTAATCTCCAAAACTACTTGACGAATTTTCATAGGATTTTCACAAGTAAGTTGAGCGTAGCTTGCGACAACAAAAAAAGATATCTTAATTTAAAGTTTCTGGAGTATGCTCAGCTTAGTACAGTTCGTAGAAAAGTCAAAGATGATTTTTAAAAGGCGCTTATATATAACAATAGCGAGGCATTGCCGGTCTGCTAGTACCACATAAAAATAAAATTCAAATGTATTTTTATTTAAATTTTATAATCGATTTCCTTCAAATGCCATAAACCTATATTCAATTTTTAACACAGATGAAAAACTCGGTTCCCTCCCTTTATATAATTGCTTAGCCTCGTCATCGCACTCATAATGCGTCAAAAATTGAAATGTTTTATTCACATTCAGAAATGAATAATTATTCCCAAATGAAAAAGAGATTATGCAACATGTGTAATTAAAAACAATAATTAAATCTGTAATTAAAAAGTTATTATTCTCAACTCTATGCAAATGTTTTTCGATTATTCATTCATCCCTGCTGAGAGAGAGAGATGAAATTAAAAAAAAATATTGTTTAAGCGCCAACATTTGTTTTATGTCTTTCTTCTAAACTTAACAACTCGTATTTCACATGGACTTTTAAATGAGTGCGTTTGTCCCGCGTGTATGCCGAAGTTTCGTTATTTTCGCGCCGACTTCACTCCATTGACTCCGACGACGCGTTTACTCTCTCGTCTCTGTCTGATGAATGCCAATGCGGAAATGAAAGGAGATGGCTCGCATATTTGCTTCTTCTATTTATTTATTTATTTCCATTTTGATATTTTATACGCGTGTTATTTATACTCATTTCGCCTTAGATTCTGTCGGGAAAAAAATTTTATCGCGTGTTTTTTGTTATGATTTTAATTTTTCTGCTGAAAGAAACTTCGCGTCTGACCTGTTTAGCGATTCTTCTGGATTTTTCTTATTCCTTTTTACTTCTCATGGAATTGATAAAAATACATGTAGTTTGTTCCGTCATGCTGGTATAAAATTTGTTATTAAAAGCGGTTAGGTGTTTTTTTTTTTTTTTTTTAATTGAGAGTGTCTAAATAAGTGAACTCGACTAAACTCGATTTGGCTGGTTATTACCGACTAAACCAACCGGTGAGCCATTTAATTTACTGTAAAATCTGTTTATAATGAAAGTGAAGTGACTTAATTTTTATTATTTTGATATAGATGTAATATGAAGTTAATATCTACGGATAAAATAAATACGTGGGTCTATAGCTTCGAAAATATTTAGAGTGAAACATAAATTTTAGAAAAAATACGAAAAATAATCGTTGGAACTTTTGAATTTCCGTAAAGACTTTCTAGATTCGTGGCTTATCTATGTTACATAAATGTTACGTCTCTTCGAATTCTTTGACTGATAAACAATAATTGAAAAAAAACAAAACAACAAAGTTGTTTGGTAATATTTTTCTGCTGAAAGATCTTAACTATTCTAAATTTTAAATAGTTGTATAATGTTCGTTAGCCGGAAGTGGTTATTCCATTGTCGGCAAGACTACAACCGGAAAGTACTGCGTTTTGAGTGCCATTGAATCACGACTAGAACCAAACAGTTTATTTTCAAATGGATATGTTTTTGAGATTTGAATGATCGACCACAAAGGGCATTATTGAAATAGGGAGGTTATTTTTCATTTCGAATGGAGGAATTCGAAATAAGGAGTTACAAATTAGAGGGGCTGGTTTCCTGTTTTACAAACTAGGGCTTGGTCTGTAAATGGAGGTTGTGCGATTTTTAGAGATTCGTACAGGTTTTATTGTATTGAATTCATAGATTTTAGACTAAGAGATGCACTAGTCATATGTATCGTATGATCGCGTATTATTCAGTTTCCAAGATGATGAAGAAAAGGCTAGGAACATCCGAGGATAATGGCAATGATCTCAGTTAATACTCATTGAGATGATCTTATTAAATCTTATTACATTCTAAAGATTTCTTCTCGGGTTTAATTGAAGAAAATAAACAATGAATTAGAGAAAAAAATCTGTCAACATGATAAAGATGGTGGTGAAAGCCACGCTAAATCACTGGCGGGAAAAACTTCGGATGAATGATCTCAAACGAATGTAAAACTTTGAGATAAGGTATTTTTAAACGTTGAATATAACTTGCCAAGTGCTTTTCGTGCCAAAATAATAAAGAATTTGAATAATTTGAAATAAATCAGGGAAGTTTTGGATGTCACTGTGTTTAGTCGACAACTGAACACACACATTCACTCACAAGGCGTATTCCCCTAACGATCCTTTGATTTGCAAAGCAAACATCTTTGCGAATTTATTTTTACTCTCGGAGTGGCATGCCTTTCAATTAATTGCAAAGTCGAATAAAGTCCACTGCCAAACTTATAGGAAACAGAAGCGCCATTGGCTCGAGTACTTCAATCGATTGACGCTGCTGATGACGATTTAAAAGGGAAAATAAATAAAAAATGAAAAAAAAAAAAAGGAAAGAAGAGGAAGAGAGAAAGGAGGATGGAGGGAAGTAGTGTGTTTATCGTTCCACTTGAACGAGAATAAATTATATTTACACAAACCACCGTTATGGTGGTGGTCGATGAAGAAAAAAACAGGGGGACTTCGTGAGATAAGAAGAAAAGAGCGCGCCCGAGCGAGTAGTGTTTCATTCATCGTTATACCATCGTCTAGAGGGTTTTATTTTTCCTTTTTTAATTTAAACGAGGAAAATGTAAAGTCACCCTCGAATTCGAGTCATTTTTAATTCATTTTATTGTTCTAATGCCAAGTGTTATAGGCCGTAGTCATGGCCACGTCATTCGTTTCGGTTCTAAGAAGTCTATTTATTTACTCCAACTGAAAAAATTGCTTTAACTTGCCGAACCTCTCCACGGGATTCGAAAGGATTACGGAACAAGGGAGTTTTTTGTAGGGTTGCAGGCGATGGAGGGAACTTTTTTTTTACGGTCGACAGATGGGCTCCTTTTCCAACCGAGATTAGACCCGTGATTTATGGTGATTTGGATCCTCTTTGAACAAGCAACGCCTTTCGAAATAAATGTAGCCCATCGTTTAGTCTAGCCAGAGTGAGAAACATGGAAGATGGTGATATTGAAGCAGAAAACATTTTTGTAAAATTTTCTCTCTCTTTTCTGCTTCTCTATAGAAATCGACAGTTGCTTTGAGAAACTAGAAATAATTTTAAGGATTTTCATCTCTCAGGGCCACTTTCTCTTGTTCGATATTGGCAGAATACGCTAAAGAGTAATTTTACTCGAAATTTTCTTCTTGATAACTGAAGGAACAGAATTTACTTTCAGAACACAAATTTACCATTTACTGATATTAAAGGATTTCAATTTTTTTTTGTTCTTAAACAAAAAGAAAATTCTTAGATCTTAAAGTCATGGAAAGATCGCAGAAGATCATCTACACTGTAAGTTAGAAGGGGACTGGATTAAGTAAGTAAATTAAATTTGGAAGGGACGAATAGGAGATGAGGTCAAGCTGCAACATCTAAATCGGCCAATCCATTAAAATCCTCTCTTGTTTCATGGAGATAACTGCTTTCAGACTGAAGTGCGACCAGTGCATTTCTTTTTTTTTTTATTGTTATTATTATTATTATTATTATTCGATGAACGCCCTGAGTCCGAAGGTTCTCCCCCAGATAATCCTCTACAAACAAGCTCAATTAAAAGCAATTTATCGATTGAGGAAAGGATCAGCATCCATAGCAACGTCAATCTTGATGTCCATCTGGCTAGTGTTGCTGCCTTAATTGAATCGGTGCTCGGCCGACGGACGCTGAGCTAAGCACTCTACTCGTGACGTCTTCTCTTCCTTGCGATACCGGGATGGGTTGGAAACACTGGAGTCAATGCGTTTTTACGTTTAGCATTCCTTTATGGGAGGGATAAACCTATTACACTTTAATGCTTTGGAAATATACTATGTACAATATTGACTCATTGTTATCGTTCTGCGATGTAATGATTTACGAACTCTACACAGAAGAGCGAAATTTTCTTTCTTAGAAACAATAAAATTCTGATGTTTTGTTCTAAGGAAAGGCATATGAAGCTAGCTTCCCCCATTAAGTTGACATTATATTAAGGATTCTGTTGATCGACTGTTTTTTCGTTGAAGTTGTAGCGTGTTTTTATGGATCATAAACAGCAATCAATTTTCTTCATGATTTCTTTTCTCCCTCTTTATTATCCGTTGCGGTTGGTTTTGAGTTGTTTTTTTTAATCAGTTTAACTTGTTTGAAAACACCGATAAAGCACTGTTTTCGCTGTAACCCTTCGTGATTACAAAACTATATTGCGTAAGGTCAACGACGACGACTTTAAGTTCAGTTAATGTCTACTTTAAGTATATTTAATTTAATAACATTTTTTAATTGTATTCGTTTTTAGACGAAATGTCTTTGATGATGAAGCCAATTGGCCATGCGAATAAATAGAATACAAGTCCAGACTTTGACGTCGAACACACGTCACGGGCGAGAAAATATATCAAGGAAAAGTTATTGTTCGGCGAAATACATGTTTTGTGTTTACGTTTGTAGAGTTTTATTTTTTTACATCTGCTTTTTTAACATTATACCATCTGCCCCACGAAGGAAAAACCTTCACCTATATTTTTAATAACGTCTGGGTCTGAAGAAAGAGGAAGAATAAGTTGAAAGAAAATGAACGTGTACCATATGTATTAGCAAGGTAATTTGTTGCTGTTGTATTCTTTTTAATTTAATCTTCATTGAAAATTATTTCCTCCCTACAGACGTGCGTCAACGCAATCAATTTATCGATTGGTTATTAAGCGATTGTTATTAGGCAAAAATTGCTGTAAACCGATGAGAATACATGACGTTTGATGGCTTATCCATTTTATTTCTTATCTTACCAGTTTGAAACTACTTTTATTTCGTAGTTTTCGTACGGGATTTTGAACCGATTACTCACCATGAGCGAAATTGGAAATGTTTGATCAAGTTCTCGATTTTCGAAAAGAAATAAAAAAATAAGGTGATGACAAAGATGAGGGGGCGAGTTGCGCATTTTTTCTAGGAATTTATTCATGTGGGTTATATTTTTTTTCCTAATTCTCCCCCGTCATTCTTTGCCATAGTCCAGAAGAACTTTTTTTGATACGCTTTTCTTATCCATTAATTAGATTAGAAAATAAGAATTGTACAATAAGCGAGGTGGTGGGACTACGAATTTTCATTATTGTTTATAGAAATAAAAAAGTAAAGGAAGGTGAGCAGTAGGAGGGTCGTTGCCATGGATACAATAAACAAGTGTCAGACAGAAGTATGACTCGACTGACATACGAATGGACTCGTCCCCGGATCAATAGTGGGTCATAAAAATAAAAGTGGAGACAGACTTTATAGTCACCTCCCCAAACCCCCATTATCCACACCCAAAAAAAAACATTTCATTTTCTAATATTTCCCCCGTCTTCATGTCATGAATGTTATTTACTGTAGTTTTTACGATGATTAAAGGTTCGCGAGGCCGTTTTGAGTGGAGATATTACGAGGAGTTGTTCTCAAAGGATAGGAGACAGGAAGTTGAAAGAACAAACTATATAAATAGGAGGGGAAAGGGGTTCCAGCCGTTTGTGCTCATAATTATTGCCCTCTTTTCGCAGAAATAATTACGAAGTTCGAGAAGATCGGACCACAAATAAAGAAGGAAATAAAAAGAATAATGAGAGAGAGAGAGAGAGAGAGAGAGAGAGAGAGAGAGGGATGTGTTAGGTGTTGGTGGACGCGGTTAGGGTAGATTTTATTAACCTCAATTTACTCGCATTCTGCTGTCTATTATTTACCACTCGGTCAATTGTTTGTTTTTTATTGTTAACCAGTAAGTGGTAAAGAACCGATTTTCCTCCCCCTCTATCTTTCTGTCCACTGAGCTGAGTTTTCTGATGAACTTCTTGTAGTGCGATCTTCCAGTGACCAGAAGTAGCGCATTTAGCTACACGTGCTCGAAAAAAGAAAGCGTATGTTTTTCTTTTCTCAGTTAATTTTTCGTTGTCTATTTTATTCCTTCATTTATGAAATCGGATTTCTATCTAGATTCTTGTTGAAGCATGTGTCATACGGCTCCTTTACAATAGAGAGAATCTCTCTCGGTAATTTTATTTCTAATTTGGTGAAGCTCTCCACCTTGGAGAAGGGCTCCACCCGCATTTTTATATTTTCTTTTAATGAGTCTCGCGACCTTCAGTTTACGAATGATCACATGATCTGTAGAAATGGGGTCTCCATTCACGTGAACGGCCTTGAATAAAATGTACGACTTCACTCTCGTCTGTGGCTTTTGTTTTCCTTTGGTGGCTCTTCCTCCATCGGTCGTTTCATTTGTCTTCGACATCTTCAGTTCCTCATCGTTGTCATGTTCAGATTTGATCGAGATAAATGCCTGAACGGATGGCAACTTCGAAGAAATGGGAGAGGAGAATCTTTTTTATACATTTACTTTTTTAAACCTGCCATTTTCGTTCGAGTCTATCATTTTGATTGAAGTAACGTTTTGAGCTTACCTGCGAAGCTTTATGATTTTGCCGTGAAAACCTCAATTGTAAATACAGGCAGTCATTGTTACTTACATAAATGGAAATTCGTATACAGAAATTAACTTGCAATGCTTGAAAATCTGCGTTTCCTTTGGCGTATTCATATCTTTAGTTTCGATAATTAAGAAAATTAATCGTTGGAAATTTTGGATGTTTGAGTTTCCGTCTATGTACAGTCAACCAAAGGAAATAATCCACACGAGTTTAATACTTAATATTACATTTCATGCTAATGTATTGTTTTAATAGCTTTTTTAATTATAATTATTTAAATTTAATAATCTTAATAATGTTAACTCTAAATGTAATATTAAATTATTAAAAATAAATTAATATTGAAACGGTAAAACTTAGAGTAAAATTCAAGTGTGGATTATTTCCCTTTGATGACTGTACAAGGGTCATTTACAAGGTCATGGCAACTAGTTTTTTGCAGCACTTCTTTTCATAATTTATATATGAAATATACAAGGTACCTTACCAATAATGTCTGTTACATGGGTATTTAGGAAGTATTGTAGACAAAGGAGAAGAGTAAAATTTAAAAGAAATTCATCTACCGTAATAATGTTGAGCACAATCGTTTTAAGGCTGAGATGGGAAGTACTAGACCCTCCCCCCCCCTTCCTGCCCGATTTGTTACCATGCAATTTCGATTTGATACCGAAATTGAAAGCTCAATTGCGCGGGAGACGCTTCCCTACAAGAGAAGATATCATCAACGCAGTGCTTACTCATTGTTGGCTTGGAGATTACTTTGAAGGTTCTTAATGTGTTCTTAACGTGTTAATGTGTGTGTGGAGACTATTGTGCTCGACATTATTACGATAGACGAATTTAATATTTGATTTTTACTCTTCTCCTTGTAACGCATTTAACCAAGGCCGTACCCAGATTTTTTTTCGGAGGGTGGGGGGGCTGAGAAGGGCTGGCCCAATCTTGCTTGTGTGTATGTGTTTGGAGGGGTGGGGGTCCAATTCTCTGTCCTGTATGAAGAGGAGAAAATTTTCTACAAAATAAGTACAATATAACAAGGAATTAATTGATATAAGACTGAGATCAAATTGGCAAATAAGCTGTTAAATTACGAATAAACTTTTGACATAACCTAGTGTAATACGTGTCGATCATTAACGTTCAAATTCTTTTGAATTAGAAGTCTGAATAAAAAATGTTTGAGCCAAAAGTACGAGGAGATATCAGCAAGTAACGCCATTTATTCTTTTCAAAGAAAATTGCAAAATACAGGTAAACAACTAAATGCAGCTGAGAACTAATCGTCCACGTAAGCACCTTGACGATTTAGGCATTTATTCCAACGCTTCACCAGTTTCAAAATACCCCGCTCATAGAACTCAATAGGCTGTAATTACAGCCAATGGCGCACGGCAGATCAGATTTGAGTTCCTCGTCAGTCTCAAACCTCTGACCACCCAGAAATCTCTTCATGAGACCAAAGAGGTGGTAGTTAGAGGGCACTAAGTCTGGACTGTAGGCTCGGTGGTCCAGAACCTTCCAACGAAACGAACCAGTCTTGCTTTGACGACGTTGGTCATATGCGGGCCGGCGTTGTCATGAAGAAGTTGAACATCGTTTCGCTTATCCCGAATAGCACGCCGCAATTTAGTCAACGTTTCACAATAGGTAGCGGCGTTGACGGTTGACCCATGAGGCAGAAACTCTGCGAGTAGGATGCCTTGCATATCCCAAAAAAGCTGTAAGCATAATCTTCCGAGCTGAAGGAGAAACTTTTAATTTTTTACGAACCGGAGAATGTAGATGTTTTCACATCCTGCTTGCTGTTCCACACCTAAGGCTCATGTGTGAAGTGCAAGACCCAGGAGTCGTCTCCTGTGACAATGCCATTCAGAAACGCATTTTCCTCCCGGTTGTACCACTACAGATGTTGCAAACTGTACGCCATTCTGTTACCAGTCTGTTCTGGTGTAAGACTTTTTCGAATCCAACGCGAACAGACTTTGCGGTGTCCAAGCTTTTCATGCACCCTATCCCATGCAGACCCATAGGATATGTGAAACGTTTCACTCACTTCTTTCAAGGAAATGTGACGATTTTCTCTGATCGTGTTGTTAATATTCTCGATAATGGCTCGTATTGCCGCTGACGCAGGCCGCCCAGAACGTTGTTTATGGCAAGGCTAACTCTTCCTTCCCGAAACATTGTACACCATTTACACACATTGGATAGCTCGGACAGTCGACAATGTAAAATTCTATCATCTCCCCATGAATTTCAGCGGGTTTCTTACCTTTTGCGAACAGAAACCTTATAACAGCTCGCTGTTCTTCCACTGTAGACGATGTGGTAGGGGCGGCCATTTGTAAAAAACGACTGGTAGCACGTAGTGCGTGTGCGCAGGAACAATTCATGTTATGCAATATCTGTGCATGTACTCAGCCTGGCTATGTTCAACTTTTACATCGACTATATTTTCTCCGTTACTTTCTGATATGTCCTCGTATATTAATTATTTTAGTGTAGAATTAACTTTTAAAAGCTACAAATTATATTTAACAAAATAAAGATGACTTTTGAAATGACTTTGAAAACGTTTACCAAAAGAAAAATTAATAACGTAGTCTTCTTTTCCCCTCAAAATATCGTGTGTCTCAAAAGTCACGTGCCAGTAATAATTTATGAATGAAAATACGTGAATGTGACTGGTTAATTATTGTTATGAAGGTTTAAAATATTAATTTCATTGTTAGAAAACGATTCAACAAAAGCTGGTTAATTTGTCTGAAACACTTTTTCGTTAAAGTTATTGATTTTCGGCTTATTCAAGTTTATCAAGTTAAATGTTTCATCCTGTATATATGAACACTTTAGAATTCTACGAGTATAAAGAATATAGAATTATTTGACAAATGAGCCTCATCTAATAGAGAATGTATTTTCAAGTCACTTCAGAATGTGTATTTGTTTTAAGCGAGAAAATTGCTCCATAAACGCTTCCATCAATCAGTGAATGCAAATTATTATCTTCTATGCACGAGAATGTATTTTATATAATATTCGATTGTCAGAATGTCTGGAATATCTGTTAGTTGGATTCACAGTGGAAAGAGAAGAAGGGAAACAATCGTGAGATGTCGAAATTAGTGAATATATATTTTTTGGTCAATGGTTTTTATTTAGAAATATTTTCTCGTTTTTTACTGCCGTTATTTCCGGATATATAGTTCAGCAGCATATATAATAACTCTTTTGAAGATGCGTAGGCTTTATCCTTGAAAAGAATTCACCACATGCTTTTGTCTAAGGTCAGAGAAGGTATACAGAGTTCGCCGCTTTCACCTGTCATTGTAACATAAATTCCTAGAAACTGTTCCGCTTTCACGTTTTAATCCAATTTAAATTGGTGTCAATAATTTTTTAAAGAATAATAATTGGATCTATGAGGATTTTTATACACGCCATACCTCAGATGAAAATTTTTTTTCTTTCTTTCCTTTCTTTCCTATTTTTCGTCAATAAATTAATTTTTTATTCGTTGAAAATGTAAAATAGCAGTAAAGGAGCATTTATTAGTATATTGTTGCTGACATACAGGGTGATTCAGAATTCATTGTATAAACTTCTACGGGAGGTAGTAGGGATGATTCTAAGCAAACGGGACAACTTGGTTGTCTTTAAGATACCTGGTGTCTGCGATAGCCCAATTGGTAGAGGCATCGGCCATGATAGTCGAGGTTCCTGGTTCGAATTCGGGTCGCAGAATTTTTCCTTCCATTTTTCAATTGAAAAAAACATAACAAGTTGCTAAGAACAGTGTTAAAAGTCTGTTATTCTAAATTTATACAACAATGCTTAAATTCATGCATATAAAGTGGACAGAACCATTTTAATGAAGACTAGCTTTAATTTTGGCGTGGATCTGAATGATTTAACCGAAACAGGATTTGTCACTTGACATCAAAAAAGGCCACTGAACTCATATTTTCCATGGCTCTGCATGATGTCTACGATTTTGTCTACATACTGGATAAGAACACATGCTCGCAGTCCATCTTCAGGGTACCTGTTCCTAATGGAGATATTTTGATACTCTGGGGGGATACTTTGATACCCTATTCGCGCCTATGTTAAAAGATAGAAAAACATGGTTTGATACAAAGTTTTGCAGGAAAATAAAAATATATATAAAATAAAAATTTTAAAGCACACACTTTCACCTTAAAAAGTGCAATAAAAAGTAAAAAAATCTTATTTTTAAAAACAAGTAAAAGTGTGGTGGCGCGTTATTTTATTATGTAGTCTTTTCTTTTTAAAATTTCAAATTAAACGCGCCACCACACTTTTACCTTCTTTTAAAAAATAGACTTTTTACTTTTTACTGCACTTTTTAAGGTGAAAGTGTGTGCTTTAAAATTTTTATTTTATATTTTTTATTTTATTCTTTTTAGTTTTTTATTAAAAAAAAAATAAGCTTCTATATGATACCTACAAAGCCAAAAAAAATCTTGGAAAGGTCTACCCAGTCGTTTACGCCTGTACCTCGGGAAAGCGTTTACAACGTAGCCTACGAAAAAGACAGGCCCCGGCGCGGAAAAGTCACCTGACCATGGTAGGCTAATCAACAATCCAACCTTCATTGTTTTCAACAAACGAAAAAATACTGATTCTTAAAATCCAAGATGGAAACAATGATGATTACATTGTTATTCAGCCTAGGATGATCAGGTGACTTTTCCGCGCCGTGGCCTGTCTTTTTCGTCGGCTACGGTTTACAATAAATTACGCTGGCTAATCATAAACGATCTCTTCACAAAAACGTTAGAACCAACAACTTAGCTAGAATTGATGATCAAATTAACAACAATTACGTACGACAATTAACAACGATAACAATAAACAACAATACAGGCAGTCGTTACGCCATGATTGCACTATACAGATTAAATATAGCTTAAATATTAAATAACTTACGAATAAATGAAAGACTAGTGAAACTAACGATTGAAACATGCATTGTCATCGATAGGAAACCGTTGGAGAAAGTTGCAGAGCTCTAGGTAGTCAGGAAATGGGCTAAATATTGATTACAAAATCTGCGCACAAACACACAAACAAGTGAAGTTCAATAAAAGTGTGTAAAAAAAGAGCATCCTTAATCTTTATTCACATTAATAAGTAGCGGAAGAATGAGGCCACTTATTGGTTTTACAATGTCCGTCTGTCTGTTCGTCTTCTTCATTTATTTTACATTCTTTGACGTAGAAGGTTGAAATTTGGAATGTACTCGTATCTTATCATAGGCATTCCTACTTCACTGTTTTGTTTGGTTTGATTGGCACACTGGGATCCGAGTTACGGGGGTGGGAGTTAGAGCGAACCTTCTGGTCTATATGGTGCATTGGGATATAAAGCAGTGAAATTCGATATGCAGATTCCTCTAGGCAAGATCTATATTACTATGAAGTTTGGTCATATTATCCCAGCACGGTCGGAGTTGTGAGGTTAGTAGTCTCGTGGTCTTTAGAACTATTATCGTTTTCAAATGGCAACATACGGCATGTGATATATCATTCAATTGGAAATAGTGAGAAACGTAAGAAGATGGAGCTTTCTTTCACTTTCTAAACATTACGTTCGAGAAAATCAATTTTTGGAAAAAATTGGCGTTAAAAAGTGCGGATGAAAAGGGTAAAAAATTAGACGAGCTCTGGACTTCCGCTACTTTCCTATATTCTCCTCAGGGAGGATT
Organism: Rhysida immarginata; assembly: GCA_023313115.1. Classification (NCBI taxonomy): domain Eukaryota; kingdom Metazoa; phylum Arthropoda; class Chilopoda; order Scolopendromorpha; family Scolopendridae; genus Rhysida; species Rhysida immarginata. The sequence continues at coordinate 5,526,525 of JAHWFO010068719.1, read as the reverse complement.
AATTTCTTGTTATTATTTGCCGGCCACGTGGCCGAGAGGGCTTTCTACTTCTCGAGTCCGCCTGGTCATGGGTTCGAATTCCGCCGTGGGTATGGATGTTTGTGTTTGTCCCGGGCTGCATACAGATATAACTTGTGTAAAAGGCGCAAAATGACCTTAGTAGTCGACGCCAAAATTTCTAATAAACCAACCTTGTTATTATTTTTTTTACTGTCTAAACTTATATCTCGGCATGTCAAATCGCTCCAGAGCCATCGGGTTTAACGAGCATGCTACATCTTTTAAGAAATCGAATTATGCCGACCATTTACTATCGGAAAGTCACCCCATTTGCAAGAAAGAATACTACACAGATTTCAAAAACCTCTTCAAATCTTAAGAATACTCCATTTTGGAATCAATCGAAATTTATAAAACTATCTCGGAACAAAATTCTAAAAATCTTATTTAGAATTCGCAACTATATTTTGATGTTTAATCAATTCTGAACCAAATACGTGACTTAGTCTAACTTGCCGTCATAAATTGATAACGTATTTTCTATTCATAACTGTATCTTGATGTTTATTCATTTATCGACCTATGACATCCGTAATTGTAATCGATCATGTAATCTCTATAGCATATCTTGTGTAATTGCTGTTAATTGCTCTCATATGTACACTCACAGCAATATGCGGTTAATATGACCCGCTTGTGAGAGTCGTATGATTCTTCCAATATAACCCATTTAAGAGAGTCATTGGACGCAGATGTCAGTAAGAGTTGTTTGACCCGAATTTCCGAGTCGCCATTCTCGGGTCAATTGACTCGACTGTACAAGACTTAAGATTCATTAACGGAAAGTTTACTATACGCGTATATATCTATTTACACATTTATACATATATATTTATATATTTTCACAGCTACTTACACATTTATATAGTCATATTTACACAAATTTACACACGTGTATACACAATATACACAAGTTTACATAAGGGTATATACCTATTCACACAAGTTTACACACGTCTATACACCTATTTACACAAGTTTACACTTTTGTAGAATAGTTACACAACTTTACATACATTTAAGCACACACGTACACAAATTTACATACGTGTATACATCAATTTACACAGGCTTACACAAATTTGCACACGTGTATACTGAGATTTATACAAGTTTACATTTGTATACCGACCTGTATTTGTATTTTATCATCTTTATAGTCAAAATTCGCCAGCAGAAGATAGAACTTCAAGCTTGTAGGCAGAAAAAATGATTTTATTAGAGTTGACAGCTCTTAAACGGTAGACAACAATAGGAAGAGAAACGACATCTTTTTTACAATATTTAAATATCAATTTTTTTTATAAAGTCATTTATTGATTTAACAATACAATCAACTTATAATGTACAATGCATTAAATTCACCATCACCTAACAGAATTGATTTGCACAAAAATCAAGGGATTATTTTTGTTGTAACCATTACATCATTCTCATTATAAATCTGCAAGATTCCTTTTCCATTCCTTTGGGTAGGCTAAATGGAAACTATCACGAGGAGGCTGAAGAGGAAGGCTCATATTAGTATACTTGGCAATCTGAAATGCAGATAAAAGGATGAGTTTTAGATCAATGATTTACACTCCCTACAATAATGGAAACAATGACATTTTATTTTAGTTAATAACATATTCGACCTCCGTGCTGAAATTAAGTCAGCCACCCTTCTTACTTTCTATAAGGCTCCGATACACAACTTCCGGTGTTTAGATCCATTCTTGCTGGGAGAAACTAGCCATATTGTTAGCAGTCTATAATAATGAATGCTGTGCAGTGGAAATGCATTTCAGATCACAACGAGTAAATAAAAATTAATCGTAACAATAAAGAATAAGAAAACGTGTTAGCAAATAAATTTGAAATTATTAAGTAAGTATAATTTACATTAGGAAAAAGGTGTAACTTACTTAGATTCCTGTTTTCGTTCAATTTTTTTTGAACTGGTAACATTTGAAGGAGCAAGACGAACAACGTTGGAGAAAGGCTTATTCAACGTTGGGTTTTTGAGGGAGCCTGTTCTCGCACTCAGAGTTGAAGAGACTATCCCTACTGATAGATAGTTCTAGATTACTTGTCCTATCCATAGTAATATTAAAGAATAGTCTTAGTTCTAATAATTTTCTATTAATCTTCTTACTAACACGAACGGCGAAATCGTCCAGTATCGCTATCCGCCATGTTTTTGTAACTCAATTTCGTATCTCTACCGGAAATGATTCCCATTTTCTATGATTTGGCTCGTAAAGCTGTGTATGGCGCTGTTAGATGAGTCGGGGGTTCGTAAACACTTGAAGATGGATGGTACAACTTATCTACGAAGTACTGTATTCTTATAATCGAGTCAGAGAGGTATAAACTAATAAAATGAGTCCTACGATCTGGAAATTGCTGTGAGTGTAGACTTGAAAAAGGCGTTAATAAACGCCGAAACTAGTCGTTAAAAAATATATTTTTGCACTATGTTGTATTGTAAGGCCTTTATAAATCTTGTTATTATTGTTGATTTAGTAAGACCAAACCTGGAACAAGTCCGAAAGCCAAGTCCCAGAGGCGGACCTAAAATAGGGCCAAGCCCAAGTTATATGAATACTTATATGTTAGTTGAAGTATTATGTCTGGGTGTAGGAATTTTCTTACTATGACACGTACTAGTAAGATTGTGGGGTTTCAAGTCCTGGAGGGTTGTGTATAGATAAAGATTTTGGTTACTCCACCGTCGATTAACACCGTGTTTTGTATAGTGTGTGTGGAATAACCCCGATGGCAGAGAGTCTCGGGATGATACGAACAAAGTGTACTCTCTTGTCTCTCCGCAGGTGTTTTATTTCGTATGCAAGTGATTTTTGACTGTGTATATCTTTTGCAAAATACGTATATTGGGAATGAAAATATCAAATATGTAATTACAAAGTAAAAAAGAGAAGAAAAGATTTCACTACCGGGACTCGAACCAGGGACCACCTCCCCTTTTGCTGGCACCGCCCTTACCAATTGAGCTATCGCGAACATGAACCGTGAAGCTCTTAGAATATGTCCATATGGACTTCCATGAAGCCACAAATCAGCTCAATCGGCAGAGTAGGCCCCCGACTCTGAATCGGGAATCCTACTTACCCTTAAATCATCAAATAGTTGGTTTGGTTTGGTTTATTTGGTATTAACGTCCTTTTCAACTACTATGGTCATTTCAGGACGGCGTTATAGGGGCCGCAAATTTTGCCTCGCAAGGGTTCTTTAACGTGCAGCCGGCAAACGACTACAAAAATCATCAAATAAAGTAATGAAATTCAACTCAGTTCAATTTATTAAACTCAGATAATAATCAAACTGAAGAAATTCTTCAAACATATCATAATTACAAAGTAGAAAAGGGAAGAAAAATTCCGCGACGTGGACTCGAACCAGGGACCACTGGCGCCAATCTTAGCGAAATTTACTCTATTATTGCTCTACCAAAATATTATTTATATGTTGGAGCCTCTAAAACTATCAGGGTTATTCAGGATGCTTCTTAAAGATGGAACAGATTTCAAAAATTTATTTCAAATTAACTATAAAAAAGCAGAAACATATTCCGCACATCACCGGATAGAGTGAGGTTCGCAGTTTTAAAAGACCGTTTAGAAATGTCACAGGTCTTTATATGACAAACGGCCACATTGTTTATTGTTTACAGGAAAATAGCGACGCCCACAGGAGAAAAATCCTGTGTACTGCCGTTTGCGTAGTGCGAATCCATTGTTCAAATGCAACGTGAATTCCGCGGTCGATTAAACAAACAGACGCCTTGTCATATTTCGTGCGAGGACGACCAGTAGTTTTCCGTTTGAATATGAAACCAATCTTTTTGGAAATAAATATTTGAAATCTGATTCATCTTTTTAGGGTTTTAGCACCAGAAGACCCCGAGGCCTCAAATACAAATCAAATTATAACTTTTGAACGGAAAGGTCTACGGTCCTGAAATTTTGTTTAATCATTGTGTGCAATTTAAAAATTTAGCTAATATATATTAAAAATTATATAAGTCTCTTGGCAGGGGTCTTGCGGCCTCAATCTCAAATCAAGCTATAAATTTAAAACCAGAAGTCCAGAAACCTGAAATGTTTTATATTTATAATGTGTTGCTTAAAATTTTAGCTATTACACACTAAAATTGATATAGTCCTCTGAGGCCTCGGTAGGGGCCGCGAGGATCCAAATACAAATCAAGCTATAACTTTAGTACGAAAAGGCCTAAGAAACTGAAATTTTGTATTTGTGTCCCTCCACTTATTATAGTCACGAGCCGCTACTGCTCGCAATATTTTGATGTTAAAACCCTTTTATCGTTAGATAACGATGTCTTAACTAATTTTTTAAATATCTTGTATTTATAGTATGGAGTGCATACTTCATTAAGCTTGTGTATATTAGGTAGACGCTGATACTGTATATGATGTTGGCAATATAGGTATATTCTTTGTAAATGATTATAATCTGTGCAAACTGGATGGATTCTTCTGGGATACCGACATTTTGTTACAATTCGCGACAGAGGCAGGTGTTCCCAAGAATTTGTGAAGCTCACAGTTTATGATTAAAAGAATGTACCGCAAATTTAACCATAAATTTATACAGTACAATTTTGCCTATTTTAACATAAAAAACGCGACTGTAACGTCATTTTAATCTATGATTAACCTATTTAAAAAACTTCGCTCATTATTAAAAAAGAAGAAATCCTAAAATCATGCTTTTTTTGTTGAAACAATGAAAATATTAAATTTCGAACTTCAAGTATACAATAAAAAACGAAATTTAAATTATTTAAACAATTTAGAATCTTACAATTTTCCAAATCGCTTAGTAATGGAAATATGATTTATCATTTGAGTCTCAAATTAAATGAGGAATTATTCATTTTTTATAAACAAAGTGAAGCGAAAATTGTGTCCTCGCGATTTCGACAATAATAGGGAAATGTATTTGGTATTTAACCTTGTGCTCAATGTAGAGCCTCGCAAATGTCATGCCGTCTCTCTCACGACATGTGGCAGGAGCAAATTGTCTTGTAACGAAATGTCGGTATTCCGTTTTCTCTGATATGGTGTTTCCTGCAAGTCTCATCAGTTGAATTCTTGATGATGTTTTTTGTATCTTTTAGTGTTACTGACCTGGTCTTATATGGCAATCATGGTCCCTTCAATTTCCATCACTCAACCAAATGTTCGACGCTGATCAAGATGCCTTCCATGGAGTTCCTTTCCGAGCCATCTTTAGTGCATGTTTAATTTTCTATGACTGAAACTTTGTGCGTGTTTAGCAATATTGTAGGCGTTCTGCACGCTGTTTAGATTTAAAGGCGTGTATTTTGCTTCCGCCATGCAGATTGCTTTGTGCAATGGTTTCTTGCTTTTTGGAGTTAAATAATTCTCTGGATGAGTTAATCTGTGATGCAGAATGATTAAATCAATAAGATCTCTACCTCCCTGTGAATGAGGAAAGGTGAGCCTTTTAATTGCCGAGTGTGGGTGGTGTTTTTATGTTTCGAAAATGCAGTTTTCATGTTTTCCTTTGAAGTCCCTCGAGATCTACTTCTGTCCCACTAAAAGACTCTAAAGGAATACGATAGTAATGAGATGGCGTAAGTTGCCTTGCTTAGATTTTTAGAATTTTGGAATTATTATTATTAAGAAGATAAATATTGATAAAATGGATCATCCTTCGCTCTTCAATGCTACCGGCCGAACTAGCATCATCCTGATTATCCCCTAGATTTCGAACTGACATAGGATCCATAGATAGCCGCCAAAATGACTTGTTTTTTAACTAATTCTGAGCCTTTGGATATCGTTTCATTTTAATATTTATTATTTTGTCTATTTCATTAACTTTTTGAGTTAAATGACTAGTTCATATCTGGTTGCTTTTTGAAATTTTTATTTATTTATTTATTTTTTCGAATTTGTAACTTTTTTATTATTTTTTTCTCTGTTTTGTCTTAAAGCAATCCTGTGGTTGGGTTCCGGCTTAATGGGGGACAATCCTGGATATGTTCCAAGTTGTTAGATTAAAATAATAATAATAATTATTATTTTCATTATTACGAATAATTATTCATCTTGTTACCATCGTTCGTAAAACGAGCTTCTTCCTGACAGTAGCAGAAGGAAACAAAATTCGAATTTAATACTAAAAAGAAAATATTAACCAACCCGAAATATCATTAATAAATAGATAAATTAAATCTCACAGTCAGTATTCGTAAACCCGTAACGCTGCTGTTATAAATAAAATATTAACTGATAATTCTTATAAGAAGAGTCATGTAAATAATGTGTTTTTATCAAATAAAAAACGTAGAAAGAAAAATAAGGGGGGGGGGGAAACACGAATTAGGCACAGAGTGATAGAATTCTGAAAAAACCTGACATTTCGGACAGCAGAGCACAGACATAATAAACAATTTTGTAATTAAGAAATGCAATACAGACTGTGGGTATTTACAATAAGTGAAGTCGAAAGAACTGGAACACCACTTTCCCATAAAAACATTAAATATAAGTAGTAGAGTATGGTGAACAATATAATCGCTTGAGAATGGGATTGCTGGGTAATAATCCTTGTTTACCCTCGAGAAGTAGTTTGCAACTGGTGATGCAGTCTTTGGGTCTTCTTATCATTCCAGGTAGCGGGTCTTTATCCAAACTATTGTATGGCCCATCATTTAACAGACGTTTACCAAAGACGCTCAAAACAGGAAACAAAATGGTTCCTATCATAGACTATATGATATGATCAAAACTCTCCTACCCATAAACTGGCTACGTTTCTACTGGATCACTGCAATAAGCTAATCTACCAAGAAAGTGCTACTCTGTGAAAAATAGTTTACAGTTAATAGAAAAAAATTTGAAGTTGTTCTAGATGGCCATAAACTTGTTTTCTTTAATATCGTTGCTAAGCTTTCTACAATTGGGATGCTCGGGAATAAGACTATTAGAAGATTGTTTGCATGAAAATGATATACCACTTGCCATTGTCAAAAAGTTCATGATCATAACTAAGCGTTATGTTATAACAACGCGTTCCGCTTCAATGATAAATTTTTTGTGATAAAAGATGGTACTCCAAGGGGGTGTAATATCAGTCCAATCTTGGCAGAAATATTCTTGAAATATTTGGAAAGCAAAGCTGCATCCACCTTCCCATACTTCCCGAGGATATGGCACTGTTTTGTAGATGACGTGTTTATGGTTTTTGACTGCAAAAATCACGACCTCGATGACTTCCTGAGAAATCTCAATAAATTATCCCCATCGATTAAATTTACTATAAAAATGGAATCTAACAAAATGCTGCCTTTTTTTTAGACTTAAAAATTCTGAGAAGAGAAATTAGTCTCAACTTCAAAGTGTACAGAAACCCGAATTTTGTTCCATCTTTCATTCACGCCGATTCGAACCATTGTTATTTTCACAAGATGGCGGCTTTCTATCAAAGGTTCACAGAGCTATTAACATTCCAATGGCCTATGAAAAGCAAATAGAAGAAATTAATATGTTAAAGAGGATAGCGACCTATAATGGATACCAAGATCAATTCATTGAACACTTACAAGGGACATGTAATCACCTAAGCAATTCACAGGTCAAAAAAAGTTCAAAATGATTTGTACAATATTTTTACGGATGGTCATTGGTGATCGGTAATGTGGCAGTGACGACTGCGCATAGACCGTCAATAGTGCGAATAGATCTTTATTGTTTCTTTTTTATTTCACACGCCACAGCAATGACCGTCCGTGAAAATATTGTACAATGCATTTTGCATTTTTTTTTTTTACCTGTGACGTTGCTTACGTATGTGAATGTTATTATGCAAAGTGAAAACAAATAATAATGGCGAAAAACACAAAAAAATGGGGGGAAATGGAAAAATAACGGAAAAAATGAAAAAAATAATGAAATTTTTTTTAACACTATGGGAATCGAACCCGGCACAGTAGTAAACCCACATAACCTGATGTTAACCACTGCGCTAGCGCTGTTAAGTCGTATAATTTTCTTCCCACTTGGCTTACCTGGCACTACAATAATAATATTTTATTTTTTTCTCCGGAACGAAAGGCCATTGAGTCAAATTCATTTACACAAAAGGTATATTAATGTTGTAGATTGACATCCTAAAATTTCAACCAAATCCATGATTACATGTCCGTGCGGTCCCTTGTTTTTTAGAATAATATGGTGTTGTTCTACAGGGTAGCAATCGGAAATTTTTCTCTATCTTTTAATAGTTTTCGAGTTAGCAAATGGATGACCTTAAATTTGGGGGTCAAGGTCAAATTTGAGTGCAGCAATGAATGCCCCACCCCTTTATCTATAAACTACACTCATCAGACCTCGCTTTGAGATATCTGCCATGTTACCAGACTTTTTGGACACCTATATAGTGTTCCCATACAACAGAACTCTCAATAGAGGTATTCAAAAGATTTGTAAAAGATTTGGTCTCAGAATTGCATATAAATCAGGCCACAATTTGAAGAAATTATTAGGTAATATGAAAGACAAATTGCCACTAGATTTGAGATCAGGAGTTTATGAGCCCCAGTGTAATTCGTGTTCCCTAAAATACATATGGCAAAGCAGGAAGAAAATATCAACAAGAATGAGGAACATTTTTTCCACATTAGAAATCATAATCCTGAAAAATCAAGCTTTGCCTAGCATATTCTCTCAACTGGACATATGGCCATAAAAAACAATTTCAAGATCTTGCGTATTTGTAATGATAAAAAGACAACTAAATTTCCTGAAATCCATGAAAATTAAAAAAAAAAAAATCCTATCTGAGTTGTTGAATGCTGGTAGGGGGTCCCTTAGACATTTCACATTGGTTAGATATTGTAAAATGTATTAAATAATAATTTTATATTCTATCTCTTTGTAAGGGTTAGAGCAACCGATCCCCCTCTTTTGGCTCGCTGTGTTCCCATTGGTTAGTTTATGTTCTTGCCTTAACTTTGTAAAGGTTCTAGTGAAATTTTGGGCTTGTGAAACGACGGGACAAGTGCCTCATTCCACAGGGAGAATATGCGGAGAAAGAAAAGTAGTTTTCAAGTCAATACTCTTATTTGTTTCGTTTCTATGCCCATTTGTAGCTTACTTACTGACTTCCCTTCGTACATCTTAGTTCATATCAAAAATTCATTTTGTTCTTCTTTATTCCTTCAATTATTCATTTTGTGACTTTAGTAAACAAAGGGAAATGACATAATGAAACTCAGGAAGGAAATGATTATACCAAGTACCACATTTTAAAATTATTCCACTTAATAAATAAGATAAATGTTGACAAGGAAATGATTTAATGGATTAGATAAATGAAAGCTTGCATAATTTTTTTCTCTGAAAGAAGAAAATTCGAGGGAAATTTACATGGCGGTAATCTAATAAAAGATTATGATATCATGTGAGTATGTTTTTGCATCCGTGACATTCCCACAAACCTTTGAAAAACATCCCTAATAAAACGGGAAAAAGAAAAGGAACTCGAAATTGCACTGGGATAAAAATGAAAGAAATTAAAATTTTGACTTGAAAATTAGGCGCTAATCCGTTATCAGATAGATTTCGCTGCCACTTTTTTTTTTGGGTGTAGGACATTTGCCATCGGACATTTGCCACACCTTCTTGTCCAGAATGTAATTAATAACTAAAAGAAAGAAATACAACTAACTATTCACATACAGGAAATAAAATTTTTTTATTAAGTAAAAGGTAAACAATAATACTAGAGTGTAAAAACTAAATAATAACATAAATACTTATGTGAATAATAACTATAAAAGAAACACGACAAACTGATCACATACTGGAAATTAAATATTTATTAAATAAAAGGTAAACAATAACATAAATATGATGGTGTAGGACTTTCAATTCAATCGGAACCATAATTAATGCGTCATAATACGATTGTGGACGGCGTGGTGATAAAGGTTTCATCCCGGGTCCCATTTCTGCTCAAACTGGCAGTTTATACCAATTTCGCTGCTGCTCGCATGGAAACATCGAAAATTTTGCAGTTGTTCTGGAGCAACTTTTGCTGCCGATTTGAGCAGGATTCTATGCCTGAGGTCAGTCTATTGTGAGGAGTCAGGAACTCCTGAAGTCTATCAGATTATTTGATAAATTTGCCCGTTTTAATTTGTTGGATTCGTCAATAAATAAATAAATAAATGCAAAGTTGTATAGTTGAATTGAAAGTCCTACACCATCATATTTATTGAATTAAAATTTTATTAAACATATTTATTTTATTTATTTTAATTTAAAATAAATATTTTTATAGAGCTTCATTTATTTTGTAAAATTGTATGCCATATTTTACAATTTTATAATCGAGTGTCATAATATTTCTTTGTGAAAATTTTTTATAAAGATCGGTCGATGTTGATTCCTATTAATTCAGCTTTTTTGTTGGATTTTCGGAATTATCATGGATAATCGCCGTCGAGCTTGATCTAGCGGCCCGAACAGGCAGATAATCGTCAAAAATATTTATCCAGCAGGCATGACAATTAACATATTCGTCATAGTATGTAAAGGCATGCTTTATTATTAAATATATTATTATTATTATTATTTCTATTATTTCATCGAATTTTTAAAAAAATTGCCACACAAAGAGCTGGATTTTAAAAAATAGGCCTACATGTTTACATTTCAAACCCGTCGTTCAACAAGTCATCTTTCATCGGTTAAAAATTAAAAAAATAATAATATTACATGTAACGTAAACTTGTCTGAAAATGAAGTTTCTTACATCCTTTCTATGTTCGCCTTTATATCTATGAGCCTTCAGTGTGATTTACAGCAACAGCTTACTTTTACGAAGGTGGGCCAACACAATCGTAATTCTTTATTATCTAATATTGTTGTTTACCTTTTACTTATTAAATACCGGTATTTAATTTCCAGTATGTGATCAGTTCGTCGTATTTTTTTTGTAGGCATTTCAGAAACACTGTTTGTGCTAACATAAAGGTGAGTCTTATTTAAAGGCTCTTAACATTATAAAGGCTTTTAGCAAGCATGTTTTATAACTGAAATTAGCCATTTCAAATATACATATCACAATTAAGTTATTATTCACATAAGTATTTATGTTATTATTTAATTTTTACACTCTAGTATTATTGTTTACCTTTTAAAACAATTTTATTTCCTGTATGTGAATAGTTAGTTGTATTTCTTTCTTTTAATTATGGCCGAGGCTATTTCTACGTACTTAAATTCTTAATTAAGTCTGCTGGGATCTTAAAAAAATATGTATACCAATATAGATAAAGCAATCAAAATAATAGAAAACAACCTAACAACAAATAAAGTGGAAAGAAATATAATAGACGATATTATAACAAGTTTAAAAAAGTTTTATGAACAACAATATGGACTGAAATAATATCTGAAGTGGGATCCGGACGTTTGCCCTAACGTATAGAAGCCCCGATTGTTTATATTTATAACTTTATAAAATCATCCATTTTCATATATACTGTAAATATTCTGCTATAATGCGATCCCCATTTTTTGATTCGTCCCTAACTTAGGAGAAATGAAATATGCAAGAATGTACAGAAAAATCTCTATTTTTTTACGATTTGAAAAATGTATAACCTGGATCTATACAATTAAAAAAAACTTCAAAGGCCTGATTCATTATCGCCTGTTACTACATAATTTTCCTTAATGCAGTACAGATGGTGATTTATTAAAAAATAATACTAGATTATTTAATTTTGAAGAAAAGAAAAAATTTAAGAATTAATTAGCACATCACCGATTATTAATTTTAACCTTAAAATTATTAGAGGTTTTATTCACAATTTTGTTTAGAAATTCGTGCCCAGTTCAATTCAGTTCGTTTAATGTACGTAGAAATAGCTTAGCCTACAGAGGCCGGGCTATTTCTACGTACGTGGAACTCCCGGTCACGTTGACCAATCAGGACAAAGCAAGTGTACGTAGAAATAGCCGGCTCTCTGACGGCTATCTATTTCTACGTATGTACGTGGAAATAGACACTCCGTTTAATTATTAATTACATTCTGAACAAGAAGGTGTGGCAAATGTCCGGTTCCCATTTTTTGTGCTAGCCAATGGAAACATTCACGATGGAATGTTTTCTCAAATATTAGTTTGAAATGAGCACCATTTAATTTTAATTTAAATGCTCTAAATTAATAATCTCCCTATGCTACTCAGAGACTACTAAATCGGTGGCTATAGGAATGAGGAGGAGTGTGGTTTCCTTAAAGATTTCTGACTATGCAGGCACGATCTCCGTAATTCTACAGAAAATTCACATATAAACCAATTTTGAAGTTGACATCAACAATGATGAATTTTTTTTTTTTGCATTAAAAATAATGACATTTTTTCAACTCGACTAAGCTGTTGTTATTGTTGTCAACTCTAGAGATAACAAGAAAGTCGAATAATGAATTTGCCATAGGTGCGTTGTGAAGTAGACGAAGAATATTAAGACACTGCTTATAGATTCAAAGTTTAATCGTATGCTTATATAAATAAGATCGTTGACGATATCTATACGAGGTCTGTTCAAAAAATACGTACAGTAGACTGTTTGAATTGCGCGGGCCCTGTTGGTCCCAATCAAAATCGCTTGGTGTCGCCATCTTCTGACAGATCCGCTGATTACAAGGCAGTTTTTTGATTGCCAATATCAGTATTGGTTGATTAGCTACGCGGTTGTTTGTGAAGTGTGTTTTTTTTCGTTTGGCGGATTTTTAGAATGAGTGACTTGAACGAGCAAAGAGTTGCTGTGAAATTTTGTGTTAAACTCGGAAAAACTGCCACTGGACGAGTGGAAAAGGCCAGAAATGTGGACGAGAGGTGACTGGTTGTTTCATCACGACAACGCTCCAGCCCATTCAGCCCTCAGAACTCGAGAGTTTTTGGCCAAACACTCGATCACTGTTCTTCCTCACCCACCCTACTCACCTGACCTCGCTCCTTGTGACTTCTTCTTGTTTCCCAAACTCAAAAGACCTTTGAAAGGAAGGAGATTTGAGACGATTCCCGACATAAAGGCAAATGCGACGAAGGCGCTGAAGGACATCACAAAAGAAGCGTTCCAGGACTGTTTCCAAAAGTGGAAACACCGTTGGGATAAGAGTGTGCGTCGGGGAGGAGAGTGAACTTGGGGACCCAGATGTGTAACTTCTGAATAAAGTATATTTTGTTTTATGACGTCAGTCTACGTATTTTTTGAACAGACCTCGTAAGAATTCTCTGGCGAGAACCTTTTAAAATTCTTCTCTTATGTTAAAGGATAGCGGTATTGTGCACGGAGGCCTGGTTGTGAATTCAGTTTAGAAATATTGTACACTACATAACTTGTTTCGATTTAAAATTAACTTATGCAATACCTAATAAGTGATTCATTATTTTTTTGTTTTTTAAATTTCCAGATTCGTCAGATAACGGCGTTGGAGCGCGGTCAGTCGGTGGACGGCGATCTATTGCGGACGGCGAGTCGACGGGACGTGAACGCCGCCAAGAATCTCTTCATCATCGTCTTATTCTTCGTGCTGTGTTGGATCCCGTTATACACCATCAACTGCGTGCAGGCATTCTGCCTGGACTGTTACGTGCCTTCGCTACTCATGTCCTTCACGATCGTGCTATCCCACGCCAATTCGGCCGGAAACCCTGTGCTATACGCGTGCCACCTGAGGGACTTCCGGGAAGCGATGCGCCGCTGTCTCTCCGGACAAAGACCGTGCTCGATGGCGGCCAGTTCCGGTAGTCTCCAGACTGTAGCCACGCTCGGACGAGGACAGAGCCTCAACTCGAACAATGCGGCCACGCCCCTCCAGCAGCAGCACTCGCTCTACGGCAGATGACCCTTGGCCCCCGCTCCCAATCACGCGAAGCCTCCGTCACCATCGACCGACGGTCTCTTGCAAATGACTCGTCTGTGAAATCCTTCGACTGAGCAATAAAGATCGAAGGTGGCCATCCGGGTTCCTTTTTTATCACATTGATACATCATAACAACAGTTTTCTCAAACTCATTCACGTTCTTTGCCGCATTCTTTCGTTTTCATACTTAAAATTTAGATCACAAAGCCATATTTTAAAGAAACCAATTATAATCATTTGAATCGGCCTTTCACTGTTGCCTAATAACGATTTCTTAACATCAAGAACCAATCGATGATTCATTACACTAATTCCGACAAATTTCTTTTCTTTTTCGAAACTCAAACGGCTTGGCCGCTCTCCTTAGTGATCTCTTTAATTAATAGTTATTCGCTTTTTAATTAAAATTTGAACTGTAATTTGCGTTTAAAATATGCTTTAACGTAGATCTCATAACATTCATACCCCCCCCCCTCCTCCTTACGAACAACAGAATCCAAGTGCCAAATATTTCTTCAAAGAGGCCTGGTTTGAAAAGTAGGAAATTCTAAAAGAATCCAATTTTAATCGCATAAAGATCTAAAAAGCATTATGCCCAGTGCAATTTTTAGAAATAACCCTTATAATGTTTCTTTTTTCGCTTCTCAAATGACATATTGGTTCATTGGACAACTTCAATTCTGCACTGTGGTAAGAGAACGAGTTATAAAAGATCGGTATTCAGTTTCTATTTCAGTTTCCTTCTTTTAAGCGTGGGATCGACTTCAGGCGCCAACATGAACGATATGATGATAATAATTTGGCCAAACTGGCGCTAAAACTCGTCCTTCCACCAAGATTTTAAAGAAGGCCTCTTTCTTATTAAGCTCTGCTAATGTATGTTCAAATTGATTGCAAGCATTTCATAAGAAGACTCTCCTAAATGTGATTCCCAAGAATGCAATTTCATAAGACAAAGGTGCATTGTTCTTTATTAGTTTCACCACCTGTCCATTAATCGATTTATTTTGTAATCACTGGTGTCAAGAATTTCGTGTTTTTTCAAACTTGTATACCAAAAAGTTGGCCATAAATCTCCCGCATGTTCATATCCATCTCCAAGGGAATCTACCAGGCGCTTTCCTTAAATTTTCTTCCGACTTTCCATCCCATCTTCCATATATAATTTTTATTTATTTATTTATCTATTTATTTTAATCAATCGCTCCGGATGGTTTTCTTCACCTTCGGTCGATCGTGTGGGCTGCCGGAGGCGGTGCCTGATTAGGGGTCTCAAGGGGAAATATCTGCCATCTAAACTTCAGAGCGCATTTGTTGTGTTCCAGCCAACGAGGAGGATTTATATATTTATATACATATACAGTGGATATCTATAATTTTTTGTTCTCTCCCGCTTCATAAACAAAAAGAAGGCTTCCTCTGTTTCTCCGAGCGGGACCGGAAGCCGTGACGTCATCTGTGATAAGTATCGAACTACAGAGTTCGGCTCGGAAAACACTGCTCTCCCTATTCATGCTAATCAATGCAAAAAATCTTCGAAATATATATTAAGACGAAATGAAAAAAATATGAACCTCAATTTGCTCGTAGGCAGATTCATGTTTTATTTTTTTTTTTTTAATTCATCCTGTTTGAAATTCTCAGATTTTTTTTCATCATCTCGTAAATCACAATGTGGATATTTATATTTAAAAAAAAAAAAAAAAAAGAGTGGGAAAAATAAGAGGCAGTGTTAGATGGAGCGAGATTAGAAAACGGAGAATCGCCATATTGTGCAAGAAGACGGGAAAGAGCGAACGAGTAACGAGGACTTTCACGCCAGATCCGCAAAATGGGCGAAAAAAATTAGAGGGAAAAATAAACCTTACTCGCTGTAACTTCAATCTTTATTTGATCACAATACATAAAAAAAATTGGCAATGCTAACAATCTTATAATCGATCTCATTAAAAAATTTTTTTTACCCGTCTCATTCTCTTCCGAAGGACATCATTCCAAAATTGAAGGGGAGGAGGTGTATGAGAGTCCATTCGATACGGCTAATGAACATGGTGCTCTTCTCTACAAGATTAGGCCTACGAAAACTCCCCTCCCCCTCCCCCTCCCCAATCAAAATAATACAAAGCTGAAACGGAATTTTCGCCCCTACCATCTCGCTCCGGGTGATTTCTCCTAAGCAAGCGAAGGGTTTGTTCAGTGTGCAACGGCCTAATTCACTTCCACCACGATAACCATTTCGATGTTGCAACGTCTGTTTAAAAGTTTAAAAAAAATCAATAATTAACCATTTTTTTTCTGTTTCGTACAGCTTCTCTATTTTTCTTTGGTTGCCAGGGCCCAAGGTGGTCTGGCAATGCGAAAAAGTAAGTTTATCAACCTCATTGCTGGTATTAAAAGTGATGGAATAGTATTAACATGCATCGATTTCTTCCCTAAGTCCTTAATATTATTATTTGTGAAAACGTGAAAATTGATGACTTAAACTGTGATTTCGTTACTTCACATGTTTGTAAATAAAAGTTGTGAAATTCTGTTTAATAAGAGGTCTTCTTTTGATTCTCATTTTATTAATAGATTTGCTTAGCATTTTTTGTTTAATGACCTGCATTATTAACAATTCTTGCCTTTATTATGTAAAGGATTATAATGATGATTTTTATTAGTATATTTATCTTCTGTTATAGAAATTTTCTAAAAAAAAAAACAAAAAAAAACCTAAAAAACTAAAAAATTTTCTAAAAAACTAAAAAAAAAATTAGTTTTTGAGTTATTTAATTCTAAAAATTAAATATTCCGTGATGTGTATAGACCACACATAACTCCTATAAACAACTTTTTTCTAATTATAATATTATATTTAATATTTGCGAGGCTATTACGACATTTTCTTTGTAATTTAGATGAACACTCAAGGAAAACAGCAGTCCGGAGTACTTTTTACGTGAAAAACACACCAAAAACTTGATTTTGAGTTGATTTCTCTCGTCTTTCTGAGATCTTTCAGCGCATAATAGGCATTTTTTAATAAAATAAAAAAATTTACACTGAATCCTATCCTATACGGCTACTTCTTCCACGCTTTAAAAATCCCGCCCCCGTAGTAGATGAATAACGAAAAAAGAAAAAGCGTTATACTCTTTACGTGAAAAGTTTTCAAAATAAAAAAGCCTGCGTATAAACCACCCAATCATCACGGGATATGACCAAAATCAAGCGTAGAAATCTTGGTTTTATAGTGATGTTTAGGAAGAGCAATGGTAATAGCATGAAAAATTACTCTTCTTCCATGGTAATAGATCGACTTTGGCGCCAGTACTGTTCTAAAGATGGCGATTGCGTCATTACAGATTTTTCCATGTTAAATAACTACAGGGTGGCTCAAAAAATATAGACACACTGCAGCAAAAGTTGTAAACTATAGAAGTTGTAACACTAAATTCATAGAGACATCAAGGGATGCATTTAACTCCTCTTTGACTTCTACAATTACGAAAGTGTTCATAAGCGTCCAGATACTTTGAATATGGCGAACAGTTACTCCTATTCACTTCCCTAGCAAATTCTTATAACGTAAACTACTACGTCTAGGTAGCTCTGGTATTCTAGGTAGTTCGTGGTATTCTTCGATTTAAAGCTCTGGATAATGAACGAAATGAAAAGAGGCCTTACAGTACAACATTTTAGGTCGAAAATCATCCGAGTACTTTCGGCATTTAATCCCGCCTTCATCAGGGGTCTTTACATAGGGCTCTATCATTGTAAGGCCTCTCTTCATTTCGTTTACAAATACATTGCAGAGAACAATAACCTCATAGATCGGGGTAGTCTTCATTTAATGCATGGAATAAATAATGTTCGGATGTAAGATTTCCATTTTGCTATTAGGTATAGATAACATGTAGTAAAGTGTGTATATATCTTTTGACCCTTTGAGCCACTCTGTATTTCATGCGCAATGAATTTGACATTTTCAAAATTATTCAGTCATCAATAATAGATGGAGTTTTTTTCTCCCCTTTTACATTAGTTTTTTTTATGTTAGCTTATCTTTAATTTCAAGATCACTTGGATTTTTTTTTTATTTTAGAGGTAGCAACTGAAGTGAAACATTCAAAAATTTCGTCTGACTGTTTTCAAAACATTACATTGTAGATCTCAATAATCACCCCATACTGATCACACGATAGGGAACGAAGGAGAAATCGATGGACATGGAAACAAATAGATTAAAACATGTTATTTACAACATTAAGTTCCATGGAGGAGGCTAAAGATGTAAAATGGGACTTCTATTTTTAAAGTGGTTAGGTTAGCGTGAAGGCTGAAGCATTTGCATGTAAGCTACACTGAAGAGGTCAGTCCAAGCGAACAATTAAAGCAAAAAGGTCCTGGTGAAGTAAATGTGTCGATCGATAATCGCTGCCCTCATTTGCTCTTCGTTCACGGATGGGTGAAGGTAACTTCTTGGTATCATTACTCATCACTTTCCATAGACAGATACATACAAGCAAGGACGTCGAAACTCAATTTTGGAATAAATTGCTGTGTAAGCTTACTTAGGAAATATTCAGGGCACCACGAATGCAGTTACGCAATTACAATATATTGTAAAATCCTTATAGTGTCTTGTTATATGCAAACGAGCAGAAACTTAATCTCATTTATAATGTAAATTTCTGCCTTCGTTTCTATTATTTTCCAGTAAAGGGTAAAACATTTTGAAGAAAAAAGAAATGGTTCGCTCTTTTTTTTTTACTTCTCGAAATGTTTCGTGATTGAAATTTTAAATATATTAGATCGAACCCGCCAAAATTTGACGGCGAACAATTGTATGATTTCATAAATAATCCTCTCCACGAAGGTGTCACAATCAAGAACTTTGCTATCATTGATGATCAAATTAACAACAATTAACAACAATTAACGACAACAATAATCAATGCGCATGCGCAGAAATGCCGACTTTGCTCTTAAAAAACGTGCTTTGCGTTTTAATATATAGGATTATTTATCGTATAAATAAAGGAGAACATGTGAGTTCGTCACGGAAACAGTTTTGCATTGTTGTTGCATGTTTAAGCATTGTTGGCGCTGGCTTGAAGCACAGGCCGGAACTGAAAAGTCAACTGACCATTGTTGTCTGAGCAACAATGTTTATCAAACTATAAATAAAAGAGAACATGTGACTCCGTCACACGAAGCAATTGGAACGTTCAAGCTTTGCAACAATATGAATTGAATTTTAAATGTGCGAGCTTTACAACAATATTAATTAAATTTGAAACTAATTACCGCGCAAACTGCTAATAATACAAGATATGCTAAAATCACTCAAAATGGGATTGATCAATAATTAGTCAAACTTGATATATTAAATTTTGATTTTTTTTAGACTAAGTTATTTGATTAAGTTATCTATAGAAAAGCAGGAACTCTTTTTTGCATAATAAATAAATATGTAAAAAAAAAAAATCTATTATTAGCAGATTATTGGCAGAGAAGACACAATAAAAATCAATATTTTTTTTAAAATAAATCATTAAACACTTAATAAGAAGACAATAATAGTGAATGTATAATAGATAGTTTCATTATGAAACGAAGGTGAAAATACTTGCAGGACCTCAAACTATCTATAGGATAGCCTTGCAATACGACAGTTTTTTGACTCTAAACTATTCACCGATTCTTTGCCGAAATTTCCTTACTTAGGTTAAAAGTGTTAACTGAAATATTCATGTATGTAGAAATAAGTTATGATATATTCCATTATACATTATGCAAAAACGGATAGTATTAGTAATGATAACAAATCAGATTTCTCATGGATTTTTTAAAACTCCTTCCCCCATTTTCTAATATCATAATACAACATTGTATACGAATTATTTATAATAAATTTAAATGACATTAATAATTAAAATTTTAAGGGTAGAAATTTTTAGAACAATCTTTAGTTTTATCATGAGGAACTTTTTCTTCGAGAAATTTTTGTGAACTACAGTCAACCGTTGATAACGAGACCCCTGAAGCGGCCAGTCCATTGATGGAAATGGGTGGGGAGAGGGAGAGAAAGGATCTTTTTCTTCGTGACTTACTTCATGACTCACTTCATATAAGCGAAAAATGTCTAG
>JAHWFO010068719.1:5464624-5506381 GCA_023313115.1 Rhysida immarginata | reverse complement strand
GGGTAGGCTTCCCGTTATACTGCCCTGTAGTTATCTGCAACACCCTGTACTATACCGTGTGTTTCAACTATACCGAACGCAGGAGACGACTTTCCCTGCATAACGTACTGTTGTGCAGGTATGCTGAAGGGCTAGTAGACAATTATTTATTATACGAA
The DNA here is from genome assembly GCA_023313115.1 of Rhysida immarginata. Lineage (NCBI taxonomy): Eukaryota > Metazoa > Arthropoda > Chilopoda > Scolopendromorpha > Scolopendridae > Rhysida > Rhysida immarginata. The sequence continues at coordinate 5,506,223 of JAHWFO010068719.1, read as the reverse complement.
TCCCGCTATTTATTTTACATACGGTAACCTCTTTTTTGATACTCCCGATCGTTATGAATCCAAATACGCGAATACTATGAGAGTGAAATAAAAGGTTAAAGTAAAAAATAGAAGTTTTATTTATAAGCTTATTGCGTGAAAACAAACAAATGAAATAAAATAAACACATTTGAGAAACTTTGCCACTATGTAAAACTGATTTTATGTAATTTATTTCAGCACATGGTTTATTTTAGTGGTTGGCCGAACATTACTCCTGCTGTCATATTTTAGGCTTTCCCTACATACAAAAGGGGCAGTTCGGGAACTTTTGAAACACACGGTATATGCCGTAAAGGCTTTACTTTCATTTAAAAAAAAGCAGAAAATGTTAAAAAATTAAAATGCTTAAATCCGTAATTAAGCACTTCACCAATAGCAAAGAAGAAACAACGAAAGGATTGAACTTCTTACTTTCTGTGGGATGTTCCATTGCTTACAGAGATTATGCAGAAACGATTGGAAAATTAATAAATGAAAGAAAAAAATTAAAATGAACAGAACCTTGCATGGAGATGTTTAATTCTAGAACACTAATTATGAAACTCTTTTTTAGGTAAATATGATTCTTTCTTTTTCCTCATTTCAGAATGGGTTCTGAAATTGCCCGATTGCCTGTTAAATTACATACAGCAGATACGTCAAGTTGAATTATTCTTGAGGTAACAAGTTTTTATTTATCAACTGATGAGTTGGAAATGGTTAAATTAGGGGTTCTGAAGTAGAACAGATATTTTTCTTCCCATCTTTACCTTGAATTCTTCAATATTATCTTCATCCAGCTTAGGTGTCAAATCATCTTAACAGTCTGTCAATATCTACGATAAACAAAAACAAGAAGAAAACAATCAAACAACTAATGCGTCCTTCAAGAACAATTAATTCTTATACAATTTTTTTAAATCTCCAGAGTTATTTTGCATTGGTATTGTAAGATTTCTATTGGACACAGTTTTCAAAAATGAATTTATCCTTCATTCATTCAAAGCAAGATATTTTAATTGGTTTTATATTTTTTTCTTTATTGTTTAGTGCTTAATGATAAATCATGAATTCAATTTTTAAAATAGTTTCCAAAAGAAGAATTATAGAAAAAGAATTGCAATCATAGTTTAATGTTGATGTTGCTGTTTATGCTTTCGCATTCAATAAAATTTTTACGGCGTGCTGTAATGAAACTATTTTTATTTTGCCATTTGACATTATTAAAATGATTTTATGACGAATAACTTGTCATTGTATTTTTTCCATTCCAAAGAAATGCAGTTCAATGTTAATGTACACTACATGATCAAAGGAGTTGGGACACCTGTTGCTCTACCGTAAAGCCGCAAAAAGCTTCAATCAGTAGTGTGTAGGACCACCCCGAGCTGCTATCACTGCCTCCACCCTACATGGCATACTTTCCACAAGTTTATGGTATGTGTCCACAGGTATTGACCTCCATTCCTCGAGGGGTGTCGTGGTCAGTTCCTGGACAGATGTAGGGCGAACCATCCTGGATCTCACACGTCGTTCCAATTCGTCCCAAAGATGTTTGATGGGGTTGAGATCAGGACTCTGGGCGGACCAATCCAGTTCTTCAACTCGCTTGTCGTGCTGGAAGAGGAACGGCCCGTCACCGAAGTGTTCCCACAGCGCTGGAGGTGCCCCGTTATCCAGAATGGTCCTGTAGCCATCAGCATTGAGGTTTTCGTCCACCTTGATGAGCGGGCCCAGTCCAGTCCGTTCTGCTAAACACCATTTCCAGGGGTTCACAGGGGTGTCCCAACTCCTTTGATCATGTAGTGTATTTATTTTACTTATTTATTATTAGATAAAGCTTAAAGAGGAAGTTAAAGCTATGTTATGTCCGAATTGATTAGAGGAACGAGCATTTGAAATATAGCAAGAATCGAAGTTTGATGGATCACTGCTGAGAAGTTGGGATATGATCAGATTAATGTGTGGCTGAAGAAATTTGTTATGATCACGATTGATGCAGGGGCACATTGGCATATTGATGAGAGCGAAAGGTTGATTATGAAATGTAAATGGTAAGGTTGTTTAGTAATTGAACATTGTACTGTTTTTATTATAAGCGAAAGATGAAATGCTGCTCTAGGCCTATGTAGAATACTATGAGATAGGATAGAAACCTACTGGTTCACATTTGGAGCGAGTCGGTTTACCAGTGTATTCGACCATATTCGATATTATCCAATGATAACAATGTTCAGAAAAAGCAATAGTTTGGCTTTTAACCGCAGATGCTCTGAAAAGTAGGTGAAAATAACAATTATCAATATTCACATAAAACGGTAAAAGTACACGGAGACCGACTTGGAAGTTAGTCATGCCCAGAAGATCAAGAACAGCGCTTTGTGGTTGTCGAACACAACTTCCCTATTCTCTACAATGGAAAGATGATTTTAAAAAGCTCTTGCGTAAATACTTATTTTAAGATATTAGCAAACCGAATGGAAACGAATTGTTGGTTTCCTCTTTCCATCGGTATCGCTTACATAACCGTATGATTAAAGTTTGTCACAGGTGGCTCAACGATTTTCGTCTTTTTTACAGTGCTGTATATCTACCTTGTTTTTCTGAACTTTTGTCATCGAATACCAACCAATTTCTTTCCAATGTAAATTGCAGGGCGAAAAAATGCAAGCGGTCACGCATTATAAATATGGACCGTTTAAGCTTATTTTGAAAGTGGTGAAGTCCTTTTTTTTCATGTGTCTAGGATATTTAAGTACATTCATGTTCAAAAGTTAAACATAATCAATATATTGATATTGATATATCAGTATACCCATTTCAGAAACCAACTTCCAGAACGAGGTGAAACTTGGTATGTGTGTGCAACGCCTCATTGCAATGCCAAAAACAAAAAATAAAAAATAAAAAAAAAAAAAAAAAAAAAGAGACAAAACCGTTTAAGTAAACATGAAAACAGAGAAAAAGAACATGTTTTTATGTGCACAAAAATGGCGAAAATGGTACAAATATGGAATATGGTCACCCCTAGCGGCCACACAAACCATAAACTTGCGTTTCATGCTTTCAATAAGGTTGTTCAAAAGTTCGGTTGGCAACATGTCCCACTCCTGGCAAAGAGGAGTTTTGAGCTCTGGGATGGTCATTGGTGGAGGTTGACGGGATGTCTAGGGTATGGCTACTTCAATACGCATGCTCAATCGGGTTCAAATCCGGAGATCTTGCTGGCCACTCCATGCGTTGGATATCCTCACTTTGGAGAGTCCTCCACTAGCAGAGCTCTGTGGGGACATGCATTATAGTCCATGAGAATAAAATCTGGATCCACGGCACCTCTGAAGCCTCTAACATGACCTTCCAGTATTTCGTCTCTGTATCTCAGTATCTCTGTTAAAGATGTGGAGCTCTGTGGATCCGTTTAGCCTCCTCATTAAGTATGCCTATCCAAACCATAATTCTCCCATAATTCACTGGCCCTTTTCCTTTTATTGGGAATATAATGGTTTCCACGTTCTCTCCAAATACTGGCTCGACGAGAATCGCTTTGTAAGCTAACTCTGGACTCATCAGTGAACAGCACGTTGCTCCACTGATCCAGCGCCCAGTTACGATGTTCTCGACTCCAGTTTAAAATGGCCTATGACTCGCAGAGGTGAGCGGGACACAAAACTGCCGGGCGTCTTGCATAAAGACCAGCTTCCTTTAACCTCCGGTAAACTGTTTGTCTGGAAATTCGTGTTCCTGAAGCGGCTCCAAGCTGGTTAGACACCTGCCAGATAGGTAGGGTCCTCTGATGTCTTTCAGTTAATTGTAAATACCGGTCCTGCTGAATGGTCAACCCCTTTGGGTGACCTTGCACTGGCCGGCATATAACATCCCCTATGTTCCTTAACCATCTCCAAAATCTGGAAACTTTGTGGAGCATTCAGTTCTCTGGAGAATTCTTCTGGTGACTATGCTGCTTCGAGTCTTCCGATTATTCTGCCTTTCATGACAAGATCAATTTGGTGTCTGTGGCCTATATTAAATGCAAAAGCAACGATAACAATTCTCCTAGTGTGGCTTGCAAGAGTTTGTAATGTGACCTTATGTTTAATCTAGTGTATTTATTTCAATTTGATCATTTTGGATAAATTGTATTTCTGAGATAATCCGATCGTGAACTGATCTTGGTTCTAACCGTCTAATTGATTTACATGGTAACGTTTGTAGTTTTTCTGGATCTGAACCTTTAAATGTTATTTTTACAATTATGCTTAATACGCGAGTTTACTTCATAATAAATGACTATACAATTTCGTATATCAAGGAATTTTCAATTGATCAAAGTATATGGATATTTTAAAATATAAACGGTAAAGTGTATATAAATAAACAGTACTCACTAAGCTAATACTTTTTTTTCTCAATTTTTTCCTAAAAAGGACTTGCGCTGTTTTAATAAACTGTCCATATTATCGGGTTATTTGTAATGGGGAAAAAAATCATTATTTTTAAAGATTTAAAATTTTTTACCTTTGAAATTTTATTTCGATTTGTACATATAATCCTACAAGCGAGCATTCTCAACGAATGTCAAATTAGGTATCATTTGAAAGAGTAGATTTGTTGATTCCAAAAATACCACTCTTGCTTGACGAGCTGCAGATTGCAGTGTTTAATGGGAGAAAAACGTGAAGTAATTTATGAGTGAAGGAGATGGTTTGTTCTCGCACACGGTGGCAAGTATAAACCAGCGAGTACAAAGTAGTTCCTTAATATTAATAATATATTTTGTTTTATTTTTAAATTTCATAATTCGTTCAGACGTTTGTAAAAATTTCTCCATTTGGATACTTTTTTCCCCCAAAAGTGTTTTTAAAATTACTCTGTATATAGTTTCCTAAAATCACCTAACTTATTGAAATCTGTTTTTTCGAACCCGAATCAGCTTTTGAGCAAAAGAAAATCAAGCTATACTTCTGTTGCTTCTTCCTCTTTTATGAGTTGTAAACAACTTAAAAACAGAGCCTTATAAAATTTTTAGTGTAAACTCATTTTCCCTTTGTTGCTGTAAGTTCTTGATTTTATTGAGTTTTTGATCTTTGCTCTCCCCTCTCGTAATGGTTTCTCCTTAAGGAAAACAATTTTATTTTATTAAAAGCCGTGCTGCCGACATTCGCTACAAACTGGCTACATTTTTTTAATAAAACTTAATAATTTTATTGATTATCTCCTGTCTCTGGACTTAATTCTGTGGGAGACAACCCACGATCTAAACTCTGACACCTTTTTTCATGGTCCTGAGCAGAGTTTGTATTTTGCGTTATGACAAATAAAATAAAATGTAATATTTTAAAAAATAAAATAATGATGATAATTTAGTACTTAGCGTGTGTGCCTAAGTTTTTTATCCTTATTTATATAAATGATCACGCAATTCTCTATTTAAAATTGTAATTTTCACTGTAACGAAGATTTGAATTCAGGCTAGCATAAAAATGTTGATTGAATAGTAATGACTTTTGGCATTTCACTTAAATAAATTAAATATAAACACCTAGAATACACGCTTGACTTACACGGTTTAATTATAGTGATAACAACCTGCTTTAAATTAAAAAAAATTATTTACAAAATAGAGTGCTATAATTTTAATCTGAATCAAAACATTTTTATTTACTTATATTTTTATTATTTTTTCAAAGAGCCTTAGATATTACTACGGATAAATCGCATCTGCTTTGAAAATTGAAAGAGTCTAGGGCCTAGAAGTTAATTTTATTTATAACCCAAATTTGATTTCATATTTAGAGAGTCATTCAAAATGGAAATATCGGGAAATTATATAGATACGATGCATAGAGAGCTTTGATGACCTTGCTGCAAATAAGGAGTCAGCTCTATTTTTGCTGTTTTTTGGGAAATTAAAAAACATGAGTTTAAAAAATTCATTTTTTATTCCAGCTCCAAACTATTCTTCGCACACTAATGCCTTGCTCACACTTAAACCCGCCCACTTTCAGAAACTTCGGCGTTCACACTTGAACTCATTTTGTAGAACTCGAACCAAGATGGCGACTTTTCTACAACTTAAAGTTCTAGAAGAGATTTCTACAAATCTACGTCAGCATGACGTCACAAGTGTAAGTCCCGCCTCTACTCGCCGCTCAAACTCTCTCGATCAGAATGGCTGCCAACAAGTGGGCAAATTGGTGAGAAAGCGAAACGAAAGCTTTGCTGGAAATATGGCACGAAGATCAGGTGCAGGACGATTTGAAGTCGATGAAGAGAAATAGGGCGGTATATGACAATATCGCTCAGCAGTTGGCTACGATTGGGTACCACGAACTCACAGTCAGGTGAAGAGTAAGCTGAACGGACTGATAAATATATACAAATCTGTAAGCAGCGTTTAATATACAGGTTGTGTCATAAAATACCTAGCGTGATCCTTTGCATGATTACAAACTTAAAGTTCCTTATCGAAAATGTCGAAAACTCAAAATTTAAATTGCGTCGTTACGTCATTTATGAACTTTCCGCACCAAATTCAAAGGGGCGATTATAACATGTTCAGAAATAACGGAACGTAATATATCTAACAACTCGTAACGACGCATATAACGAATACTTAATGATGGCCGAAATTTGTTTACATGTTCTAATGATACCATATGTCACCTTTAGAACTTTCAAAGCTAAGATATAGCATGTTATATATCAAACATCCCATAGCGATGTGCCATGAATAAAAAGATAAAGTAATTGATAACTGTTGGAATTGGTTTAGTACTAGGTGTTCTAATGGTAACTTAAGGTACCGTTGGAACTTTCCATTATAAGATATGGCATGTAATATATCAAACAACTCGTAACAACATCTCATGAATGAATATAATGAGTAATTAATGATAGTGGTAATTAGTTTCACAGTACGTATTCTAATGGTACCAAATGGAACTATTGAAACTTTCAATGCTAAGATATTGCATGTAATATATCAAACAAGTCGTAAAGACGCGCCATGAATGAATATAATGAGCAATTAGTTTGGTTTGGTTTGGTTTGTTTGGTATTAACGTCCTTTTCAACTGCTATGGTCATTTCAGGACGGCGTTATAGGGGCCGCAAATTTTGCCTCCCAAGGGTTCTTTAACGTGCAGCCGGCAAACGACTACACGGGACCAACGGCTTCCCTTCTGAAGGAAGTGCGTGATCTCAGGATTTCCCTCTGAAAAATCCTCGTCGTCCTCCCAAACTTTTGGCCAGCAGTGTATATTAAACGAGCGTTTTATAATGGCGTTTAATCTCCTATAATTTTTTATCATTATGAGATGATATTTTGAAGAGTGGAAAAATTGGCGACCTGGATTCGAGCCAGGATCCATGAGCATCCGTTCCATCGCTCTTACCTTGAATCGCCGCGGACGCTACTACACGCCGCACTGAATGCTCGTGGTCACTGGTTCGACTGGAGGTCGCTGAATTTTTATCCAGTTGCTAGAATCAGATTTGTCCATTCCTCCAGTTATTTATGTTTATTTATTAAATGACATGCTTCTCTATTTGGTTTTTAACGCAGACATCAATTCAGTCTTGTTTTGTGAACAATCTTCGCGTGCCATTACTCACCTGACTGACGTTCCATATCAGCCCTTAGATTCTCGATATGGTTCTGATCATGGTTCTCAGTGGCCAATCTAACTTTTCCACATTTATGGTACAGAGAGCGTCTGCTGATACGAATGTGAACCTTCCCCAAATATGCCATAATGTTAGAAGCGCACAAACTCCCAGATATAATATTTATTGCAAAACATTCATGATTTTCTCAGTACCACTAATGGATCCAAGTCAGATCATGACACTTTCTCCGGATTTCATTGCAGGGACGATACAATCTGGAAGTAATGTTCTCGAAGTATACGCCACAAGATCTGCAGAATGAAGCCCAATTACCGATCACCTTTTCTACTGTTCTAACTATTTCTGCGCTACTTCGTATACCAATTAATGATGTGATCCATGATTGCGAATAATTGCAGATATTAGTTTAATGCACAAACATGACGTTTGTGTGACTTGAGATGCCAAGGGTGCAGTTTATGTGCATAGTTCTTGTAGAATTTTCTTGTCCCGTTTTACAGTTTTGGCGTTTACCGGATCATATTTTGGCAGATTTAATTCTTTTGCATACGACTGATACGCTAGTACTTGCCTTAGAAATCCTTATGGTGGTAGACCACCTACTGATGTAATTGTATCCTATTTTCTATTATTGCACATTGGAAGCGTGTTTATTGCTGAATATGGCATGTTGCATTCCCACTCGATCAACAATTGTCTATTCCAAGCTGAGTTTGTTTCTTTATGGTATGTACCGTGATGTTTTGAGGCCTTATGAATTGTTTCCCTATCTACAGAAGACTATTCGAATACTAACATTAATAGTAAGCGAAGTATATGTATTAAAGGGTTGTAAAGATTCATTAGTGCATCAGTAGTTTGCAGTGCCATGTTTCAGTTAGTTGTTAATATTTTTTAATCATGCTTGTATACTGTTAAATTATGAATACCTCAATGGCATTCAGTTTGGGAACCACTTAGGACCATTGTTCGGACGCGTATACCGTAGTGAAACGCTCTTCTTCATAATGATACACTGTCACGTGTCCTCGCTGTCAAATATAAGACGATGAAAGCTGCCGCGGTAGTGTGCAGAAGTATCTGGTAGATCCAAGCAATGAGCGAATTGTGAAATTTCTTTGGCAAGCAGAATTGCATTAACATTGTTAGTTTCGTTAGGTTTTATGGGCGCGTCGACACCTAGGTCATTTTGCGCCCTTTCATATGACTAATATCTGTACACAATCCGAGAATTCAATATGATTCTTCTTTTTTTTTTTGACGCATTCGGGGGCAAACACAAACATCCAGGCCCACGGCAGGATTCGAACCCGCGACCCGACAGATTCGAGAACTGGAAAGTCTACGCCCCAACCCTCTTAGCCATCGGACCGGCTGCATTAACATCATCCTATACATCATGTAACATGTAATAGCATTTACGGGTCATAGAAATGGAATCCTACTCACTTTCTTTTCTACACAATGTGAAACAGGATGTCATTCAAAGCACATACGGAGGGTTGATTCAGATAAAATGAGACGACTTTGCAGTTCTGTTACGATGTGTAATACCATGGCGCCACCATCGGTTGTGTTCGATGTGAGAACCACGTTGTTAGACTATCGCCCGGCACCGTAATTTCCACTGAAGTAGGCTGAGTTTGAGGGACTCCATGGGAAGTTCGTTCCACACCTGCTGACACACTTTCCATAGCCCATCAACGGTTCTTGGTCGGCGACTTCCGAGCCGTCGTTTCAGGAGACCAAAACCACAGAAATCCATCGGTGATGCGTCAGGAGATTTTACAGGCACAAGAGAGAAGGGAATAACTCGTATGCCCGTCTCCTGTTCCATCTTCCTGTAGTAAGCAACAGATGACTTGGCAGTGTGGCTTGATGCTCTGTCCATGTGGGTCCAAACTTTTGATTGTTCACCAGGGTACAGTCGTGGGATATCCTGCCGATATATGTGGTCCATTACATTACTCTGGAAGTAAGCTGCACTAATTTTACAGTTTCCAGGAGCAGTCCACGTGAGCAATATCCGGCAACCACCATGAAGCCTTTTGAAAACTTTTCCTTGCACCTTCGGACAAAATCGGACCTGGCCTTGCCCCCTCTTTCGCGATAGTAAATTGCCCTGGGTTTGTTGGTGTCATCGAGGTACACCCAAGCTTCATCCAAGGAGACAACCCACTTCCATCGGTCACCTGCAAGATGGTTTTCATGCAGTTTTCTGGCGTTGGTGAATCGTTCCTGCACGTACCTGGCCGACAGTCTGTGACCGCGTGCTTTATGACGTCGCTCCAGCCCAAGATTTTCATGAATTATTCTGGAGACTGTTGCCTGTGAAATACCTTTCCTTTGGGCTAGACTTCTCTGTGTGGGCGGATTTTCTTTCAGCACTTCAGACCAGATTTCTCGCACCACCTGAGCTGGGCGTGTTGGCTGGGGCTTGTTTCTGGTCTGCTTCTCTGCTCGTCCACGTTGGCAATTTGTTCTTTTTGATTATTCGACCCACAGTAGCTTTGGATACCACAATACTATTTCGTTTGCACAATTCCACAATGCACGAAAGACTGAAGTTAGCGTTGGAAAGGCCAAACATATACCCTTCCCAAAAAGCTGTGATTTTGGAAGCCATGTTTCAGCACGAAATGTTCCAAATAACAGCAACAAGTGTATACAAAGCTAATCCCCATGAATAGTGGACGAGTCATGCAAATCACATTCCGCCAAGGTCATATGCGGCGTTTAAAGTCGTCTCTTTTTATCTGAATCAACCCTCCGTATATGACATTAATGACATTAGACTCAAGGCAGAATTTCTTGCCTTTACAGCGAGTAGGCAAACTTTGAAAACGCAGTTAAGTGTACAATCAAGGAAGCAATTACTGCAGACTGATTTTGTACAGGTATTAGGACGTCTACATAAAAAGACAAAGTGAATTTTCTGTTTCGCTCGTTGGTTCACAGATTGAGGGAGGTAATTTCTATTTTTATGGCACAGATTACTACGGAACGTTAGTGCCATCTATGGAGAGAGCAACTGCCTACTCTGCCAAGTGTTCAAACCAAGAGTTCCGTATTTTTTCATCCTGGGCGTGTATTCAGTCTTTGATTCCCAAGAAGTATGTACCATACTTCCAATTTACGTCAAAAACTTTGAAAAAATTCACAGCATCTCCTAAAATTCCTAGCAAAATAAAGGGGAGCTTTTAACATATCAATAGAAAAACTAAAATTAACTGCTGAATATCATCGAGTTATTTATTTATTTGCTCCACTGAAGCATTTAATGAGAACATTATAAATCAACTCCTTGAATTGCCCTTTAATTAATTTAATTAATAATAAAACTATTATTAGATGGGTTGTTGATTTTTCTATTTTATTTAATAAATAACAATTATTATTTGATGTTCTAAGATGTATAGGGATTATTTGATGTTCACCATTCAAACTGATAACGTTTTAAAATTAAACAACAACAACAACAACAACAACTGCTCATACTAAAGTGTATATTTAGCTTACCTATTGAAGCATTGTGTTCTTTCCGGCATCTATTTCATTCAATAAATTTGAATGGTGATTGATGGTGAATATTTACATATAATTGCTGATGATGTAACAGCTAGAACATACATTTATAAAACCATCTGCTGAAATGTCTGGTAAATATAAGGTTATTATGTGAACGAATTATAGATGTAAATCTAGAATGGAAACGTTTCTGGCCAATTGTAAGGAAATTTCAGTTTACAACAATTTATTATTATTATTATCATTAAAAATTGCACACCAGTATTAAAATGATTAGCTATTTCCTGCTTATAATATAGGAATTCTAATTGTTTTCAACACAGGAGATGTTAACCTGATAACATGGAAGGAAAATAAACTAATGAGTTGAGATATTGTTACAGGTTGCCGTTTAGATCTTCTTGACGCTGAGGATGCAAACGCCGGCGCTGTTCTCGAAGGCGGATGAGATGGAGAAGAGCGGTGATCCGAACAGGTGCTCGAGGGAGGTGAGGACCCCTTTAATGACGGAGCCGAGCAGGGTGCCGATGATCCCGTGGCTGCGCTCCAATCCGCACTGGCGTATGAGGCTCTGGACGTCGTAGTCACGTCGGTATTCGCCGCTCGAGATGCTGAAATCGCCGCGGCCGAATATCAAGCTCACGAAGCTGTTGAGCTGTGGCAGCGGAAGCGTCTTCACCAGCACCGACTTTTTGATGAGTTGCAAAGTCGGCGCCTCGTCACCGTTCGCCTGCATCTTCAACACACACTTATCTGATAATGGAAACAAAATAGGAAAATTAGAAAATTGGTTCTAATATGTCAGAAGTGTAGAAATTAACAAGGGGACAATTTTAAAAGCCTCTCAAAATATACTGACAGCAGTAATGGCAAGTTTTAATTGGAAGAATGAAATCTACCTGGGACAAACTCTTACAGTAAATAGGGGACATTTGACGACCATGGGTAAATGTAGTGATTTTCAGCGACCTTTGATTATAATGGACAAATACTGTAGTTGGCGTAAGAGAGATGGGTCATTCTATCGTCCAAGATAAACCTAGGATTCTCGAGGTCAAATGTTTTCGGTGTTGGCCTATATGAACAACGACGTACCAGCACTTAGCGCGCAAACGGTGACCGCCAAACACCATTGATAACTGAGCTCGTACCTACAGACGGGAGGGCTAAGCATGCTGCATTCCTTAGGCTAAGGGAGCCGAGATCACCAAAAACTAGTAGCAAACAGCCTTACTTACAAGGGAATCCCTCTAACATGTATGTCACAGATTTCCACCAAATTGAAATATGTTACTCATCTGAAGCTACTATAGATGCTTGCAAAATAAGAAAGTGCCAAACTTTTTCTTTCAAAATAAACCGAGAAAACAAAAAAATTTGAGCCCATATAGCGTGACCACCGAGAGAGAAGGCCTCCGCAATGAAACTGAATACATTGTTACATCATCATAGATAGTGCACATTCAGAGCTTATTATTGGCAGAAATACGAATAACAATGCACTATCTATGTGATGCAACAATGTATTCAGTTTCATTGAGGAGGCCTTCTCTCTCGGTAGTCACGCATATAGCCAACACCTCCTAGAAAGAAACCAAACAACTGAAACGTCATACATTGTTACATCATCATACGACCATTGTTAACCGTATTTCTACCAATGAGAAGCCTTAAATTTGGTCGACTTATGATGATGTAACAATGTAATGACGTTTCAGTTGTTTGGCTTTCTTTCTAGGAGGTGTTGATACAGCCATACAAAGACTCCATTGTTAAAGCGGTGTGTATGTGTATTATTTCGCTCTCCACTTATTTCTTCACTATTCAACAATACGCACGAATCCACTTCAAATGAAAGCAACGCTATCGCTTCCACTGTGTGCTTGCGTGGAAAGCCAGCCGACCTAATCCGTGTCGTCTCGAACGTAAGAAGGAACGGGCAAATGAGCAAGATTGGAGGCGTGCTCGAGATCAAGACGAGAAAGCACGAGAGGAGAAGAAAAACTTCGTAAAGAGAAGGTGGAAAGATGGAAGGAGGAACAGGAATGGAATTGGACGCGAAGCCGAGCGAGCCCGTCCGAGAAATAGGAGTGCTTGACTTTATGAACGCCAGCCAAGCACCCGTCTTCGGAAATTCCCCAGCCGATGAGCCGAGCAACAGCGGCGACGAAAGAAGACAGCCGCGTGGGAGCGAAGGAGAAAACCTCGCTAGAACGACGGCGTCGGAGGCTTCCCATGAAGACGGAAGAGTTTGCTATGAAAGGCGCCCATGTTATATGTTACTAACGAGACTCCAGGTATGGAACTCTAATTTAAGTATGTCCCACCTAGTATACTGCGCTTTCCACCCGGGTAATTGCGCACGAGAAACCGTGAGCACGTTTCATGAACTACGCAGTTACAAGCTGCAGTATTCGTCCGTCATACAAGGACTCTGGCCGTTTGGACTGTCGAACTATTTCGAATATCTGTTGGGCTTCGTACTGGTGACCCAAAGAGCCATGTATAGCATTCATAAATAAATCTTGCTTACTGTGCTTATTTACTCTGATTCCTCGTACGAGATAAGCGTCGAAGGTGTTAAGCACAGTAATTGGCGACGTTTAGGAACGAGTGTCTCATTAGCTACCATTTTTGCGACTTACCTGTCTATTCTTGCCTTTTCCGCAGACAAACCATTATGCTACGATTTAGTGATTTTCCCAGCAGAACTGTGTGATTTGCTTCTGCAGACCTCATCCATCTAAAGTATATTGTGCAAGTGATATTACAAATATTTAGCGGTATAAGGAGGTGGATTCCTTAACCGTAATTCGTCATTAGTGATTTTCCTATTAATCATCGTAGCCTTTACAAGCCAAAGGCTAGCATTACGGTGTAATCTGATATTCGAGGCCAGATTGCCCGGTGCCATCCTGAATTGTGCTTTATTTTTGTGCATGTGTTTAGAACAAAGTTTATTTGGTGACTAATGGATTTAGTAATTGAATTTCCCATTTAATCATCCTTTAAATTAAGTGCTATTCAAGGATTTAGTTAGAATTCTTTAGTTAAGTTATTTGTTTTATTTAAGTTACTCAGTATAAATCTATTGAGCAAAAATAAAGATTACTCTAATTTACTATCTTAAAAAAAAGGCGCACATGAACGCGCACCGCCTCTGTAACGTATATTTTGGATTGCAAAGAGTTGCGCAGTGGAGAATGTATACACATTTCTGCTGGGAAAATCACTAAATCGTAGCATAATGGTTTGTCTGCGGAAAAGGCAAGAATAGACAGGTAAGTCGCAAAAATGGTAGCTAATGAGACACTCGTTCCTAAACGTCGCCAATTTCTGCGCTTTAACACCTTCGACGCTTATCTCGTACGAGGAATCAGAGTAAATAAGCACAGCAAGCAAGATTTATTTATGAATGCTATACATGGCTCTTTGGGTCACCAGTACGAAGCCCAACAGATATTCGAAATAGTTCGACAGTCCAAACGGCCAGAGTCCTTCTATGACGGACGAATACTGCGGCTTGTAACTGCGTAGACATACTGCGGTTTCTCGTGCGCAATTACCCGGGTGGAAAGCGCAGTATACTATGTGTGACATACTTAAATTAGAGTTCCATACCTGGAGTCTCGTTAGTGACATATATCATGGGCGCCTTTCATAGCAAACTCTTCCGTCTTCATGGGAAGACGCCGTCGCTCTAGCGAGGTTTTCTCCTTCGCTCCTACGCGGCTGTCTTCTTTCGTCGCCGCTGTTGCTCGGCTCATCGGCTGGGGAATTTCCGAAGACGGGTGCTTGGCTGGCGGTCATAAAGTCAAGCACTCCATTTCTCGGACGGGCTCGCTCGGCTTCGCGTCCAATTCCATTCCTGTTCCTCCTTCCATCTTTCCACCTTCTCTTTACGAAGTTTTTCTTCTCCTCTCGTGCTTTCTCGTCTTGATCTCGGGCACGCCTCCAATCTTGCTCATTTGCCCGTTCCTTCTTACGTTCGAGACGACGCGGATTACGTCGGCTGGCTTTCCACGCCGATGAGTAGAAGACGCGGGTACGAAAGCCGCCGATGCTGTCGACGGAATCCTTGATGGATTGCGGATTCCGTGACAGGTTCCTTATTCACGTAACCAAGCGTGATGTACGAGGATTGTTCAATAGAAACACGTTTACAGACTGGGAAGCGATTTTTATTCAAAGAATTTAAAATACGATGCCTTGCTATAACCATGAATATCGATTTTTCATCGATATTTATTATTTTTCCGAAATCTGAGGTAGACAGTGACCTTCCTCATGCTTTGAAGGTCATGTATGCGAAATTTTATCAAGATCGGAATAAAACTGTAGATTTGTATAAAAAACAGAGCCACAGACAGACCCACAGAGCCACAGACGCACAGACCCACAAACATCCTTCTTTATATATATAGAAGAAGAAGATGAACATTGAGGCATGGAGTCCCATTGGTGCACTAAATTATAGATTCCCATCTGGTAAACTCCTGCAGTTGTTGGTGAACGGCAGCGTAACAGCAAACTTTACGTCAGCATCGGAATTGAACCAACGTCCAATTTACCTTCTTGTTGATAGCGTATCAAATGTTGAGTGATAAGGCCGAACGCAAATTCTTCTGCTCATAACAGACGCGGAATCCACTGAGCAGCAACTTTGTGATACCCAAGACTGTGAAAAATGGAATGAACAGTTCCCACACCGATGCTCAATATTTCAAAAAGTTCCTTAACGTTAATGCGCCTGTTGGCGCGTAAAACAATTTTCAACTGTCTCAAATTTTCATCTGATGTTGCAACACGAGCATGTACTGGATGGGCCAATTTTCATCCCTTGTTGAGATTTCTTGTTCCATTCAACCACTGCCGTATAAGAATAACTATGTTCACCTTTCATTCTCGCAAAAATTTCCCTTCAGCGGCCAAAATTTGAATAAGCGCACGCAGATGATCTTTGAACGGATTGTCTACCATGAACGCCATCTTTCAATTTAATCACTACAGTATCAGCTGTGGATAAACGCGCGTCAGTGGAACCTTCCTTTGAACGGATTTCTTCTTATGATGATATGTGAATGATGTTGTTTATAAGAATAACGTCACGGACATTAATGAATTAAAAGGCGAATCAGTGACACAATTGCAAGAACATCGCAAGAAGTCGAATATCATCTTGAAATTCTCTGCATGACGAATGGCACAAGTTAAAGTGTACTAAGGTGATTAAATAGACTTTACTGTACCCGGTGATTAAATAAACTCTTAGAAAAAAGCAAATAGCTAACATGTTTGAGAGACGCCTCACCGGTACTTAAACAATGCATATAAACAACTGCTTTCCGTTGTCTAGGCGATACCTTCGCTATTAGTCACCTCAGTCATTAAAAATTATTAAAACAGCAATTAAGAAATTGAAGAATAAGAAATTAAGGATGACTTTCGGAGAAAATCAAGAAAGTTTGGCAAAAGTGTGCAGGAAACTGTAAATCCAGTTACCTGGGTGATTTTCGGAGAAAATCATGAACGTTTGGCAAAAGTGTGCACGAAACTGTAAATCGGGGTACACAAGTTAAACTTATCAAAGGAAGACATAAAATTTCATTCAGAGGACACCTCTTTTATTAAGAGTTGATTTCTTTTGATTGACTTCTTAGAAACTTATGAATTTTTCAGCAAAACAAGAGTATATTGTACTTTTTTTATTCGTACCATGGGCGTAGCCAGGGTTTATTTTAGAGGGGAAAGGGGCAAATCAAATGCATAAGTGAGAAAATTACGAGATAAAAATACACCGATATCAGCACCATCTTTGCAGAATAAAGTCAATGCTCCAGTTTCCCCGTGCACATGTTTTTTCCACCAATAATCAAGTGTTTGTATATGTTTACTTGATATGGAGAGGGAGCGCTTTTGCCCCCCTTCGCTCCGCCCAGCATATATGGTTTCTTTATTACAGGACTTAGAGCCTCCAATAAATTTATGAATGTAATCAATAAATTGCACAACATCATTCAGTAACTTCAGGAATGCATTCTGTTCGGTTCAAGTAGGCCTATCTATATCCGTGATAGTTTGAACATCATGCACTACGTTAAAAGAAGGACATGTGCTATAGGATTCATAAATCACAGCTGCATTCAGATTATCTACTAAGTCCTGCTATGAAAATGTAACAGGCAGATAACATTATCAATATTGCAATCATTTTTGCTTCCTACATTCGACGGCTTCCTGTTCATCATCATATTATTTTACTGTCATTGCTCATGAAGTGCTCATGAAATGTACTAGAAAATTGTCCTGTACTATCCTAAGAAAAAATGAATGGGACATTTTAAAGCATATTTTTTCGTTACCAGAAAACACATTAAATTATCTATAATTTCTTAATGTGCATTTTTGTTAGTAAAATGTTAAATGAAAGGAAACATCTTGGCTTGAAGATGCAAAGGCAATTGCAAAAGCTGCTGAAAAAGGGAAGTCTTATAACCGAATTGAAGTGCATCTGATTTCGGTGGTCCAAAAAAGTACAGTTAAAATATTGTTCAACGAAAGGAGAGCAAGAAAAGATCTCCAACGAAAGCCTGGATCAGGAAGATCACTCATTATCACAGAAAAGAAAGATAGGCTGCTCTGTCGGTTATCAAAAGCACATCCCAGACTGACAGCATTGGATTTAAACCGTGAAATGCAAGATGAATACGGGGCTAAAATTAGTATTTCCATTGCAAAAAGTACAGAAACTGGACCTCCATCTACTGTACTAAAATCCAATGATGGGATGAATCCAAGTTTCTATTGTTTGGACGAAAAGGCATATAGTATATTAAACGTTCCAAGAACGAGCGTTTCATTCCAAAGTATCAAGTTTTCACGGTGAAACATGGAGGGAAATCTTTGATGGTGTGGGGCTGCTTCAGTAGGACTAGGGTGGGTCTGCTTGTACGTATTT
This sequence comes from Rhysida immarginata, assembly GCA_023313115.1. NCBI lineage: Eukaryota > Metazoa > Arthropoda > Chilopoda > Scolopendromorpha > Scolopendridae > Rhysida > Rhysida immarginata. The sequence continues at coordinate 5,488,087 of JAHWFO010068719.1, read as the reverse complement.
TTGGTACTATGGACAAGAACATGTACAGAGCTATTCTACAAACCAACATGTATTCTCATGGAAAAGATTGCATGCCCAGATGTTGGATTTTCCAACAAAACGGAGATTCTAAGTACAGGTCCAATTTTTTTAAGCAATATTTAGCTTCTAGAAAGGTTCGAATTCTTGGCTACCCATTGCAGTCACCCGACCTCAATCAACACCTAGAAAGAAAGCCTGTGACCTGAAAATTCATACATTGTTACATGATCATAAGAAGTCATAATTTCATCGAATATCTTTGGGAGGTTCTTTTTCATTGTTGTATTAAATTTACAAGGGAATCCCTCGAACATGTATGTCATAGATTTCCACCAAATTGAAATTTGTTATACTCATCTGAAGCTACAATAGATGTTTGCAAAATAAGAGAGTGCAAAATTGTGTTTCTTTCAAAATAAACCGCGAAAACGAAAAAATTTCAGAATAAATAGCCATACAAGGACTCCATTGTTAACGCGGATAGAATAAGTGGGATGAAAAATTTCAGTGCTTCATGAAGAATGGGTTAAGATTCCGTCTGAAACTTTGACAAGTTAATCGATCAGATGTCATGCTGTGATCAAGAATAATGGTCTCCCCCCCCCTTTATATATACCATTTTATTTTTTACAAGAAGATGCTAGAAAATATTTCGGTAATTTTCATTTATAGAGATATATTTCCCTATAATCTAACACCTCTTAAACAAACATGCACGTGTAATTGTTTTATTTAAAATCAGGCCAAAAAATCAAATATGCCTTGTTTTCTGAGTGCTAATGTAGTTCTATTCTACAGTAATTCCCTATTATTCAAAAGGATCTATAGTAATTCAGCAAAGAAAGTAGTACATATTAAATATTATCCAATGGACATTTGGCTTTTGAGTTTTTGTACATTGTTTCAAATACGGATCTGTCCAAAATAATTCGTGCTTCTGTTGCTCTTACAGCTAGCTATCCACGCAGATAACCACATACAATATAACCAAAAAAAGGAAAAACCTCTAATCCACAAAGATATGTATTTCAATTTTATACTTTGTGGATTAGAAATTTTCCCTTTTTGGTTTTTCCATTCCACAGTATGTTTATTTTTTTGTTCGACCTACTGTATAAGCTTTTGCTCTTTGGTGCTATTTCAGTATCAAATGCTCTAATTTTCATTTTTATGGTGCATGTATAAATAAATACAGGTTGATCAAAAGTGCAGTTGATCTCTCAGAGATAACCAATGCAGAGATAACCTTTCTAAACGAATATACCACACGTTTAAGTAGTTCTATACCATCAACTAAATAACCATTGCAATTTATACTGCCAATTTTCTCCGTGGTGGCGATTTTTGAAACTAATTTTTGTTGTGAAAAATCTCTTCCCCTTCGTTTAAAATCCCAATAAGATGTCGTCCCGTTTTGCTTATTTGTGCAGGCATTTTGATTTGGATAGAGATCTTAAGATACTTTAATTTGGATCAAATGTATATCGATCTCATTAGTTTCTTGATCATAAAGTCAAGTAGCTTATTTTCTTATTTTATCCTCTCTTTCTTATAAATTCAATAAGAACGAATTCAATAAGAAGATACAAAATTATCGCCAATTTCTTTTAGGTGGCAAATTGAATTGATTGGATAAGTTTCAAAATAAAATTACACTCTCTTTTTACCTTTGGCTAGGTTCAAACTGAATAGGTTGCCCACGAGATGTGGCCTCATGTACAGGTCGATTTTGTAGGTACTCTTGGTGATGCTTGTGAGACTCACTCGTGAGTCAGCAAGGCACGGAGGGTGAGGGGGCTCGGTTGAGATTGGCTCTTGGTGTTCATGATGGTGATGATGATGATGATGATGGTGGTGGTGGTGATGGTGGTGGTGGTCCTCGTTGCTGCTACTCCCGCTGCCGCTGCTGTCATCGTCGCAGTCTTTGCACGCACTAACAACTACACCAATTTATTAAAAGAACGTTTAGTCTTACATATCGATTAAATTACAGGAGCATGTAAGCAATAGGATTTTATAGAGGGTTATAATTCCACTAAATATATTTAGTTTTACCTGCAAGAAGAAACAGGAGCTTCCACATGAATCCCATTGCGGTTTTGCGACTTTAGGATGTGCACACTAAATAATAAAGAAAAGAAAATTAAGTTCAATAATTAATGAACTGTTTAAGAGTTTTAGTAAATTTTTTTAGTAAATACGAGGCGTGATTTTTTAGTAAGTACTGTTTTGATATAAAAAACAAGGACAATTTTTTTATAACAGACATGACATGATAAAAATCAAATTTTATTGCTTTATTAGATACTATAGTTTAAATGAAACTTTATAACAGATAAATTAACTAGCACAGTTTAATTCAAAACAAGGATATGCTCATATTCTATGGATCTTGTAATTACATCATTGCAATAAGAGATTTATATTGAAAAATATGAATAAGCAAATGGTTAAGTAACCCTTCCTTTTTACCTTTAAAATTATTCGGTTTACCAATTTCGATTTGTGGAGAAGAGTGCGTGGATCTTCTACTCGTCGCCTATGCTTGAAGATAAAACCTTTGGCAACTTGTTCGTCAATTTAAGTAATTAAAATGCGTTTTTTTCCTCTTTAATACAGATGTGATTAAAGTAAATAAAAAATAAGTGATAAAATGGGTGATAGATCATCTGCAATCTTGGAGGTCGATTGATAAAGAGATTAACATGTGATAAACAGGTATATTTTTTTTTAAATAATGGATTCCATAAGGATGCCTAGCACTTGTAGAATTTTAAAGCGAAGTATTACCTTTAGGTCAACTCAAAAATTCCATTATTCTTCTTTACCTTAAAGCATCAAAACTGAAAGGATGTCAATAAAGTTCATTGAATAAATAAAGGAAAAAATAGTGAAATTCCTTTTCGGATTTTTTTTTTTTTTTTTTTTTGGTTAAAAAAAACTCGAAAGAACTCTTCAGAATTTCAAAATACACGATGTTGTGTAATAATGCGATTTCGATAATTTTTTTTAATATGACTTCAAGATCATAGAATAAAACTTCGATGATTGTAAACATAATCTAACGAAGAATTTCTGCTCAATGACAGAAAGGAGCTTCCAGGACTTATACACCCGATCCCAAAAGCGTATTGCCTTCCAGGGTGATTATTTCGAAGGACAATAAAGTAAATGTGACTCTATCTGTTTTGCATTTTGTTGTGTGAACTCATTCACCGAACTTAATTGTCAGAGGTTGTATATCAAACAAATCGTAATAACGAGATAGAAGCGGATATAAATTACTATTTTCGCCAATTAATAAATTGGTTCCGGGAATGAACCATTTTGAAAATGGTTGAAATCGAAACAATGGCACGTACTCTAATGGTACCCTTATGACACCTTCAAATATTTTCAATCATAAGATATGGCATGTAATATATCAAACGACTTGGAATGATGTGTCATGACTGAAAATAACGAAAAATTAATGATAGTCCAAATTGGTTTCAAGGAACCTGCGTTACTGGAACCATTCTGGTTTAGTAGAACCATTATGGTTCATTGGAACTTTCAATGCTAAAATATGGCATGTGATATATCAAACAACTTGGAATGATGTGTCCTGAATGAATATAACGTAAAATTAATGATAGTCGAAATTGGTTCAAAGGTACGTGGTGTAATGGTATCTTTATGGTCCATTAGAGACTTACAATGTTAACATAGGGCTGTTTAAAAATATTGTTCCGCGAATTGTTTAGTTTAACCTTTCGGTACTTGGTTATGTCATTCCTTAATGGTTTATTATTATCATTGTTTGGTTCCTTATTATAAAGCACAAAAAAATGAAATTATTGTGGTCTTTTCGATTCAATACAAGTAAAAAATATCATTAATTTTTTTTTTTGCCGATAACACATTAATTGATACATTTGAAGGGTTCGAAAATTGAAACATTAGGTCTATGAAAAAAAAATACCTTTTTCCCATACTAGAGTAGAAGACTGTTGTGAGATTAGTTAATCGCATGAGGACCGTTCATAAACCACGTGTCACTTTTTTCATCTTTTTTACTCCTTTTTTCATATTTGAACCTCCCCTCTAAAAATTACGTGGCCAGAGAAATTAAACCTCCCGTAAAGAGTTATTAATTTTAATGCAGAATTTTTAATGATTTTTAAAATTAATTTGAACACATGTCATTACTTGATCCCGGTCCCTCCTAAAAAAAATTGACCACGTGGTTTATGAACGCTCCCATGAGGATTTATATGCAAATGCGCGAGAGTTAAGAAGAAATTTAGAAAACAGCATAATAAAACCACAGAATAAGATAACAGAAGTGACACTCCTAGGGTTTTCCATTGTAAGCGATGGTAGTGAGCAGATGCTCATTTGCTGGTGGCGCCCTATAACGGCCGTGATGTTAAAATACGAGTAGACGCTCATTTTTCCAATGTGTTTCTATGAGTTTGTCTCGTTTACCTTCTTCTTTTTTATTTTGTGTCGATTTTTAATTTTTTAAGAAAAACACACGTATGTTCTAAAATGAATAAAAAAAATTATTTAGTATTGCAGAAGAGCTTTTTTTAATGGAAAATATAAAAGAAAAATGAATTTACAAAAGCATGCAGGTTCACAAAATTTAGCTTACAATCACTGTAGGATGAATTTCATGTAGGATAAGATGTTAAATTCAATAATAAAAATTCACCTCAATTTGAATTTAAAAATTAAAAAAAAAACAAATTAAAAATAGATTTGATTGAAAGTTAACCAAAATTATATTAACCTGAATTAACAGGGGATACTCCTTTAGTTATTTTCATTACAATTCCACCCCAATTCCAACAATTTACAATTTAAATTCATTAATAAACTTTAAAAGTACATATAGATGTAAAAATCTAAATGTAAAAATTTCTTTATACTCTGAATATTCAAATATGAAACTGTCCATATACATTTCAGGTATGGGTCACTTTTAAATATTTCCTACTCAAATATTTTGAAATTTTTTTTTCTTAAGATAAGAAAGATTCAGATTTTGTTTTCAGTGAGTATTATTTTATTTTCAAATCCCCAAGTATTTTACACCTAATAATTAGGGATGCATATTTATTTCAGTGGTTTGTGTTAAAGAATTATGGATCGGGACACATTAATATGACCACCTCTCCTCGAACATGTTGGAACGTCCCATGGTATGCAGATGAAAAATCATTGCATATCATTAAAAGCTGACAATAGCAGACGTGTAGTAGCATCCGTTAACACAGCAATTGTCGCCGTCATGGGCAGAGCACGTGACCTGTCGGACCTCCAAAAGGGGATGATCATTGCCATCGAGCCAAGGGGGCAGCATTTCAGAAACGGCCACCTTTGTGAACTGCTCTAGGGCTGCCGTTGTGAAGGTGTACCGCGACTGGACGAACCAGACAGTTTCGAGCAACCGAAGAGGTAACTGTGGGGCCCCACGGGCCATCGATCCTAGAGGCGAGCGTGCGACTGTTGAGCAACTGACGCAGCAAATGAACAGTGGGGCCACTAGGCGTGTCAGCACCAAGACAGTACAACGATCCCTCTTGAGGTTGGGGCTCCGGAGCAGGCGTATGGTAACAGCACCCATGTTGACGCCTGTGCATCGCCGAAAACGCCTCCATTTCACAATGGACTATCGCTATTGGACCTCGGCCGATTGGCAAAGGGTTGCTTTCTTTGACGAGTCGCGGTTCCTGGTGAACAGAGTGGACGGACGATGGAGAATTCGCCGGGAAGCATCTGAGTACAGGCATCCCGACACCATCGTTGGCAGACGACAGGCTGGTGGAGAGGTGTGACTGTTTGGGGGTTGTTTTCGTGGTATGGTCTGAGTCCACTGATACTGCTGGAGGGTACACTGAATGCTGTTCGTTATATGACGATCGTCGCAGACAAGGTACACCCCTTCATGTCGAGTTTCCTCAGGGTGATGGCACCTTTTAACAGGACAATGCTCCCTGCCATACTGCCAAAATTGTCCACGACTGGTTCGAGGAGCATGAGGATGAATTCAAGCTACTCCCATGTCCATTAAACTCCCCCGACCACAACCCCACTGAACATTTGTAGGTTCATCTCGATCGCCATGTCCGCAAGCAGGACCCTCCACCATGCACGGTGATGGAATTACGGCATGCACTGATCGCCGAATGGTCCCAGATACCTGCAACCACCTTCCGAGGACTTATTGAACCACGTCGACTAGCTGCTGTGCTTGCCGCCAAAGGTGGATATTCCGGATACTAGCAGGTGGTCATTTAATGTATATTCCCGACCCTGTATAATATATATCAATTAATAAACATGGCTCGTGCTTTTCACTTACCTTTCTTCATCCTTCGGAAATCTAAATAAATTTCTAGTATAATTTTCTGTTATTATGGTATCCAATGGCTGCACAAAAATGCCCTTTTGATTTGGGACCCATTTTTTACATGAAGAAAAAAATTATTCATCAAAGAAAACAAAACCCGAGGCTAAACTTAGTGGGAGATTCCGATATAAAAGTTTTCAAACATCATTCCACAAAAGAGAAAAAACACAGCACAAATGAATTGCGAATGGACGAAGGCAACTCTTTAATTTTCACTACAAACTAAATTACCTTTTAAAAGATAAATACCATCAAAAGATCTTTTGGTTTTTGTATTGTAACTTCGAATGAATTATAATACAAATAAATACGATAGTAGAGAGTAAAAGCTGACTAATTTCGCTTTTATTGCTAGCTGTATCAAAGTGACAAGAATGGGAAAAATAACACTTATATTCAAAATTTGTATACAAGTTGTTACTTTTCATCTTCTTTTTACTTTGATAAAACTGGGAATAAAAAGCAAATCTAGTCAGCTTTTATTCACTACGATGTAATGCAAAGACTCTAAAAAAGTAGATTTATTATTGACGTGTTAGCTTAAAAATTTCTCCCCAGTCAGTAAAATCATAAGAAATTTCAATTTACGGTCAATGAACACTGCAACATACGGTATTAATAAGTTTTAATGACTTTTTTTTAATAAAAATACATAACCTTGCTTAAAAATAATACTTTTTATTAAAAAACGCTGCTTAATAATGTATTTTTTATTATTATTCACTCTGAAATCTCGAAATATTTTTAACGCTGCATGTTTTCCATTGGCATTGGGAAAGATCGTCTGCTCAGCCACATCACAGCCACCAGGCGGCACTATACAAAATCACTACCATGGAATCCCTTGAGTGTCGCTTCTGTTATTAGACGAAAATAAAGACTAATGTGGATAATTGTAATGTGAATCTTATTCTGTGGTAAAACCTTCATAGCTCGAAAACCATGCGTTTCTGGACCTGTGTTGTGATAAACGTTTCCAAGGAGTTATGTGTTTCTTACTTATGTTTTCCAGTCGTACTCATGATGTCACATCTAGGCGTTATAGTTTGTTCGTTGGCATAGCTCTACCCCCGTTGCCCAGAACGTGTACGTTCTGCAAATATGCGTCTGGGACGCGAAATAATCTTGGTCTCTGATGCAAACTTTACATACGAGCACAAATATAGATAACTTGAAATGATGGGATGGTACATTCGCATGAAAAGAAAAAAATTAAAAAATAATATTTTCCCGGCGAGGGGGGGGGGGGTATAAAAAACCGTTATAACTTAAAATTTATAAGAGGCAAGCAATTTACTTACAAAAATTCTTCTTTGAGGGAGGAGTCTGCGCATTATAATTACCTTGTATCGCTGATGTGAATGCTTCAGCCATTTCTTCTTTTTAGAAAGAAGAAAAAAAATTAATTAATATCCTTAAAAAGGCTTAACCAATTTTCATTAAAAAATACGCCAATACATAGTTTAAGGAAGCCTCTAAGTATGCATTAAATTTTTAATGAAAAAAAAAAAATTTTTTTCTTTTGATGGTGGTGCGGAGGGGGGGATTGGGGGGGGGGTTGAGTTGGGGAAACTGTCAGTGAGTGATCGGCCTAAAACCATCTGCCAAATGACCACTATGCATAAGCAGAAGCACCTAAAGTTTATTTGTCATTACTCCATATACGAGTGTGATAATAGAACACAGTTGATAGGTTTTAATTTGTTTAAATATTACTGGCTGCTCTATTCACAAATTCAACAGTTGAGATGTTGGCTTCTGGTCGGACACAGACGCAAAGATGTGCCCCGTCAAACGTAAGATGATGGAAATAAAATCAACATATAGTGTAATCTAACTACAAGCGGTGTTGACCCTCCCATCATATATAAAGTAGATTGTATACGAGATCAACATTTTCAAAACAGGTTATGGCATCCACTTTTCTCTGAAATGGGTTGGATTAACTTCTTCAATGAATAGAATTGTGAATTCAGTGGTGTAATGGTCTAGAATCTTTCGCAAATATGCAAATAATGCTAATGACAGGTCAACATATCTTGTCATAATTATTAAAATTTATTTACATTTATTATTATTATTATTATTATTATTATTATTATTATTATTAAACTATTATTAAAAATTTAACTGATTACAATTTAAATCAAATTTAATCAATTATTAAAAAATTAATTCAAAATAAGCCAAAAATTTTTGCTGTTGACGAAAATTACTTATTTTAGAGAGTTTTTTGAAGTTAACGAAAATTTTATGGTAATAAAATTTTTGGTTATTTTTTTAAACATACGAGGCATGTTTTTTAAGTAAGTACCGTTTTGGAATTAAAAAAAGACGTGCAAAGATATCGCAATAATTTTATTTTTACATGAAAGCTTGAACCTTAATCTACTTTTCTACATAATTTCCGTGAATATTGAGGCACTTGTCATAACGTGGCACCAGTTTTTGAATACCCTCCTCATAAAATTCTGCCGCCTGACTTGTTAACCACTGTATCACAAATGTTTTGACTTCGTTATCGTCTTGAAGACGCTGACCACCCAGGTGTTTCTTCAAGTGCAGGAACAAATGGTAGTCGCTGGGCGCCAGATCAGGGCTGTATGGAGGATGATCTAGAGTTTTCCATTTAAAAGATTTGATGAGATCTTTGGTCCGATTAGCCACATGTGGACGGGCATTGTCATGCAGCAAAACGTTACCCTTACTCAACTTGCCACGTCTTTTGTTCTGGATTGCACGACGCAGATTGTTCAATGTCTCACAATAAGACGCTGCATCGATTGTCTCATTACGAGGCAGAAACTCCACTAGCAATACTCCTTTTCTGTCCCAAAAAACTGTGCACATGATTTTCCGGGCAGAAATTGTTTGCTTAAACTTCACTTTTTTGGGTGATGATGAATGTCGCCATTCCGTGGATTGTTGTTTCGATTCTGGTGTGACGTAGGCCACCCATGTTTCGTCACCAGTAACAATTTGGTCTAAAAAATCTTCACCTTCATTGTGGTACCGCTCAAGGAAAGTCAATGCACTGCCTAAACGTTGGGTTTTGTGCAAATCCGTCAACATTTTTGGAACCCAACGTGAACACAATTTCCGGTAATTCAAGTTCTCGGTCACAATGCGATACAAAACACTACGAGAATATTGAGGAAAGCAGTCGCACAATGATGAAATTGTAAAGCGTCTGTTTTCTCTCACCTTTTCGTCCACTTTCTGCACCAAATCTTCATTAACGACCGAAGGACGCCCACTCCGTTCTTCATCATGCACATTTGTGCGGCCATCTTTAAATGCTCTCACCCATTTCCTTACCATTCCATCACTCATGTTTTGTCCGTACACTTCACAGATCTCACGATGAATATCGATCGGTTTTACGCCTTTAGCACTAAGAAATCGTATAACAGCCCGTACTTCACAATCGGCGGGACTCACGATTGTCGGAGGCATCTTAAACACTCAGTAAACAACGTATACAATGAGGAATCAGACTGTAATGGCGTCAGTGCGTAGACAAGAGATGTAGTTAACCAGCGCGCATGCGCAGAACGCCGACCGTAGCGCTGCGGCGGCGGAATCGCAAAACGGTACTTACTTAAAAAACATGCCTCGTACAAATGGTTTTAAATATTTTTTTTTAAATGCCAGTATTTTACATGTTTTTTAATTAATAGATTTATTTAAATAATTTGATGATTATGGAATTTGTAAAGGAATGCTGTTTTCTTATAGAAGTATATTTATATTTTCCCTAAAATTTTTAGTAAAATTATTGTTATTTTTATTAATTTAACCTCATATTTCGTTGAAATCTTATTAAATTTTTTGCTAAATTTATTTTCTATTCCGTTTTGAACCGTTGGCTTCATCCATTGATTTTAAGAATATTTTATTGCATTTTTTTTCGTTGATTCATTAGAGTTTATTTGAGTTTTAAATAAAATCTTTTCCTAAAAGAACTTGTAGCGCCATCGATTATCGACTTCGTACATTAAAAGTTTTAATTAGAGGATTAATACGGTACATTCATTTGTCCTCCTAAGTAGAATAGATTAGTTTTATGATATTTTTAATTCTAAAATTATTCTAAATAGGAAAGACAAGGTTTTTATTCCTTTATTTATTTTTCTTTAATGAAAAGCAATTTCAAATTATGTTTCTGATGCTTCTGAATTTGAAGCACAAGGTGATCTTGTTTCCATTGAAATCAGATTGAAATATTTTACATGATCTACCAAATCCAAATCATGTTTACAGAAATAATGCTATTACATTCAGTTTATACACCTCATTAAACTTTATAAATTTGTTTTAAGCTTTTTCATTCCCCTAGTTCCCCCAACTTTTATGGTTGTTGCTTCTCAATTATGAACTGCACTGATTATTGCCAAGACCCTATTTTTGATATCTTTATATTTTCTTCAGAAATTGCCACATTTGACAAAAACTTCTTCCATTTAGAAACCCCATTTACTCCTTGGGGTGGGTAATTGATACTGTCTTCAATTCAATATTTTTCAATCTGTTCCTCATTTGCTCACAATGAAATGGTGAGAGAGCTCTTTGTGCAATTTCACTCCAGAGTACCAATTTAGCGTTATGCAAGTTCGCGTTGCATTTTCTTTCTTTTTTTTCTTTAAACAGATGGAATTTTAACACTTGTTCCATCACCATTCTTCCCTCACCCACACTTACTATTCTGTATCTTTATATCTTTTATCTGTTCTTGATCACCGATCAATAGCGTAGTAAGAGGACTGCTCCCCCTGAACACATTTTTCAAAAATGGCATCTTTTATTTTTAATTGTAAACCTTTTTTTGTTATGTTTTGATGATTAAATATAAAATAATATTATGTACTTCTTTAAAAACTCACCTTCCTTCGGTTTTGATTTTGAACACAAAATAAAAAATATAATGAAATTAAAATGATCCGGTGGCCGTTATGGCGTCTTTTTTATGTGCTCGCTCCCCCTACTTTAGGACTTCGTCACACCATTATCCCCGAGATTTGTATTTGTATTTTACTTAATAAACATATGTTCTACTACTTTTATTTTTAACATTTCAGATAATAATTTTTTTATTCCTTGTTCATCCCTTTAATAAGAGAAAAAAAATATCCTTTTCCTTGTGAATAAATATTCTGCTTTTTAAAAAGTAAACCTACATAACGGGAATTTTTTTTTATATTGATGAAATTCATTTATTTGCTCATCTATTATTATAAAAATGAAACTTTTCTTTGAAACCACCGAAGAATATGGCATTTATACATGAAAATGACGAGCATTTATAAACTGTTGAAAAAAATTCAAAATTTTATAGAAGACTCATCTTCGTCTGTAGGTGTGTTGTCTGAATAGACCAGCTATGCTGTGGCTGTTACATTCTTCACCATTGTCATAAAATAATGGCAAAATTTCAAGGCCATAAGTAAAGTGGCAATTTACTTCTCTTGTAACCATCTGTAGGTTTTTTGGCCTTTATTTTAGGGGGGGGGGAGGGATCGTAGAAATGCCAGGAATAATTTCTATGCACTTTCAAAATAATATTAATTCACTCACTCCAAAATTTGTCTGTTGAGTGAGCTTTGTACTCAATCTTCTCCAAGGCATTTATAAAAGGAGGGGGGGGCGGGGAACATTTCATGAGCGACATACACGTATTTGACAAATGACAAGAATCCAAAGGCAACGAGGGTCGTTCCCAATTTCTTTTTTGAAGGGATTACGTGACGTCATCGGCAAGTGCATACCAGCAAATGATAAGTTGAACAGTCTTGGCAGATTGAACCTGTTCATATAAGCGTTTGTTTCGGACTGTATTCGTAAAAGAATCCTTGGGTATAATTTCATTAGATGGCAGATGTTTTCCTTTAGGATTTACGTCGCTTTCGAAACAATGCGAGGAAAATCTTTATAAAGGAAAAGGTGGAGAGCAGATACTATTCGAAGTGATTTCAAGACCCTTACGATGAAGTCCTTTTTGTTTGCGTGGTTTCTTCTTTCCGTAGCTCGCAGTAGCTTGGCTTGCAGCAGCTCATCTAATTCTGGGAATCTAGAAAACAATTTGGAAAACAACAGTATTACTTAACTTATTTTGAATAGTATACCTAATCACAATTGTGTATTAATATATCTATTTTGTGCCCTTTCAGAGGCACCTGATGATCACTCCCATTGGACATACGAAGGTTAGTGGGACGATGTAACGCAGTGCTCCTGTTCGAATGTTTCTTTGTTATTTTAATTGTTATCTTTTGTATAATGTTTAAGATACGAGCAAGTGGTGTGAAGTCGCTGAAACATGTTGTGGTCAGAATCAGTCGCCCATTGACATCCCCGCTTCACTAAGTCCGACTGCCGGCGAAGCTTTTGTCTTTGACGATTACGATGCAACGCCAGCGTCAATGGAGGTCACTAATAATGGCCACTCAGGTGACTGTTTAACATAGACAGAATTCCATTAAACGTCTTTAGATTTTTGATTAAAGACAGAGAAATATGAATGATCTTAATGCAATTCGCGATGCTTTTTATTATCTTTATTTCTAGTGAATTTCGTCATTACTAGCAATGACGTCAGCCCCAAAGTATCGGGCGGTGGTTTAAATGGCCCCTACATTTTTGCTGGACTCCATTTCCATTGGGGCGATCAAGTTTCCCCTCATTCCGAGCATACGCTCAACGGAAAACGTTTTCACATGGAGGTTGAAGAGATGTTTTATTTCCTCCCTATATTAGAGATTACCCCTAAATCATTATAAGCTTTTTATTTACGCTTTGCTTATTTTGTAGAAACTATTCAGAAATTTAGAATTGCTCTGTGCGCTATGCTCCTATTCTTTAACATGGGACGATTTCAAAAAGTTCTCACAACTGTATCAAATCTATATTGGTCAAGTGAATGAAAACGTCAGTAACTTCAGTACGATTAACATTAGAATTTATAAATGACGTCTAAATAATTTTCTTATAATTTGCCGCTGCTAGTATTGTCTTCTGTGGCGAACTGCCCGTCATTCTCAATCAATTTATGCATCTTCGACGAAATGAACGCCAAAAACCTAAGCGGCCATGAGATTTAGGGCCGGTTCATTATGTACTTTCTCAGCTGAGACTTCTCAACTGAGCGTTCAGCAACAATACAATGACATTGTTGTAACGAAGTGTTCCTCATCTCAACAATACAACTCCATTGTTGCTGAAGACAGTTGAGAATACTCACTTGAGAAAGTAGATAATGAACTGGCCCTTAAAAATTCTAAGAAAAATGTTCTTTACTTTTTAATGGACAAAAATCTCATTTGATAGGTTCAAAATTGGTTTATACCTAAATTTTCAGTAGAACTGCCGTTATTACGCCAACGCAGAACTGAAATATTTTAAACTGTCATCATTGTTATATGAATAAGTAAGTTTTAAATTGGCAAAGATTATTTCATGACTTGCTTCTTCGAACGCGGATATAGCAAGTATAGTAGATTGCATTTTTAACGTTATCTGTAGTCAAATAGCACCAGATGACCACCCTCCCATATTCAGACATGAATAGAATTTGATTTTTTAATTAAAAGGTTTGCGTTTTCCAAATTAATAAGCTAATATACTTCTCAAAGTCGCACTTCTATATAGGGATCGCTACGTACGCGCAGTATCGATAACTATACCAAAAATTCAAATGTAAACCAAATTCACCCTGTCAAATGATGATTTTTCTTCTATTAAAATAAAATGGAAAGTTTCCTCCAAATGCAAATGTATGGCCGCTTACCGTTTTAGGTACTAGGTTTTACTTTGAAAATAAATAAACTGTGTTACGATATTCAATGTGAGTAATTCGCCATGGAAGATGTAACTTAACGTGACGCATTAAAACACCGCTGGTAAATTCGAGTTTTATTTGTATGGATTTTAATTCAAGAGGAAACCTCCAATAATGCTGCATTTTGACTCAGCTGATATAATTGAAATGCCTTTTTAAGATTTTGTTAAAGAATAGGGGTGAGGGTTGCATTTAGCAACCGACGGGCGTCTTCCTAAATTTCTGGCCATGCTTTCTAGATGATTACATTTACGATATCGTCTGCAATTTTTTCCCCCCAGTTACATCTAGTGCATTACAGCGCTTCCTATTCATCAATAAATGACGCCGTCAATTCAGGCAAACCAGATGCTTTAGCTGTCATAGGGGTCTGGGTTCAACAGGTTGAATAATCATCTCTTATTGAATAATTTGTTCAAAGAAATTTTCAAAAAGGTTCTGTTTTTCAACCATCTCTATAGAATGGTTTTGTTTTTCTAGCAAGACTCAAGCAACGATCTGTACTCGAACCTCCTGGATACTCTTCCCAAGGTGAAGTACGCGGACGAATCGACTGCAATGCCGTCGCCGTTCCCATTGAATAAACTGCTGCCATTGGACCTCACAAAGTACTATCGTTATCAGGGATCCTTGACGACTCCTAATTGCAACGAAGTGGTCACGTGGACTGTCTTTTCAACTCCAGTGACTCTGGGCAAAGATCAAGTAAGAAGACGTGTTTTATCTTAAAATGGAAATTAATCTCTTTTAAAACAGAATTTTGTTTATTGCATATAGTAATGCTTAAGAAAGCAATTTTTTGAGGAGATTATGAGCATACAATAGCAAAGTTGGCATATAAATCGTAAAAAAAAATAAAACTTAGTAGCAGTATTATTTTATAATCTCTTATGAAATAAAAAAAAAACTAATCACAATTGAAGGTAATTATTTGCTTGGATTTTAAAAGAAACATTGTCAGACTAGGTGTAAGATTGCGAAGCATTGCATGAAACAATCAATGATTAATTTTACAATTAAAATCAAGTTTTCGATTTCAAATTAATAGAAAATAGACTGCATAGTTCTAATATTTTTAATGGATAATTGAATGAATAAATAGAAAACTAACAAGCAATATTATTAAGAAAAAATTTCGTCTGACGACTTCTACGGAGGATTGTTTCATGTTTATGGTGACGAGAACACAGGTCTTGCTGTAGGTCTACTGGAACCCATTTCTCCACCTATTGTGGTGGATCTTTGTGGTGGCTCTTTCTTCTAGCAGCCGCTCGACATCTTAGTTTCCACTGTAGTAGGCTTCTAAGGAGATCTGTTCGAAATTTTTCTTCTCTTTATCTTCAAATAAGCAATGAAACAAACAAAGTTGTAAACAAATCGGAGCCAATCCGTCGCATCGGCTCGGTTTGGCCGTAGTTTTAGTTGCAGGCGATGAACAAATCACCATTGCTGGTCTACTGCGCATGCCCGTCCACGACGGACATTTTGGACGTCCAGAAAATATTTGCGCAAATAAAACGTCCAGAACGTCGCGTCCGTAGACTTTGGACAACTCCAGATAGGCCTTTCTCGATGTTAGGAACAGCAAACTAAAGGAGTTTGCCACCTTGCCGAGTCTATCTTTCATGGAACTACACCCAGGTATCCAGGAATCTTTGGTTTCATAACCAAGCTCTGCAGTAAAAGCTATGCGAACATCTTCAGAAAACTGTGCGTGTCAGACGTAATCAAATGGTCACGTGACATATACAGGGTAGAGGCGAACAGACCCTGTATAGGCAAAAGACCCTGTATGGTCATTACCTTTACCCTGTATAGGCAAAAGGCCTCGTAATATAGCGTTTAACTCGAAAACTATTTGGTGTAGGTTAATGAAATTAAAAATATTATTACTAAGCATTGACTTTGGGGCTATTTGGTATTGACTTTTCAAGTTTATGGAAATTAGTGTTCATGAATTTTGGAAACTTATCTTCTAAATTATAACAGGGGAAAATTAAATCGAATGTTACTTTAAATCGAATGTTAACATCATTGCTTTAATAGGGGAAAATTAAAGAAAAAAATTGCTCGATGTTGGTGAGGTATTTCACGTGTCTTAAAAGTCATTTGCAGAGAAGCCCATTGTTGATGCGGATCAAACCACTAAATTGAAAGGGAGGCGGCATGAATGATAATCAAGGTCGATTGATACTGTCAGTCCCCTAATGCATTGCGCGGGAGCGCCACTGAACATGCATACTGAAGTTTTGCATATGGCTTATTCGCAATACCTGCTCATTTGCATTATTTTACATTTTGTCATAAAAATAAAAACTAATACGTAACTCTCCTCCCACAATTTTATTTAGTGGTTTAGTCATTTTTCTCGCCTATAATAGCTCTTACTTGAAACAGTTTAGCACATAAAATATCCAAGCATACCCAGCGCAGATTAAAAAAAAATACAAACAAACCCCCCCCCCCAGAACGACGACGTAACAGTATTTAGAAGTATAGAGGAAAATATCTTCGCATTGAATGATAGGTACAGCTGCCATTTTTTGAGGGCAAGAGGAAGGCAATCCTATACTGCTACTCATCGAAGTGCGCCGTTTTTGCCCGACTTGTTATTGTATAACGATGGTAACGAGTTGTTGCGTGTTTGGGTGTATTGTATAACAATGGGATAAGTTCAGAGCCATGGCAGCCATGGGTCTCGATGCCCTCAAAAGATGGCGGATATTCAATGTTTATGTTTTGATATTTCTCCCTGTATTGATATTGATTACTGTTCTCCTCACATTTCAGATTAAAATGTTTCGAAGTTTGTTTTTCACCGAAGAGGACGAAATTCCTGAGCCGATGCTGGATAATTTTCGCCCTGTTCAAGCACTAAATAATCGTAAAGTGTTATTAATCAATGCCTCGTGATCGACATCCGAATGGTCGAAAGTCAACATTCCCAAATAAATTATTATTCTTAATATTTACAATAAAATTAATTACCATTCTATCCAAGTACGTTCATTTTTCTTTTTGGTTTCATATTGATAGACAGCAAAATTTAAGATTTTGATGGCTAAATCAATAATTTATATAACTGCGCCGCCAATATTGTTTACACGTTCAAATCTGTCAATTTATTAACAAACCTTTCTCATACGTTATCTGTCAACTACCACAGATGTTGTTCCCATTCGCTTAATTTTTATTACATTTTATTTTTTAAGATAAAAATACAACAGTAACATTTATTAACTAAAATTAATAAATTACGTAAATTCTTAAATGTATATTGCCCAAGAAAAATTTTACGCTGCAGACACGCTTAACTATAATCCCAAATTATATGGGCAAGGTGAGATGATATTTGTTGTGTCAGATTGTAAGGCAGTTGAATTACTCTAATTCATATACCATGAACAAAGTGTATGAGAATTCATCCAAATAATTTGGGATTATGCCTAGCAATGAGGTTTAGATACATATGATATTCAGAAATCTATACACTCGACACCTGTGCAATCAGTTTATCTCAGGCAGTGGCCTACTTTCTTTTGTTAAAGGATTTAGAACAGTGGTTCCTAACCTTTTTCCGAATCGCAACCCCCTTTTCTTGCAGGTTAAGTAGCTTGTGAGTCGCGACCCCCCACTTCGTATTTGATCACTTGGCATTTTTAACCGATTTCAAAAAAAAAGGAAGTTATCAATTCGACGCGTATGTATGTAATATTGTTGGAATTGCACAATATTCGTATATGTTAGTCTATGTGGGCTTCTCAACAGGTGTGCCAGATTTCAAACCGGGTATCCCAAAAATAAATGGATTTTGAAAATCAATAAAAAAAAGACGGAATGCGATAGATATGTATCGTTTGCAGCCTTATGCTTAGGAAATCAGGGAATTTTATCCCACCAAATTTCAAATTTAGTTAACATTTTCACCCACAGGTGGCGCTGAAAACTATGAAAAAATAAAAACCGGTATGAAAATGTTGCAAGGACTGTTGCAAAAAAACTAAACAATGACATTTTCAATGTAACCCCCATTTGAAAAAACCATTTTGGTAGAGCGGACTTGCAATCTCAACAGCACACGCTATCAGCTTGTTACAGATCGCCTGCAGCGCAATCTCTTGGTAGAAATGTTAATTAAATTTGAAATTTGGTGGGATAAAATTCCCTGATTTTCTAAGCATAAGGCTGTAAACGATACATATCTATTGCATTCAGTCTTTTTTTTGATTTTCAAAACCCATCAGTCATTTTTGGGACACTCTGTATGTATGTATTATAACGTCTCCCGTTTGGGCAAAGTCGTTACAAATAAATCTCCACAATTACCAAAAGTTTGAGTAGCTTTAAGAGCCAATATTAAAGACAATCGGAACATTTACTTGTTTCGTAACCAATAAACACCAAGTCGCAACTCCTAAAAACATTATTTGTTTTTTTCCAAAAAGATAAATTACTCAAATATGGGAGTTTAATCTAACTAGCTTTGATCTTATTCATAGCCGTCTCTAAGGACTACAGGTAATATTTTATAGGAAATTTACACAAGAGAAAAATTAGAAACTCTTGGTGAATATTTAAAAATTAATAGAAGATAAATATATTAATTTTTTTTCTCCTCTTTAACATAAATTTCAAGAGTAACGTTACTGCAATACACATTTAATACGTTTTCTTTTTATTCTTAAGTTCAAAACGCAATCTCTTCCTCCCAGTTGTAGTTATCGGCTTATCAATGGAAGGCAAGAAATTGTCACCCGACGTCACTACGGGGATGTTTGGCTTGGACGCAGAAGTTGAATCTTCACGAACGCCACAAACTTTTGTTCAGTCCTAGAAGGGAAGTCCGCTCCAAGGGAAGACATGAAATAATTTCGAAAATGAGTCCTAATGAAAAAATAAAACACTAAAGTTCCTTTTTATTTTTATAAACAGACAACTAGCACAAACTAAATTATAAATTAGATCCGCTGAATCGGACTAATAGGTTCCATGTTGTTACGTAATTTCTTCTTTTGCCGTCAAGACAATTCGACCGTTATGTTGTTGAAGATAGCTGCAGCGCCTACTAGGACGCGGCAATTTCCGCAGGTTCCGTAAACGAAGGCTTGCAGAAAGCTGGGTGGATCTGCGTTGTGGCTTGCTGTCCCCCAAGAATGACCATTCAAACTGCGATTCCGGAAACAGGACTATAAACAAGGGGAAAACTAAGCCCAAGCATAGTATCAACGGGGAAGGAAAAACAGAAAGGAGGGGGGAACAAGGTAAAGGCCTCATCGAGGATAATTAATAGTGTTAGTAGAAACGCTAATACTAATACTTAAAACTAATATTTCTGCGTCCTGTAAGAGCTGAACGTCCGGCGACCGTCATTGCTTCAAGTTACTCTTTTCGCATGAGGTTGGTGACGGTGAGCTTTGCCTCCATTTTTCTTGGCTATAGGCGATCTTCATTTTCCGGAACGGCTTGCCGGGTTAACATCACGATGATGAAGCTCAATTTCTTCTGTTTTTTTTTTTTACAACGATTACGTCGATCCAAGTGAAGTATGTGAATCATCGAGGAAATACATCCACCGTGGATCTCCTTGACGCGATGTCCGTTGCTAAGTCGGGCTACGATGCCGCTTCTAAAGAGTGCTTCATTGGAACAAAATCTGTTTCTCTTGGGTGTTGAGTGTTGCATTAGGCTCAAACATCTTCCCTGAACTCGTTGACTTCATCAGGCTGCTTGCGGCGTCCGAAGATATTCTGTTCTGACTGAAAAAAAAAATTGTTCAACACCAAAAATCTCAAAGAAAGGATAGTCTTGCGCACGGGCCCAGCGCGCATTGGCCCTCGAGGAAAAGTTTAAAGATTTCTTTCTTCTCGTTTAAATACCATTAAGTCTGTTCATGCGCATAATAAAGGAAAGATATTGTAGAGGAAATCGCTAAGCTTTCTCAACAATGGGTTTTTAAAAGTATTACACTCTTAAAATCCAAGACATAATTTAATGTTAATAATTATCTATTTTTACCATAAAGATATTACCTTTATTCTAAGAAATAGCTTTATGAACGTAGGAACCAAAAGACGACCTTTTTGATATATTTTTATCCTTATCTTAACTAATACTTAAAATATCGTAACAAATACTTTAAGGGTCTCACTTCTATTTAAAAAAGCTATAGGAAAATATTTGTTCAAAATTAAGGGGCCAGGGATAGAATTGTTTTGAAATATACGCTACAGTATGTATTGTAACGTGCTAGTAATTGACCCCACCAATTGCGGGGGAATTACCCCAACCCCGCAATTACCCACACGTTCAGCCTAACTGAAGGAGAAAACCCCTAATCATACATAAAAAGCCACCCTCCTTTATTTTCTTTGTTAAGCTGGTGGAAAAAAAAAATCCCAAAAACTTCAAAATTATAAGATTCGTAATTAAAGAAAGTTGCCTTTTCAGAAAACTCAAACAAAGGTAACTCAGAATAAATAAATTCTGATCCCCCCCAAAAAAAATAAAATAAAATCTTAAATGAAAGAATCAACCAACTTAAGGAATCGGGGTACGATTCTTTAAGTAAAGAAAAAAAACAAAACAAACAAACCCCTTTCATTAATTAAATCCCAACCTAATTAACTTTTGAACTTAATCAAATAATGGCCGTAAAGAAACGAACTAAGTTCCAAATAAATATTTTTCTTTATTACATCTTTTTTTTTGTTTTTGATAAATAAAGAAAGCTATGCTTAAAGGAAACGAAAAGGGTCCCGAGAGATGGAACAAAATAAAGCAAAACTAATTGAACCAGGAAAACTGCAGGTTTATTGAAGTCTCGAAGAACAAGGCCGTCTCAGAGGAAATTGCCATGAGGCGATGCTCACTTAGAACCGGCAACTGGCTGACTGAAGTCCAAAGAACATGAGGTTGACGACAATTTTACCAACAAAGAGTAGAATTCGTAACCGTAAAACGATCGGCGAGGCTAGTAGAAGAATGGCAGAGCCGCCCAAGCTAGGAAAACGGGACTTTAAGCATAGTCATATAAGTAATTGGAAATAAAAAAAAAATTGAAAATTAACAAGATAAAACAAAATAGTAAGAAACAAACAAAATTACAAATGGATAAACAGAAAAAAAAATTGATATCAGTGACAGAAAAACAAAAAAAACAAAACAGGAACCTCCAACAAACGATACCTAAAGGATAAAAAAGGTTACGAGTAATAAAATAATTACAAGATAAGCTTAAGAGACAACGAGGATAAACTGGACGAAGGTGACGGACGAGAAGTAAATGAACAAAGGATGGTGAACAGCACTGGAGGGAAGAACAAAGACTCAAACAAAGAGCAAGGTCCTGGAAAAGAAAAATGAAAGTATAAATAAAAAGGTAAAAAAAAAAATGAAATAAAACAAAAAATATAGATAAAAGAAAATCAAAGATTAAATTGTAATCCGGTTAGATTAACAAAAAAAAAACGTGAAAAAGAAAAAAATATATCAAACACATGAGCGCAATTTAAAACTAGAGTCCGAAACAGACAAAAAAAATAATTTGATTTTGAAATCAAAAGTTTAACGGGGCCTGTGTTGAAACTAGCGTGGACAACACATGGCTTGAAATAGCTGGATACGTAAATGGACTGATGCGAGTCAATCGGTTCATAGTTTTGAAGATCTGTTGACCAAAACAAGTAACGACGGTAGATCATAATCCGAGTTGTCTTGGACGATAACTGGTAAACGACAATAAGCCAACACTCCCGATCCGCACAGGTATTGAGGAGAAAACTCGACTCAACTACGACGAACAAAAGACTAAGTCAAAGTCTGCGTAGGAAAAACCCACCACGACGAATTCATCCTAAGCATGGGAATGAACGAGCAATAGATACAATAAAATAACAAAACAACTCACAATAGGCCGATCGGTGGTAAAAGGGACGACATCATATCCAAATAAATCAACCCACACGTTGACTGTAGAAGAATCTAGGAAACAAGAGTCGAAGAGTAGGAGACAATGACTCCTCATGTCGAAGAGCCCATAGTTGCAAAGAGACAATCTAAGTCTTGACTATTAACTTGGCAAACATGATCGTAAAGACCAAGAGGAGAGTAATAAATTTCTGAAAGTCGTGGATGAGGCCGAGGAGAGACCCTGCACTCCACTCCGACCAGACGAGAAAGGGACTGTCACGGAAATCGGTTCCTCAAGTGATTTCCGGCGACACTGGCTGTTATTACCGCTCGCGTATATTCACCCGTTCGAAGGCGGGGGAGGAGCGGGGCAGACAGTGTCGTCACAACCAACACCACGCAAGAGCCAATGGAGATCAGAGGAAATTCCGTGACGTCAAGCCGAAGCTTTCTTGGCGGGAAGATTCGTCGGTGGAAAGGAGAGCGAGTGTGACTTCAAGGGGAAAACACCTAAAGTTTACCGGACCGGCACGAGAGCGGAGAGGACTCTTTACAGTCGTCCGTGATGGTGGTAAGCCCCGAGACCCGCAGCCAGATAAAGGAGACGACGTGGCGAGCCGTTCTCAAGCTTGGCTGAAACGAGATGCGTTCGGCAGGGAAGCTCAGCAGGGGAAGTTTCTACGGAGGAACGACTCCATAGACGTGTGCGAAACGGAGTGCCGGAGCTCGCAGAACGAAACTAAAAGGTTGGTAGTGTATCAAACACTTGCGGTGTCCACAACGGCAACCGTAAGTTGCTTTGCGCTAACGTGCAAGAATCCGTGTGAGTGGTCTTCGACATTTATGGATTTACATGGAAGAGAGTGCGACGGGCGTAGAATGGTGAAAGGCTTCTTTCCCGCCGGGCTAAATGCCTATCTGTCGTCCCAGTACGGTTTCACATATCTTTCCTGCTAAAATAAATGAGAGCTGTTGGGTTTCATAGTCTATATTGCTGAAAAGTAAAGTTAATGTATAAAGCTTCTCTCCTTTGTTGTGACGATTTGTTTCAAGAGGAAGCGTTAATATTCTGTTTGTTTGAAATTTCATATTTAAGCTCAGTGTTTTGGTTTTATTTCCTCTCTAATTTAGAAACCGAACTTTCAGACGAACATTCATTCGACGATTATTTCTAAATGCGTAAATGTGTTGTACTCCAATGTTTGAGAATTTGTTCACGTAGTTATTAAGTGTTATAATTTTCCAAGCGTACTGTAGTGTTTGTAATAAGTATCCTAGGAATTTTTAAGTAGGAAGCTTG
>JAHWFO010068719.1:5449763-5464224 GCA_023313115.1 Rhysida immarginata | reverse complement strand
GTAGTGTTTGTAATAAGTATCCTAGGAATTTTTAAGTAGGAAGCTTGGTTTATTTATAGATATATTTATATGTGAACTTTCTTGAAATTCGCAACTTTATGTGTTTGAATCTACGCATTAGACTTTTATGGAGATTTGACTCAGTTAAATGATATGGACTTGGACTAATTTAGATATTCTGGACTTGGACGTTAATGCTTATTTATCGTGATATTCTACTTTGTGATTTATTTATGCTAACCGGAAAAATTGAATATTAACGCCCGTATTTAGGCGTATTTGTAGATGAGAGACCATGTCAAGTGCTATGTATGAATTATATTACTCTCCAAGGAAATTGCCAAATTGTTATTAATATTCAGTGTTATTTAATAGTTAAGTAATATAAGACCTTTTTGACTAGGTTCAGCTTTATTCTAGTCGTATTTTTGATTTAAGAAATTTTATATCAGTTAATGATATTTTCTGATATTGTGGTTTTGTACTTGATTAAGTTTGCGTGTCTGAAATTTTCAGATCATTCCTTATTTAAAGGTGAATTCTTTAGTGTCTTGGTTCGACATGTATTGTATGAATTAATTTATAAACAAACTATTGATATTTTGAGATAATGAATGCTTTAGTATTTATTCTGAATGTAATGTACTAGATTTGTAACTGTTGGTTATGTTATAGTTTATTTGTATTCTTTAATTTAGAATACATTCCAAATTTATGTAATTTGGGGTTAGCATTCGTTCATAATTATTGAGCTAGAGAACTAGCTCTTTATTTTTTGTTATTAAGATAATTATTCATTGATTTATCTTAATTCGTTTTCATTGCATTACTCTTTATTAAACTTTATTTTTTTTAAAACCTTACCCTGATAACGTGTTTCATCTTATTTTCCACTGCGTACATTCAACTCTGTTTTTACACGTTACAGGGACACACTGAAAAAACATAATGATTACTAGGGCGGACTGCGACTCGCGAATCGCTTTCTTGACCAATAATTTAGAGCGAACCGTTATTGATTAAGAAAATGACTAACTAAATTCTTTAAATTGATATTAATTTTTATTGTTGAAACAATTTCATTTTAAACTGCGTAATTTGGCAAGTTCTTCACGCCTAACCTTCCACGATGCATGGTTGTTGATATTAATCAACCGCGGCTTTGCAAATGCCGGTTCGATCAATAAACCGTTGATGGTCTTCACTCGTGAAAATGCCACGTACGACAAGCCAAGTCCAAATTCTGAATCACCAATGTCTATGACTGCTTTATCAACAGTGATTCCTTGTGCTTTGTGTCTGGTGATTGCATAGGCTAACTTAAGCGGAAATTGCTTACGCGTACAAGATACTCCTCCTTTTTTGAAGCCAACGGCGATCGGTAAAATGGGAACTGCTTCATTGGTTAATGTTGGTCCAGTATAGGTTGCGAATTTGACGAGAATGCACATCGGCAGTTCATTCAAGTGGTTGCGAGTTTCAGTTGGCGAGTAGACAATGTCGGCAACCACACCAAAAAGATATTGTGAATACGCTGTGAACTTCGAAATTTGGCCTTAAAAATCGAATGTGCAGAGCAAAATTTGCGATGGGTTCGCCGTATTTTGTATGTCAAAAATTCTATTTGCACGCGCAATGTTTGTTTACGTTTTTCTCAATGCATTCCTATGGGAACAATTGAAGGGTGATTATTCCTCGATGGTAGGTCGGATTTGAAAAATTTTTTTTTCTTGACCATCACCATGGTCATGCGCATGCACGTGCAAATTTTCATTGTTGTGACTATTACGTGTCAAAAGTTTTATGCGGTCATCGAATTACACTTGTCGACTGTTAACAGAGCTTCGCTTACGCTTCGCTCTAAAAAAACAGGTGATAAAAGTTCTAAGAACTCGATAAAATGGTCTCAAAAATCGATGGTGCAGAAAAAAATTTGCGAAGGGCTTCGCCATATTTTCTGTGTTGAAAAATCTATTAGCGCGTGCAATTGTTTGTTTACATTTTTTTCAATGCATTTCAATGGGAACAGCTAAATGGTGATTATTCCTCGATGGCTGAACCGATTTTTAAAATTTTTATTTAGTGACCATCAGGATGGTCATGTCCAGCTGTGTGCAAAATTTCATTTGTCTATGTTCTCTGGTTCAAAAGTTTTATGCGCACAAAGAATTTTGATTTTCGCCTAATAACAGAGCTTCGCTCTAATTATTTCCAGCAAAAAAAAAAATTTTTTTTTTAAAGTTCCCAGGGCACGAGACACGTAGACTCGCGCTCCGAGAAAAAACAACGCGACGCTCTAAAAAGACTAACCCCAGATAACAAAGGGCAGTTAAAAATCAACAATCGCACGCAAAAGTGGAGAGGAAAAAGAAAACGTAGCGCGCAATTCAAACAATCTTATTAGCTACATGTTCTTAAAAAGAAAAATTTAAAACAATAAAGATAATATTTTCAGAAAAATTAAAAAAAAAATTTATAATTATTCCTACAAATAAATAGTGAAACCCGTCATTTCATGCTTTCTCCTCAACGAAAAAATAAATTACTTTAAATCGTAACTACGAAAAGACAATTCGTAGGCTTTTTACTATCTGTTTTATGGCCAAAAGAATCAACACTTAAGGAAAAGTAAAAAAAAAATTTTAGATTCTATGAACCGATTGTTGATCAAAAACTTCAAGACAGGAAAAAAAAACGTCCAAGTCATTGCTAAATTATACACTTACCATGTTTAGTTCACAAAATGAGTGAACTATTAACTGATCCCTTCAGCCGCAAAACAAATCGGTTTTATAAAGAAGAAAAGTCTCGAAATCACAAATTAGTCTCACATTGACCTGGCCAGGTCAGAATTAGAGGAAAGTAATTAAATGTTTCCTCAAATCAAAAAAAAAAAAAAAGAACCGATACGCGAGGGATAGTTAACCAAAATGAACACTCATACGTCTGGGACAAAAAAAACCCATTAAAACAACGCGAACCGAACGCGTCATGCGTACCCTTTAAATATACGTTAGGAGGGGGAACACGGTAACCTCCTAAGAACCAAACTAAAAGCGTCAAAAAAAAAAAACTTAGCCATCAACAAGGACACCTGTCTCTTACTGCCAGTCAACTAATCGGTTCCATTTCCACAGTAAGAAAGAGACAGGAACATCGGCTCAATCCGCTAGTATAAAGCACACAACGAGGAAGAGGGAAGCACATCAGGAGTACCACGATCGGTCAACATAGGGAAGACAGAGCTGCTAATGATCATAAAGTCGTAGCAATTGGAGCTAGGACACGTAAAATTCCGTGTTTCACTAACCCGTTCAGAGAAAAAAAACCGGTACGCTACAATATGTATGTATGTATTGTTGAACATTATTAACAATAAATGGCGCAACCGCCAACATCACATTTATTATTATTCCCATATTAATAATATTATAATTAATAAGTGTATCCTAATTTAAATTATATTTATTTAAGTTTATTACATTTTATATTATGCAGATTGTTTTGTTATTTTCTTTACTGCGAATCTGTTCTTCCGCCCTTTCTCTTCTTCTCCCCGATTTTCTCAAGCAAGTTGCACGGAATAAACGTTGTTCCTTTAGTAGTAAAACGTATCCTGTGTTTATCTATTTATTGCGCTTGAATTCTAACATGTATGTATGTTTGTACACGTATTTCTCAGAAACTAGAAATCGAATTACAAAAATTCTTTTTTATTGGATTAA
This sequence comes from Rhysida immarginata, assembly GCA_023313115.1. Lineage (NCBI taxonomy): Eukaryota > Metazoa > Arthropoda > Chilopoda > Scolopendromorpha > Scolopendridae > Rhysida > Rhysida immarginata. The sequence continues at coordinate 5,460,499 of JAHWFO010068719.1, read as the reverse complement.
GTATCTTTCAACTTAGGGAACAGTCCAAGTTTCATCAAAATCGGTTTAGTAGTTTTCAAGATATGGACTGGTATAGCTAGACGATAGTGAAAGTTTCATCAAAGTCGTTTTTTTTTTATTATACTGTTTAATCTTGTAACAGTGATTCTCACGATGTTAAAAACTCTTTGGTAGAAATTTCCTATAATAATAAATGGAAATAAAATTAATCTCGGCAACCCCCCCCCCCGAGAATATCTTTGGGAACCCCCTCCCCTAGGATCGCAACCCCCAGGTTAAAAGACAATATCAACATAGTAAGAATTCTTTCTTTTTTTTTCGTCTTTTTTTCTTTTTTTTATTATTTTACTATTTTATATTGCACTATTTTGTGTTAGATGTATTATTTTGAGTAAGCAGTTTTAATATTTTTTGGAAAAGGTTTACTATTTTATTAATTATGAAGTGAAAACCTGTAATCCACAGTAGTTCTTTATTGATTAGTTCAATATATTATTGGATAATTTTTAATATATTATTGACAATTATTTAATATTTTTATTGAAAATTTGCCAATAAAATATTAAAAACTTGTATTAAAAATATGGTATTTAACACAAAATACACTGCTTTGCAATGAAATTGCCCCACCCACAAGGAGTTATCCGAATGAGCCAAAAGTAGATATACAGCAAGAGATACATCTGAACACACCTTTATTACGTTATGGAGCCAATACGTACACTCGTTTGTACAGGGTGTCCCAACGGAAAGCGGCATCTGTAGGTTGTGTCACCACCTCTAGCGGCGCCGCATTGTTCCAGCCGCAGGTGTAGGTGATCATACAGGTGGCGAATGTCATCTTGGGATACGTCTGCCCAGGCCTGGTGAACCTGCTGTGTCAGATCATGGAGATTGCGGGTTGATCGTAAACGACGTCCCACCGTGTCCCACACGTGTTCAATTGGCGATAGGTCTGGGTACCTCACGGGCCATGGCAGGCAGTTGACAGCATGCAGACATGCCATGCTCATGTTTGCCGTGTGCGGTCTGGCGTTATCCTGTTGAAAAGACTGCGCCAGGTATAGTGTACAGAAAGGGCAGTAATACGGGCTGCAGAATCTCTGTGACGTACCGTGCTGCTGTCAGGGTGCCTTGGATGGTGACTAAAGGCGTTCTGGTATCGTAGCCGATGGCACCCCAGACCATGGGATTCCGGGTGTTGGTCCACGATGGCGATACCGGACGTTCCAATGGTCTGCGCCACTCCCGTCCGCGTCTGTCGTCGGTGTCCAAACAAAAGCGGGATTCGTCGTTGAAGACCATCGGGCGCCATTCCATTCGCCAGCCCACTCGTTCACGACATCATTGCAGTCGCATCGCGCGGTGCTCAGATGTCAAAGGAAGACACAACAATGGACGCCTGGCAGACATTGTCGCGGCGTATAACCAACACCTCCTAAAGAGAAAGCCTCTGCACGGAAACCGTCATATATTGTTACATCATCATAGGAGTGCAAATTCAGGGCTTAATATTGATAGAAATACGAATAACAATGCCCTACTTAGATGATGTAGCAATAAATGACGTTTCCGTTTAGAAGCTTTCTCTTTAGGAGGTCTTGGTGTAACCACGTGCTATTGTCGCTACTGACACTGGAGCAGTAACGGGAATAGTGATGTTGTCGCGCAGTTGCCGCAGGGTGATGGTTCTGTCCGCTAGCGCTGTTCGCAGTATCCGCCTATCGGTACGAGCTGACGTGCTTCTCCGGGCCCCAGAGCCTGGTCTTCTGGCATGTGTGCCTTCCTCTCGCCATTGCCTCCAACATCGGCCTACCGTCCGTGCGTCCCGCGACACATGGACAGCAATCCGTCTGGTTGACCATCCAGCCTCGGAGAGGCCAATAATCCGACCTCGTTCAAAGTCCGTTAATTGCGTGAACGGTTATCGTTGTGGCATTGAGACCGTGTGGCACCCGGACACCCTGTATGGTCATGTTCCGTGAGCACGCATCTAATCGTTTACTAGTTGGAGGTAGACGACCCCCCCCCCACTAAATATGGATAAGGTCAGATAACTCCTTGTTGGTGGGGCAATTTCATTGCAAAGCAGTGTTAGTACATTAAAGCATGAACCCTATATGCATTGTGGCCATGTTATGATTTGGGACATGCTTTCGTGGAATTGTTTTAACATGATAATATTTTAAGACTGGACATCATTCTACAAAAAGCGTGGCCAACGAGATAACAAGGCCTAGAAGCGGAAAAGTCACCTGACCATCGTCGAAGCCGACGCGATCTAAACAAGCCGTGGCACTGATTTTGTGACGTCTTGCAATGTTTGGCAGTAATGCATTTTATTCTACTGTATTTACTTATTTATCTAAAATACAAAATTTATATTTCAAATATCCCATCTGTTTTCGTGACGTTTCAACAATGCCAAGTGACGTAGTGCCATGGCTTTGCGTAGCCGCACCGTGTGCTCCGAAATGGGTTGGGATGCTCTATCATTGAATTGCGCTGCAATTTGTGGACTGTTCCCGTCCTGTTGCTGTGGATGATTCGTGCCAGTCCTGTTTCGTCCGGAGTTGTCTGTTGGAGGTTGTTTTTTGGCATAACTGCCATTTACGGAATGCCCTTGACACTGTTGCACGGGAAAACCCGAGGTGGTTCGCGGTTGCGAAATGCTCAACTGCGCCCGTCGAGCTCCAACGATCATGCCTCGTTCAAAGTCGGAGATATCCTCGAATTTACCCTTATTCAGTCCACTTCTGCTGCTGACCGCAACTTGTGATCCAATGCATCCCTTTTATACATCGCTTCGGCCTGTTCCATTGTTTGGGTGTCACTGGGAGGCCGATCCATTTTCCGTAAGAGGTGTCTCTAATAAACTGATCGTTCATTTTATTTCTTTTGGTTTTAGGTGCTAGCTAAGAAAAGATTTTATTTTTTCTTTCTTCCTTTTCATCACGGTTTATTTTTAAAATTCCTTTTACCTAGAGCTGAATGGATTTTTCCCCGGGTGGCCGGGTTTCATAAGTTGATGTGTTTGTTACAGCGAATAAAACCTCGCTGTAACAAAGCAGAATATTCTACCGAAAGAGGCTCCCGAGAGGCTTGGTGATTAAAGAGGCGGGAGATTCGATTACGGAGGAGAGAAAAGTTAAGCATTGGAAGAGGAGGAAAAAGACAGTTGGAAACGCAAATCGAAAGGGGAAAGGTTGACCAGCTCAAAGAGGATGGAAAAGAGCGGAGCTTAGACCGAGAGAGAGAGATGGCAAGCACGATACAAAAGCTTGCAGTGATTCCAGACATCTTTCGTTGATGAACCAGGCTGAAATCTTTTCTACGATGAATGTAGAAAATGACAACGGAACCACCCCTGCTAAGCTCGGCATGAATAGTCGAGAGAAGAGCGATTATTACAACACTGTTTTCTCTCATGTCTCAATCCATTGCAACGTTTAATGTAATGAACCATCCTGATATGCATTCAGCAGATAAATCTTTATACAACATCCGGCCACAGAAAGTTTACGAAATTTACATAAACCAACTCGGTAGTGCCCATTGCTTTGTACGCCAACGAGTCAAAGTTTTAAATTCGTCACTGGATATTTTGCAACGTGGAACTCTCAGAATATAACTCGTATGGACGTAGAGTTTTGGAGACAACGCATACATCATGAGAACGAATCCTGGATGTGCTGCGTGGAGCGGGGACGATTAGTGCGCGCTTTCCCGCACGGACTACAACCATTCGTCGCCAGCAATAGGGGATGAGTGTTGCTGAGAAAATAATTCGTCAGTGCGACCGCATCCGTCGCAGAAACTGTAAGAAAACTTTCGTTAAGTTAAAATTCTAGTCAGTCCGTTAATTTTAAATTTTTTCAAAGACTGTGAGTTATAATTACTAGAACAATTACGTTCTTAAAATGAAACGCAATTTAGGTGACAAAGTGCTTCTTACCTATATACTGTAATGGAACTCGCTATTGCGAAGTGTAATTGATAAAATCCTTGTTGCTTTGTCAAGGTGTTAAGTGCTAAGTGAATTTCCAGTCAATATACATTCATTTTATATCTCACGTTATATTTATATTGTTAATTATTCATATATGTCCATTTTACAATACAAAGTTTTATTCATTTGGAATTAGCCAACTTTCGTTCTTCAATAAAACTTTGGATTGAAAAATGCACATTTATGAATAATTAAATCTATATATAGTATATAAAAGAGGACATCCACTGACCGACTCACTGACTCATCACCGTACAGCAAAATTTACTGGGGCCACCGACTCAAAACTCGGTGGCAATTTATAATATAAAGAACACAGATTATAACAAACAGAAATACAAAAAAATATATAATAAGCATTACAATAAATTACTTACCAGGAAACCTCACGGAGTGAAATAAAATTCCGAACCGAAACTTGTATGGGTAACACTTACGAGGTCTGTCCGAAAAGTATCCGGATTGAGGCTATAAAAAAAAAACAAACTCGCTGCACCTTTTTCCTATCTGGATCGTGTGACATTTCTGCTGATGACTTAATGAAATTTGCAGCTGTTAAGAGTACCGCGTGCAATTGTTGTAACACGCTAAAGCAGGACGTTTTTCTTTTCTCGTCGCGTGGTGAACATGACAAAAAACATTGAGCAACGAGATTGCTTCAAATTTTGTTCTACGATCGGTAAACCCGCAACGGAGCGTTATGAATGGCTAAAACAAGCATTCCGAAGATCAAGAAAGCGCTCAAAGGACGGAGATTTGAGGATGTCGACGTGACAACACAAAATGCGACGGCGGAGCTCTTGGCCATCCTAAAGGAGGCATTCCGTACTCATTTCGACCAATGGCAGCAACGCTGGGCTAAATTCGTTACTGCAGACAGTGCTTATTTTGAAAGTGACCAAACATTTATGGCAGTTCGGACGGTATTTTTTTTGTAGCCTGAACCCGGATACTTTCCAGACAGGCCTCGTATATTCAATAATATATCAATTATACAAAAATTACGTGCCATGTTTATATTCAAAGATTTTATAGGCACATTAAATACCCAGAAACAGGGTGAACAAAAGCATTCCCGATTGAATAAAAGTATTCCCAGAACCTGTTGTGTAAGCGCTGAGAAGTTATGAAAACTAACTTTTGAACAATGATAGATAGTAAAACAGTTCCAATTACAAAGTTGTAGATGCTTCGCCGATTTAGTAGAAATCTACTGTATGTATAAAGAAAACAAAAACATAAAACTCGTAAAACGGGGAAGAAATGTGTGAACACCGTGCGTTGGAATGTTCACATGTAGAACAACAAACGCACGAAGTCACTCGATTGTTTGACCAAACAATAGAAGATTGAATAAAATTAAACAAAACGACCACTGAATTTCAACTTTTCAGGACGCTCGATACAAAGGGAGAAAAGGATGTCAGGTAATTATTCAGTCACCTCTCGCGATGACGCCTAGCTAACAATTCCACCAGAAATAAATAAGGAGTGTACATCTATTCCTGATTCAACCCTGCTTAATTGCTGAAGGAGTTTTACTTTTGCCTTTGATTATCACTAGTGGCTATTCTTTAAGATAAAACATTAGATCCAAGAGCCCAAGAGAATATTTTCGTGGTCAAAAATATTCAAATTGAAAAATTCTGTTTCAGGAAAAGTGACCAAAAAAATTATCAAAAATTAATTCACCTTCCGCAAGTGGGAAATGAAACCGCCCTTCCTCCTTGATTCTTATTCAAGTCAAAATGAAAAACTCTTCGCGTCTGTTACGCCGGATGGAAAATCAGTCGAATTCTCACAATCCTTCCTGTAACTACTTTTTCTAATAATGGTCTATATTGCTAGGTGACAAGTAATGAAAAAAGGTTCAGGAATACCAATAGTTCGGGTCTTCAATAAGCGTTCGACGACTTTCCGAACTAAGTAGTCAGTCACAGTTCCTGAGAATGAGTTTATACCACAGTAGGTGCACTCCAAGGCGGAACCTTTGATGTTGTGTCAGAACATGTTTGGCAGGAAAGCTCGACGATCGCCATATTGTCTGACTACTCCATCGAAGTGCAAATTTTAGGTATGCTCTGTTATTATAGAGTTGCAAATTTTTTCGATATGATTATAAAAAATTTTTTCTCTGATTTATAATCCCCTAGGAAATAAATATTTTATTGTTTAGCATTTTTATTTTATTTTTTAAAATATTTTTCTTAGTTATAAATATTAGTTACATATAGCATTTTGATTAATCTCAAGTCAGAAAACAAGAAATAAAATTTAATTGCATTTTACATTATATTAAAGAACATCATCTGATGGCTTAAAAAAATTCAAGTAAAATTAAGAAAAAAAAAATCATATGGACCAAATCAAATATTTAATGCCTGTAATTTGTTTTTGTTAAAAAATTTCAATGTAAAGTAAATTCTACTCTAACAAACAATTTAAGAAATTCTTTGGTGAAACATGGTAAGGGAAATGATGCTTTAATCATTTGTGAATATATGTAAAGCCCTATGTTCTTTTTTGGATGCATTTTTTTGGAAAGTGCTCTATGAAACACTATTCTAGCTGCCTTACAGATTAAAACAAAAGCAAAAAAAAACAAACAAAAAACAACCATATGTACGACACTGATAGAAGCTTCTATCATGCCTGCCCGCCTCGCTAGCTAGGAGAGCAGACTACAGTCACACAATATAGCAAACTTATCGGAACAAATCAGGGCGAGTGCGCCTACTGTCCAACTATACTGTGGTTATATTCGAAACGTCGTCGAACGCTTATTAAAGACCCTACATATTGGTATTCCTGAACCTTTTTTCATTACTTAACAACTTTTCGATGTTATCCATTGCTTCTGTGGAAAAGAATTACAAAATTACTTCATATGTGCCAGTGGAGAAATTTGACGTCGAATTACGTCACTGGAATAAAATATAAGTCCCCCTCACTTTACACAATTTTCTTCTCCAAGATTCAAGACCATGTTTTCGATATGAATGTTTTAAGAGCTGTTCTATTGAAGAAGGACCGAATGTGTGCCAGCCTCTCAATTTTGATTTGATAGAGATATAAGACATTTTTTTCCAGCTACAATTTCAAGTCTTTTTTTTTAAGGCATTCAAAGACATACAACATACAATGTTCATTGAAACTGCAACATCAACAAAAAGTTATTAGATTGCCTTGAAATGTGGTAGGCAGATACTTAGAACGACAAATGCAAATTATTAAAATCTCAGCTGCATATGATGTTCCCACAAAATAGGCAGGTTACCAGTAGGTCAGAACTTCGTTGTCAACTGTGGCTTAAGAAGTTGCAGACAACACGAGTGGGTACAGCTGATAGTATATTTTGCAAGTGACTTAATTCAAGTGTTGTGAGTGGCTTCACATTGGCTATCGAATAAAAGACTGATATTAAGATTAAACAGCAAAAAATAAGAAATGGAGGAATTGACTTCTATCATTTGTTCCGAATCTTTGTTTCTATGACTTGCTTGATGGATCTGTTGCTATGACGTGGTGCGGCTCATCTTTATTATAACTCCAATAGAGAAATAAATCACAATTAGAAACAAATTGGTCATCATTAAATGAGGTAAAAGGGAAGAAGGTAAAATAAAAAAACAAAACAAAGTAAAGGAGAAAAGCCATTTTTATTTTAGAGGAGAATAAAATCCATCGACGTTACCTGTCTTCATAAGAGGAAAAGGTAAAAGAGTCTTATTTCAGACCCAAGAGCAGACACATCAGTGGTATTGAAAAATGAAATGAAAGTAAAATGAAAATTTTCAAATTAAATTACTGAATAATTTAAAATTCATTATTAAATTATATTTAATTCAATTCTCTATTAACATTCAAGATAATATAAACACTTTTGAATGAAAATGAAAAATTTAAACAGCTTAAGCCCTAACGTTAATCGTAGACTATACAGGATTAGTCTGAAACCCCGTCACAAACTTTTAGAGGAGATAGTATGAACATGGGTTCGAATTTCAACGATAACCGAGATACATGGGGAGATCAAAAAGTAAGTTGCGCTAACTCGCCGCAGGAGCGCGCTGTGTCGCAATCTTGGGCAGAAGCGGAGAAAGGACATTAACTGCGCAGACGTCGGATAGGACGGTTGCTGTGGTTTCCCGTCGTGTTTTGTGTGACTAGCGGGCTAAAAGCAATGGCGCGTCAACTGGGTGTCCACTCCAAACTTGAGGTGCGAGCAGCAATCCGATTTCTATGGGCCAAACGGGTGAATTGCACGGACATTCATTGTGAAATCACTGCTGTATATGGAAATTGAGCGCCGGTGTGATTTTGTTGCACGATAACGCAACACCTCACAAGGCCCGCCAAACGTGCGAACTGCTGCAGCGATTCCTCCATACAGTCCCGAATTAGCGCCATGCGACTTTCATCTTTTCGGTAAGCTCAAAACGAAACTCGGTGGATAACGATTTCGAAACGATGGGGAGGTGAAAGCGGCTGTCACCGTGTGGTTACAAAACGCTGGAGGAGATTTCTATGCATCCGGAATCGAAAAGTTGGTTGATCGTTCGGATAAATGTTTAGGGTCTCTTGGGGACTATGTGGGAAAGTGAACCTACATTGTATGCTGCTATAGCCGTGTTGCTTTTGTACAGGTGGTGTAATAAATGGCCATACCGTGGAAGTGCAACTTACTTTTTGATCTCCTCGTATGAACAGAAATAAAAATGCCGCTACTAAGATCAACAAGTTAATAACTCACTTTCTACAATATCTAGGATGATGAAACTTGGAAGAATAATAGGGTACATACAAATGAGTATATCGTTAAAATTTGATCAAATTCCAACGAATAGTTTCCGAGCTACGCAGTCTACATCGTAACACATGCTCACATGTGAGTACGTAACTCGGAAACTACTCGTTAGAATTCGATCAAATTTTAACGCGGTATACACAATTTTATGTACCCTATTATTCCCCAAACTTCATTATCCTAAGTGTTATAGAACCTGAGTTATTAACTTGTTGATCTTATTAGCAGCAATTTTATTTCTGTCCATAACTCGGTTATCGTTCAAATTCAAACCCATGGTCATATGAAGGTTTTTTTTTTTTTTTGCTTAGAATCATCCATACCACTGCCTCTAAAAGTTTGTAATAGGGTTTCAGACTCACCCTGTATAGTTTCGATTAATAACAGTTGATAGACTTTGGCTTCAGTTCCATCTTATTTCACTGGAGACATGCTTATTCGTACAGGAGATGAAAACTGAAAGGAAAAAACATAATTTCATCAATTTATTGCATTAAAAATTTTAATATTGAACTTTTAATCTTATAATAAAAATTTATTACATCAAAGCTATTGAGAATATAGACACACCACATACGGATTCTTAAAGAAAAACTCTTGAAGTTTATTGTGACACAGTTAAAGATGTTCAATATGCCCCCCTCTAGTCGAATTCGTCCCAAACCCGCATTAACATGTCTCCATCAATCCCACGTATCGCTACCGCAATGTGTTCTTTCAGCTCGTCTAGGTCACGGGGAAGGGGTAGGGTGAAGACCTTGTCCTTTACACACCCCCATAAAAAGAAATCACAATGTGTGAGGTCGGGGCTCCGCGATGGCCACTTTGCAAGTTCCAGGTTATTGTTTGCTCGACCAATCCACCGCTTGGTCACATTGGCGTCTCACACAATCAGTTGAGATCTTTAGAATTTTCCAATATGTTTAGATAAACATTATCTATAATTTCTCTAAAGGAATTTACTAAATTGCAAAAACCATATGGAAAATAAATTTTCTCCAGTTTTTAGCTCATGAGGAAAAGTACTTACACCTTTTCAGCGAAAGCTTGAGCGGCTGTACGCCTAGAAGTTGTATTCTCTTATTTGTTTTAGAATAATTTCTTACATCTCTCCAAAGATTTTAATAAAAATAAAGAAATAATAATGGTTTTTTTTATTTATTTGTTTATTACTTTTTATAACTATCCTCCTTAAAACGTGAATCATTAAGGCAAGCATCGTACCTGACGAAAAAGACAGGCCCTGGCCAACGCCTCCTATAAAGAAAGCCTCGGCACTGAAACGTCATACATTGTTATATTATCATAAGTCGACCAAATTTAGGGCTTATTATTGGCAGAAATACGATTAACAAAGAACGAAGTATGAAATAGTAACAATTTTAATCTGGGTATTCTCCTTTTAATGGGGAAAATCGTAAATTAAATGTAATAAAAACAAGATAAATATAAAGTCACCAATCTTGGAAAATCGATGAGAAGAAGAAACTTGTGAATAGGAAGAATCTTGTTGAAAAATGATGCAGTCTATTGAGGATGCAGATGAAGTCTTTTGAAGATTATGCCAGATGATGTTGATAACAGAAAAACAATAAACTTGAAGAAAGTGTTGGTAACAAAATACAATTGACTTCATCTGCATCCTCAATAGACTGCATCGTTTTTCAACAAGATTCTTCCTATTCACAAGTTTCTTCTCATCGATTTTCAAGATTAGTGCCTTTATACTTATTTTGTTTTTTATTACACTTAATTTACGATTTTCCCCATTAAAAGGAGAATAACCAGATTAAAATTTATCAATTAAACTCCTTCTAGATCAAAAATAGTAACAATGTATGACGTTTCAGTGCGGAGGCTTTCTTTATAGGGGCAACACCTCCTAGAAAGAAAGCCATACAACTAAAACGTCATACATTG
>JAHWFO010068719.1:5383582-5439763 GCA_023313115.1 Rhysida immarginata | reverse complement strand
GGGGGGGGGGGAGTTTACCCGCGTGCACGGCGCCGCCTGCGGACAGAAATTTTGGACAGCCCTGCTTTAGAATGTCGATCGTTTGCCCGTGAGTATAGAAACAAGTTTGGTTGAACTATCGAACAAATGGTTAGATTAGTATAAATATATATATTGGTTGTGTGTAACGATTCATTTACCTTCTATAAATTCATTGAAAATCGGAGCATTTTCTAATTTTTCATGCTGAAGATAATTGGATTCACTTAGAACGGCAGGCAGATAAACGAATTCTGATCCAAAACTAAACAGAAACGCACTGTTCGTTTAACAGATTTTTGTGCTACATTTGTACTTATGGCACAAATTAAGCATTGCATTGTAAATAATACAGTTTTAAATTAAATAAATGGTCGGGCCTAAAATATTGACCCCAAAAGAATATAATGAGCCGTAATAGAATTTATGATCATAGATTAAAAATAGCCAAATGGTGTTTTATTTCGCACTAATTGAAACAACTGTTCAAGTTCGGTCTGAGTAATAAAATTGTGTGAATGCAAACAGCTGTTATCTCCCATGTTGATATAAATGCCTCAACAGTTGCAAGATGGTCAAGATAATTTCGACGATGCTTTATTTTTTTATCTGCGGTAAAACAAGACAATTTTTCTTTCTTTTCACTTGGAACTATTTTTAAGTAGTATTTGAATGGACAAGGGATATTAATACACAGCTTCCTTAATTTATGTAAAAATAATTAAATAAAATTAAAAATAAAATTAAATAATAATGGTGATTAAAAATTCACGTTTATTTATTCCATAAAATTGGGTTTTAGATGATATCCAACTGATGTCGAAATTGATGTGAGTTTTATCTGATAATAATTCACTGATGATCCCAACAGAAGATTTTTAAGTTGAAATCTAAGAAAAGAAGTGATTTTTTTTACTGATATTGACGGTGAAAATATAATGAATTATTATCAAGAAAACTCACATCAATCTGGACATCATCTAGACGCCAAAAGTTGGATTTTATCTAAAACCCAAAGTTGTGGTCTGAACATGACTTTCATTCATCAATATTATTTTATTATTTAATTTTATTTAATTACTTTTTTACATTAAATTAAGGAAGTTATGTATTAATATCCCATGTTCATTCAAGGAAAATTTTAATTCATTACATTTAGAGGAGCTTGGAAATATGATCCGCACAGTATTTTAAAAAACATAACATTTATGGTTTCTGCAATTGTTCTAAGAAGAAAAGACTCTTTAAGAAAAATTATTTTCAGATCAGGATGACCTGAATAAAAAAAAAGAGATCGTGAAAACCATATCATCCTTTTGCGATTTTTATTTACGTGAGAAATGTGACTGCTATGCATCGTTTACGTTTGTATCTCTATTAGAGACGGCTATTAAAAGTTGAGTTGTAGATTGATTTAAATGTGCTGCAAATTTTCCGTAAACGGCTTCAAAGCGACACTGTACATAGTTCCTGATAATATTTTCTCCCCGATGGGGAAGGCTATCGATGCTTTTCGAAATGCAGGCTTCCTCATAGAACGATGGAAGGGCAACTTTCCTGCCAGCCTTCTATCGTCTTCAAAGAAAGCCAACTTTCGAAAATCCTCCCAAAGGAATTTGCGGAAATTTCTTTTGTAAGCAGAAACACATAAATTGTCAGGAATAACAGAAATTAAGTCGAACTCTCCAATCCAGCTATAGGCATGAATCTCTGCCTTGTAATGGAATGGTCACAGTAGTGTACTTCTTAACGAAAAAAATAGAGGTATTACAATACTGCATTATAAAAACGACGACTAGTTTCGGCTTTATTACCTGCCCTTTTTCAAGTCTGTATAAGAGAGGGGTTACCTCTCTCTTTTTTTTTTTTTTTTTGGATAGCCTAGTTCGCCTCTGGCTCCCCCCCCCTTTTCTAAGACAATCTCCAATCAACCTTTTTATCCCCAGAATGAGGGGAATATTCTTCAATCATCTTGAGCAGGACCTTCGGGGTTTTTTCAGGCTTCTCACCTATCTCAGTGTAATTTCCCTGGTCTATACATGTGACGAGTGAGTTTGGGAGCTCTGCTTCAGTACCATTCGCATTATTTCTTCCACTCCACTGCTCGATTGTCGATTGTCTCTTATGCAGACTTGAAAAAGGCAGGTAATAAAGCCGAAACTAGTCGTCGTTTTTATAATGCAGTATTGTAAATCCTCTATTTTTTAGCACATTTTCTATATATAGAAATGTGCTTATGTGATCGGTTTGTCCAGCTGTCCGTCCGTCCGTCTGTAGACAATCCCACAATTCATTGCGTTGCATGTATTGAATTGCATGTATTGCAATCTCACAATTCATTCAATCATGTCTTGAATTGCTGGAAGAAACGAATTATCCTCGCATTTGGTAAAACGCGTGTTGAGAACATGGGTTCGGTTTTGCGCGTGCTCTAAACGTTAATGAGATGGTGTGCGTGCAGGATGCACGTGTTTGACGATTATTAAAAGGGCAGTTCGGTCCCTAAATCAAGAGAATTTTTTTATTCCTAGGGAGCTTAGCATTTATTACGATAACTTGAAAACGAATTAACTTTTTCACAGTCTGTTTTCACCAATCCATTAAAATGGGACAGAGTACGCAGAAGTACGAACATGAGATAGCAGGAATAAGTACGTGCTCTAATAGCACGTGCTTTAATGGTACCATTATGATACCCTCTTAAACATTTCCTATAACAAGATATGGCATGTAATATATCAAACAAATTGTCACAACATATCATGAACAAATATAAAAGAGTAACTAACTAGTGATAGCAAGTATCGGTCTAATGGCACGTGTACGTGCAAGGATGTCTCATGAATGAATATAACGGTATATAGTGATGTCTGAATTGTTTAGTAGTACGTGTTTTAATGGTACCAAGTGGTACCATTGGAACTTTCAATGCTAAGATATGGCATGTAATATATCAAACGACTCGTAATAACGTGCCATGAGTGAATATCACGTGTAAATAATGATCATAGTTATTGGTTTAGTAGCACGTGCCCTAATGGTGCCCTATGATACCATATGGTAACCTTGGAACTTTCAATGCTAAGATATGGCATGTAATATATCCAACAACTCGTTACAATGTGCCACGAGTGAATATCACGTGTAAATAATGATAATTGTATTGGCTTAGTAGCACGTGCCTTAAAGGTGCCATATGATACCATATGGCACCATTGGAACTTTAAATGTTAACATATGGCATGTAATATATCAAACAACTCGTAACAACGTGCCATGAGTGAATATAACGAGTAAATAATGATAGTGGCAATTGGTTTTGTAGCACGTGCCCTAATGTTACAATACAGAATTTATAGAACTTTTAATGCTAAGATATGGCGTGTAATATATCAACCAACTCCTTACGCGTTATTAGATCTTTTGTTATCCATAGCTTATTTGAATCAAGAGTATAGTACTCTTAGGCTTAATGGTATCTAAAACTCATTACTAATTAATTTAATAGTAGTTAATCGCTTGCTTCAATAAGACTTCAGTAATTTAATATGAAAATCTAATAGATGCTTACACATAACGCTTCAGCAATTGAGGCTCACTTCGTTTAACATTTTGTGAGAATTCTTACAAATTAAAGAACTTTTATTTTTTTAAGTGTATGAGGAATAACTTCACTCTCCATTTACCTTTCATTCTTCAAGTTTATTCTTTTAAATTCTCTCTATACGTTAGCCTATTTAAATAGTAATTTACAATTTAGTTTTCATATTTATTTATTTACTCTCAAGTGTTTTAAAATGTTGGTTAATTCTATATATCCATGTACGATGCTATAACAAGAAAATGTGCTCCCTTTATCCGCTTTGGCGGTAAAATCATTCTTGTTTCGTTATGAATCTCTGTGTTTGGAATGTCAGGCGAGTATTGAACCTTAGATCTTTTCAGGTTGGTTTGGTTTGTTTGGTATTAACGTCCTTTTCAACTGCTATGGTCATTTCAGGACGGCGTTATAGGGGCCGCAAATTTTGCCTCGCAAGGGTTCTTTAACGTGAAGCCAGCAAACGACTCACACAGGACCAACGGCTTTATTTCCCTTCCAAAGGAAGTGCGTGATCTCAGGATTTTCCCCCTGAAAAAATCCTCGTCGTCCTTGGGCATCAGAGGCGATCACGCAACCACTGAGTCACCGAGGCCGATAGGTCTTTTCAGGAAATAGATTTGTTATGAACGAAATAAATTGAACCAGTAGTTTTGAAAAGGTCATTTGAAAAGGAAATTTTAAAACGGAGCTCTTTAAATGTTCACAAAGCAACTTTCATATTTACATTATTTTCAGGAGAGACGACCCACTTTTAAAATACGAAGCGGAAGAAGCAGAAATTAAAATTAGGAGATAATTTATCATTCAAGTCGAACTAGTTTTCTGCTGTAAAATTATAATTGGAAGAAAGCTTGTTTGTTCTTGGGCAATTTACGTAAGACGAAATAAAATATGTTATCGTTGATGAATCCTCGTGGGGAGAGCAATTATTTTTCCTGTTCTAATGAATAAAACAAGAATAGAACTTTGAAACTCCTCAACTTTTCTCCTCGGATACAGATAAGAAGGCAATTTGACTCTTTCTTGAGATGCCACTTTTTCTCCTAATAAGATCAGTCAGACTTATTACATATAGAATTAGAATTCAATTTGTCTAGCAAATGACTGCGGAGTTTTGATTTGCAAAATTTATGACAGCGAATAAAAGAAATTCAGGGTTATTACAAATGATTCATCGGATTTTTAAAAATGTATTTCGCAAATATTGCACATGAAAAGATGAAGAAACTCTCAAAGTTCGAGGTATGCTTCCCTCGTCACATGGCACACGTCCATGCGGTGGCGTGGTCTGAACACATCGAACACATCAACGGTAATGCGGTTCTGGAGCTTATCCAATTTAACTGCCACGTACAGAGGGGTCTTTAGCATGTTCTCAAAGGAAAATAAATCACAACGGGTAAGGTCGAGAGAGTCGAGGGGGCCATCTCAAAATCGCCAAGACACCCCAATCCAGCAGTGTGAGAGTTCGTCATTCAGTTTAAAATATAAGTCAATTTTAAAATCTGCGATGTTTTTTCTATGCGCGATTGTCACGAACGAGTGGAATTCATAGCTGGACAATTATAGTACGAGGCGTGTTCAACAAAACCAGTTTGAGTCAAATAGGTGTTGCAAGAAGAAGACAGGAAACAGGAAACACAAGCAAGTAGAAAGAGTAATATTGTACACACGTTTCTTAAAAGAAGTCACTCATGGCATTTAGGCAGGTATCCTACTGTTTGGGGAGACGGGAAATTGATGTGGATTGCTTCCTGCACTTCCTCATAGATCGTTGTGCCTTTAGAAATTTCTTCAACGGCCCGAAAGATGAAAGTCACAAGGGGACAAATCCAGACTGTAAGAAGGATGTTCAAGAATCTCCCATTTCTTTTTGGCTAGTGCATCCACAACAACTTTTGCGACATGCGGGCGTACATTATCGTGGAGATAATGCATGCCGGGTCTTTAATAGACATTTTTTTGCGGATGGAATTTTCTTGATCACTATTTGAACTACTTGATTCAAACGGTTTTCATTTGCTCACGCCTCATACTTCGAAGCCAGATGAACATTTGCAATAACCCTGTATTTTGATTATTGTAAAATGAACATTTATTTGCAATAAACGCCCCCTCCTCCGACATAGTTTCGGCAAAATATAAGCCGTCTTTGAAGTGGCATGTCTTAAACTAAATAATATTTTGGTGCATTCCCCCTCATATAAAGGTTGTTTTATGGCATCAAGAAGACACTACTGAAAGTTTTATAGTGGAAAGGCCCCAAATTTTCACTTTACGCACGGCAGAAATGTACATTGGAAGCAATATAAATTCGTTGAGTCCGGTAGACTAAAACGGCTCGATTTTCAGCATTGTTCTATGAAAGTTGACATTCAGAGTCGTATGAAAATATTGATTCAAACTCGAATGTCTTTATGTAGGCTATTCCTTTGAAGAAAATTTCAAAGCATTAACTCAAATGTCTTTATGTAGCTGCCTTGAGATTCAAAGCATTTAATATGAATAGTTAGTGGTTAATTATTAATATACGAGTTTTACGGCCATATTCACCGCCAAGTACTAACACTCGAATCAGCTTTGAGTGATATTTTTCATATTCACGATGACAAAATTCTCGGATTAAGTAAAACATTTGATTCACCGTTTGATTCAAGGTTGTCCGAGGATTACTTATCTAATCGAGAATTAACGCATGCGCAGTTGGTTGAAACAAGATGGACGACTTAGCATTTCTTTAAGAATCTGATTTTGATTAAGAAGAATCGACTTGGAAAAATATTTTCAGTTATAGAAAGGATGACATAACTTGTTTAGATTTTTATTGTCACTACAAACTGCATAAAGACTTTATTTTATCATCTGATGAGTAGTTTATAGCCTATAATATGATCAAAAAAGAATATCCACCTACAATAACAGGATATACCTTCCAGGTTCAGGCTGCCAGCAGTTTCTAGTATAAACACCAACCTACGGGCACAGATTTTATCTAACAATGAATGTAAAATTTTGCTGTATTCTTTGTCGAAATTAACGTCATAGACAGAAAGAGCAGATCAGGGAAGGAAAGAAAAGTACTTTCCTGGCGGCAGAGAGTCATCAGAACGGCAGAAAAAAAATTCAGATTGTTTTAATGCTAAATGCATGGAAAATGAATAGGACCATTAAGTCAATGCTACTTCCATATCCAAACTCCAGATTATTCCAAAAACAATTTGATTTAATGAAAGTGAGTTATTTACTCCATATGAATTTACATAATCTATGTATTTAACCAATACATCTTGTACTACTGTCATTGTCAAATTCTCGGAAGGGAAGATTGGCTGAAAATGGTGATTCCGAGGATTTAACGCAGAAAAAGCGAAGAAAGAGAGAAGCTGCCACTTCCGACTGGAATGGACCAGAGACAAATGAAGAAATTGTCTTTGGAATGGACCCGCGGAGGAAAGAGCAAAGCAGAAGAAGAAAGGCAATTGGAGGATTCACTGCGCAGAATCGGCACAGAATCCTCCAAATGCAAATAAAAAGAAGATCACGGGCCAGAAGTGATGGCCACTGGATGAGCAACAAAGCAGAAGTCGACCCAGTTCCAGATTCGAAAGGCAGCCATGGACCTCGCAATAGCCATTGGAGAAGTCATCGGAAACTAAAGAACAGTAAGACTGATATTGATAATTACTCTTCTCATGTTTTTTCCGATATCAAGGCTAACAAGTCCGCTGCCGAGGCAAGGAACGTTTCCCAAGGACGCCTGAGGGTGAAAGCCGACCAAGGAGAGCCGAAGGCATACCACGAAAGGTCGCCAACGAAGGTTCACCCGTCGCCCCGTGGATCCAAGCCGTCCGAAGGTCCGTGCCCAAGAGCATTAGGATCGTCGCCCAATTCTGCACTACGCCCGAGGACATCGGATACGGAGCCTATTCGCCCTTCCACGCCAGACCCCACTTTTATTCTCCCGTGGGAAGTGGAGGCAGTCGAAGTGATCGTCCCCTTCGCTGACATAGCCAGTATTCGCGCTGGGCTCCCTAGCGAATGTCCGCGCTTGGACTCGGGACCATCCTCTTCTGGTACTGTGAATATCGATTAGGATTTAATACTCTAATTAGTGAATATTAATTTCTTAAACACTTACCTTGGTTCGACATTTAATTAATCCATGATTCTATTTCAAACAGTGCTCCCGCCACGGTCGACTTACCTTGATAAGTTGCCGCGTTCCGAATTTGCGGTACCTAAGACGCTAGCCACTCCATCCCATTGTTTGGACGATTTGTATTCTCCGTAATTAGAAGAAACTTATAAATTCTAATTGAATTTTAATTAAAATTGTTCATTCAATTTCACCCCCCCGTTTGCTCTGTGCTTCTTGCTTAAAAATCCTTGACAGCCAGCTTACGCATTAACACTTGTATGTAATAATGTGTGTACTGTCAGTTGTTATTTTCTAAGAGACGGACCAATGCACGCATAAGACAAATGGAGACACAGAATCACCAATCTTAGGAACCCAATTCAAAAGCGAAGATATCTGCCTTTCATCTTGCGCATCAAAATACGCGCATGCCGTCATCGCGTCGTAACCGATCAGATTGAGTTTTCCAAAGAATCGTGAATTAGTCCGAGAATCACTCAATCCGAGATTGGTGAATGCGAAATACAGGGTGTATCAGGTTCGATGGTCATAAAGTACGGAGGGTTGATTCAGATAAAATGAGACGACTTTGCAGTTCTGTTACGATGGTGTAATACCATGGCGCCACCATCGATTGTGTTTGATGTGAGAACCACGTTGTTGGACTATCGCCCGGCACCGTAATTTCAACTGAAGTAGGCTGAGTTTGAGGGACTCCATGGGAAGTTCGTTCCACACCTGCTGACATACTTTCCATAGCCCATCAACGGTTCTTGATCGGCGATTTCCGAGCCATCGTTTCAGGAGACCAAAACACAAAAATTCATGGGTGATGCGTCAGGAGATTTTACAGGCACATGAGAGAAGGGAATAAATAACTAGTATGCCCGTCTCCTGTTCTATCTTTCTGTAGTAAGCCACAGATGACTTGGCAGTGTGGCTTGATACCTTGTCCATGTGGATCCAAACCTTTGATTGCTCACCAGGGTACAGACATGGGATATCCTGCCGATATATGTGGTCCATTACATTACTCTGGAACTCGACGAATCGTGAGCAGTCCACGTGAGCAATATCGGCAACCACCATGAAGCCCTTTGAAAACTTTTCCTTGCACCTTCGGACAAAATCGGACCTGGCCTTGCCCCCTCTTTCGCGATAGTAAATTGCCCTGGGTTTGTTGGTGTCATCGAGGTACACCCAAGCTTCATCCAAGGAGACAACCCACTTCCATTGGTCACCTGCAAGATGGTTTTCATACAGTTTTCTGGCGTTGGTGAATCGTTCCTGCACGTGCC
The DNA here is from genome assembly GCA_023313115.1 of Rhysida immarginata. Lineage (NCBI taxonomy): Eukaryota > Metazoa > Arthropoda > Chilopoda > Scolopendromorpha > Scolopendridae > Rhysida > Rhysida immarginata. Next base: position 5,430,708 of record JAHWFO010068719.1, on the reverse strand, counting down.
TGGCCGACAGTCTGTGACCGCGCGCTTTATGACGTCGCTCCAGCCCAAGATTGTCACGAATTATTCTGGAGACTGTTGCCTGTGAAATACCTTTCCTTTGGGTTAGACTTCTCTGTGTGGAGGGATTTTCTTTCAGCACTTCAGACCGGATTTTTCTCTGTGAGCTGGGCGTGTTGGCTGGGGCTTGTTTCTGGTCTGCTTCTCTGCTCGTCCACGTTCATTAGATGGTCGCAATTTGTTCTTTTTGATTATTCGACCCACAGTAGCTTTGGATACCACAATACCATTTCGTTTGCACAATTCCACAATGCACAAAAGACTGAAGTTAGCGTTGGAAAGGCCAAACATATACCCTTCCCAAAAAGCTGTGATTTTGGAAGCCATGTTTCAGCACGAACTATCCCAAATAACAGCAACAAGTGTATACAAAGCTAATCCCCATGAATAGTGGACGAGTCATGCAAATCACATTCCGTCAAGGTCATACGCGGCGTTTTAAAAACCTCTCTTTTTAAAAATAGTGACCACAACACCTGTCTGTCATTGCTTAGGGCCTGGTCGGATAGCCAAGAAACTTGACACAGCCGAGTCAACCAGACGATACCATCCTGATTCAAAGTCTTTAAATTTCAGACCGGATTTCATCATCACCTGCAGCATTTCCAGTCTTCAGAGATACGAGGGTGAGTCAAATGAAAACCGCAAAATTGTAATTAAAATTCTAAATTTCGTCCCATAGTGTTTTAATTCTGCGGATTCGTTAAAAATGAGTTGTAGAAATATCTGGTAGGTGGCAGGAAAATAGAGACAAGCAAACAGCGTCACAGCAGTAGTTTAAAGATACCCGCCCCACTTCAAACATGCACCAAAGAAGAACAGCGTTCAGTTATCCGCTTTTTGAGTAGTGAATATGTGAAACCTATTGAAATTCACAGAGGAATGAAGCTTCAGTATGGTGATGCATGTTTGTCACAGCGGCAAGTTTATGAATGGAGCGTGAAGTTCACAAATGGTGTGACAGCAGAGAATATTGTAAGCCTTAGTGTTGGAAAATCGCCGAGAACGATGGAGAGTAATCTCACGGGTGTAATACCAGTAGACGAAAGCCAACTGAATCACCGATCATCAACGATTGATGAAATTGCAGAATTGTTAGACATTAGTCATGGTTCAGCCCACACATCATTTCAAAAATCGGAGCATGTTTGAAGTGTAGCGGCCATCTTTAAACTGCTGCTGTGATGTTGTTTGCTAGTCTCTACTTTCCTGCCACCTACCGGATATTTCTACAACTCATTTTTAACAGATCTGCAGAATCAAAACACTGTGGGGCGAAATTCGGAATTTTAATTACAATTTTGCGGTTTTCATTTGACTCACCCTCGTATAATCGCCCATTTGACTTCTGCTTCGGTGATACTACCGTGACTATTTTCCGCTTTAAGATGCACCTCATGCGCTTCAGTGGTTGCTGTTATCGGTTTAAGAAGAGATAAAAATACTCCTTCCACCCGTACTCTTTTGCGGATAGTTTGCCAGAATACTTTGTTTGCCGAAGTGTAATCTGTTTCCGGTTTCTCTCCGAGCTTCTCCCAGGGCTTGGCTTTAGCTGTTGCTGCCTTAGTATATGCACTCGATCCGAAGGCGACTTATTTGCAAGCTATAGCTTTGCCTTGACAGCTTCTTGGATTTCACAGTTCCATCATGCAGTCCTGTTCTCACTGCCATGGTGTAAGTAACAAAATTGAAAATAAAGAGCAAGCAAAAACTAATTTAGTCTTCTACCAACTTCAAAGCGGGTTGGATGGAGTTACTAACAGTCATTAGAGTGGATGGGCATGTGACGTGATTTGCATATGGAAATGTTTCCAATTATTTTTGAGTGATCTATTCGTCCGATTATAAAGCGGTTTTCTTATTGTTTTCATAATCGAATGCAAAACAAGTTTGTAATTGGTCTCTATCTACTATGGTTTATGAAATATGACCTAATTTGCATAATCAGTTCAACACTTAATGACTTTCTATGCGTTGGCTGCAACAGATTTGGAATATCTCCCAAAATCAACACAGATAGGAAGAATGCAACAAATTTTGTAATCACCCTTATAATAAATACAAATTTCTAACCTGATTCCGATGCGCACGTGTTATCTGGCAGTACAGTTGCGTGCTTGTCACGTTTACAAAATCCTGTGACGTCAAACTTACTGAAATCGCAGAAGGAGTCACTTATAAAGTTCCTGCACTCCTCCGTGGACTCGCAGAAATCGCCAATTCTCTTTGGAGAAGCTAGAAAATGAAAAAAAATAACTTTCTTCATAATAAACAATTCAGGAAATTTACAAACTATCTTGTGTAGATAATGCTTCGATTAGAATTTAAGACTTGCGAAAGATAATCCCAACGGTTAATTTTTTTTTTGCATCATGAGGATACATCTAAATTAAGAAATACACTGTCTGCTCAATTGAAAGTGGACATCTGCTGTAGTGGAACAACCTATGCAAATTCGGGCAATAATTTGAATATATTCGTTATAAAACAGCAAGCTCATGTGTAGTTGAAATGGCGATGAGCGATTTTCAACGTGGAGTAGGCATACCTTGCCACATCAGTGACCAAAGTGTGCGAGCCATAGGTGCAACACTGAACCTGCCAAAGTCGACCGTGGGTGCTGCGATAACGAAGTGGAAACGTGAAGGAGTGGAAACACGATTTCATGGAGGTGGCTGAGCCCGCTCGCTGACTGATAGTGACCGGAGTGCCCTGAAGCGGTTGTTACGATAGAGCGAAACAATGGCGGCAGGACTTCCAGCAGGCAACGGGAACAACTATCGGCACCATAACGATTCGTCGGGAGCTCCATGCCTTACGGTACACCGGCTGCAAAGTCTAGCATCACCCTTCTAAACGTCCAGCATCGTGTGGCCTAGTCTAAAGAGCGACAGTTTTGGTCAATGGACCGCTGGAGCATAAAGTGGAGCGACGAATAATTCTTCACACTCTACAGTGAAGTTTGGCGGTGGTTGTGCGATGGTGTGGTCGTGTTGCTCCTAGTTTGGACTTGGTGTGCTGGTTGTGATGGAGGGGAACATGGCATCCACACAGTATCTGGACGTTCCAGACAATTCCATGCTTCCTACGTTGTGACATCAGTTCGGTGAAGAGCTATTTGTGTTCCAGTACGACAATGATCCGTGCCAAAAGGCCCGTGCTGTCAGCGCCTGGTTTCCGGAGAATAATGTTCAGGAACTTCAGTGGCCCGTCCAAAGTCCAGACTTCAGCACTATTGAACATCTTCGGGATGAATTGGAGCGTCGGATTCGTGCGCGTGATGCGATCGTAAACACGCATCTAACTTGTGCAGGCTTTAAAGGAGGAGTGGGCCAAATACCGGTTGCTTGCTATCAGAAACTGGTGGAGAGCATGCCACGGCGTGTGGACACTGTGCTTAGGGCAAAAGGCCACAGTACGCGCTATAAGACACGCTGTAAATAAAGTGTCTGTCCCATACCATAGGTGTCCACTTTTAAGTGAGCACTCAGTGTATTTATTAGAAAACAGTAAGTAATACAACACATTCTTTTCTCGACCAATTTTTCTTGAAAAAAAAAGAAAGTATTTATATTTCCTTTAATCATCCCGCATTATCTCAGGTAATTCATTGGCATCTTTTATATGGCTTTCCAAATAGGGTCTGTGAATGATGTGCGTCACAAACAGCAGGATTCGCGTTTATATAGACGGAAATAGAGACCATCGGACATATTTACAAGTATTTCAAAAATGCAGTTGAAGTAATTGTAATGGATGTTAGTCGTTGAGCAAACTGGCTGTCATGATTGAAAGATATCCAGGCGATTTAAGCCCATAGATTTGCAAGGAAAGCTTATGGAAATATATATTTGTGCAGTCAGAAAATTAGGGACTAAATACCGGTTGTTAGTTCTGGTCTAACCCGCAATAAAATAGATACCCGATGAGAAAAAAAGTGTTTCATTTCCTATTGAAAGTCCTTCGTGCATTTACGTAAACATCTCGTATGTAAAAATACAACATAAGTGATAGTAAAATCACGCATTATCTCCTTTTACAATGCAATACATTAATGTTAAGTGAAATGGACAAACCTATAAAGCAATTTCCCCTAACTTTGATAAATTTCTTGATAAATAGGCAAACTCCTATCGTTGATGTTTGGGCTGTAGCAGATAAATTTCTTTGTATCGTGGGCACTCGGCCATGATGGATATCATGCCAATCGCAAAGCGAGAATGGGGTTCCGCCCCTACCCTCGAGCTGCGTTAAGCGCCTTCGAAGAATGTGTAAAAAATAAAAATTTAATTTACGTTCATTTTTTAGGAACCGTACAAAATATAATCATTTTAATTTCAAATACTTTAAATTATTATTTAGAAATAAATGAGTGAAATACAATTATTCAAAATGAACGAATTAGTCCAAATTTTGTAATTACGGAGTGTGTGTGTATTGTAATCATTACGACATAATGACTGATTATTCCTAAATCTAAATTAGAAACTATCAATTCATTAACTGAGTATCGAAATTATTTCATTCCATTGCAAAATTTCCGAGGCAATTACCGTCTATGAGTGTATGTATCGATAATTTATCACCTTTATTTCTTTCTTTCTACATTTTGCATTCGTCAACAATACTGCACTATAAAAGTTGGCCATGCGTTACGATCTTCTGATAATAATCAATAAAGTTCTTTGTACCGTTATTGAGAAAATCCATCACCTTGACAAAGCCGGGAAAAAATGGCGAAACCGGTTGGTGTTGATTCATCAATAAATTGTATTGCAAAACCTCCATATTTCATATAACTGTATATCCTGATAATTGAATTTTTAAAAAATAAATAGCGAGTTTCTATTTGAAAAAATGCAATTGATAAATTGGCTTCCCCGATAATAGCATCATCTATGGGAAACCGATAGCGCCATCTTGACCGTAACATTTTTTTCTCCAGCATTTTTCCTCGTTTTTAACAAATTTCTCGAGACATTCGCTTGGATTGATTAAAATGTGAACTCTGTACACTGCAACCAATGATTTAGAGATATGTCATTTTTTTATTTCTTTTTTTCACAACTTAGATTAACATATTCAATTATCCATGGACAAATTTACTACTCGATTAAATTTGATAGTACATTGTATCGTCCAGAGACACATTCCATCATTATTCTTCCAACTGCACCCGGAGTTCAGCAAGAGCCAGCGCCTGGCCAGATGGTCCCACATGTGATCTTTTGGCGAAAGATTAGGGTCTCAGTACCACGTAGAGCCTGTTGAACAATGGCTGTGGTAAGTGGGCGAACATTGTCCTGCTGCACTATGCCACTAGGTATGTGTTGGAGAAACGGCAGAAAATAGGGCTGAAGGATTTCACGGACATATTGGTGGTCTGTCATTATACCTTGCACAAACACCACACACATTTTGGAATCGTAACAAACGGCTCTACAAGATGTGCCGAATGGCTACGCACATCTTGCGACGCCATGTCCTAATGCGTCGAACGTTGGGACCGAGAGTGAACCTTCATTCATCCGAGAATGCAATAGGCCGCCATTCCTACCTCCAATCCTCACGTTCCCTACACTAGAGAAGACGTGCATGACGATGGATCGGTGTCAATGGCAATCTGAGCTGAGGACGTCATGCCTATAGTCCACTTTCATTCAGACTTTTGATAGAAATGGCGGCACACATTGCATGATCTGTGTGGTTGTTGAGGTTGGATCCGCTGTCGCACGTCTTCTGATGTGTCTATCCTCACGGTCTGTGGTGCGACGCTGGTGGCCATAACATTGTCTCCTTGACGTGCGGCCTTCCTATCTCCATACTGCAATACACCGTGTTTCTCCAGATGATGGGCAATTCGTCGAGCAGACCAAGCAGCCTCATGTAAGCCCAATATTCGGCCCCTTTCAAATTGCTCCAAATGAAATCGTGGTCGCTATCGATGGCCAGACATCCTCTGTGATCAGTATTGTCAGTAGTCAATACCAGCAGCGATTATGATTTTGCTGTCTGTACAGTGACATTTTATGTGCTTCTGTGTGTTACATGGACACATGAATATCACGAGTTCTGGTTACGTTATTTACATCACTTACACATGCCTTCGGGTATTTCTTCACGGAAAATTTATACATTGAAATTTGAAGAATTTTCGTCACGAAGTTTACGAAAACCAATTTCAGTTTGAAGCATATTGTTACGCTTCCGCAATCAATCTATTGAGATTTCATTTTGTAATTTCACTAATTTTGTCTTTATAGAGCTTAGACGTTTATTACATCTATTGAATTTACACTACTGGAATGTAAAACACCCTGAAATGTCACAGGAACAATCCACTTTGCCTATAGGTAGTTCGAGGCAGTAGAGTGATTTAAGAATCAGTTTTATATAAATGCCATAATAATTAAAAGTGATATTTTAAAAAAATAACTATACTCTGTCTAATGAAAGAAAAACTGGGCGTGTCCAGTTAAATTTCCAATTTCAATTGTTAAACATTTGTTAATTTTACTTAGCAACAATGTCTAACAATTGAAATCGGCAATTTAATTAGACACGTCCAGTTTTTCTTTCATTGGACAGCGTATAGATAGATCCCGTCAAAATTTGACGGTAAACACCCATCTCATCTGTTTTTGCCTGCATTTTTGTTTATTGTTATCGTTGTTAATTGTTTATGTAATTGTTGTTGATTTGATCATCAATGGTAGCAAAGTTGTTGATTGCGACATCATTGCGGAGACTCTCCGCCGGAGAGGATTGTTTGATTTGCCAGCGTAAGCATTTGAATTGTAAATTACCGCTAATTAATAGTAATTTTGAACACAAAAGCTAATTTTGACAAATCTACAGACTAAATGAAGTCCAAATAAGACCAAAATGAAGTTTAGAGACACAGCAGTTTTCTCCAACGAACTATCGAAAGAATAACCCTTGTCAATAAATATATACTGTAGATTGGACGAAGTTCACAAAGTCATGGCAACTATTTTTTTGCAGGCAAATATGTTATACAAAAAATAGTTGCCATGACCTTGTAAGTAACCCTCATATGATTAAGTTTAGATGATAAATGATAAAGCCCCGCAATGTGTAATTTTAATCTAGATGCTAATTGAATGCTTAAACAAGATGCAATAATTCTCTTCTTATAAATGTGAGATATAAAGATTCTTCTTATGGGATCTTTTTTAAAACTTGAGCGAGAGTCAACGAATTCGGATAACAATTTAACAAGATGAACACAGCAATATTCTGCCAAGCCCGTCTTATAAGAAAGCGAACATAAATTGTAGAAATATTCTTCTAATTTACTGAAAGGACAATTGGTTACTTTTTCTCTTTTCACTCCAAAACTTCAGCTCAATTGTCGATAGAGCGTTTACGTGGGAAGTGTGCATTGATAATTCTTATTCTAAGCTTCAATTTACCAGCTTCGTATTTCTCTAATTCGTTTATCTTAGAATACGTTGCAATATTACTGTTTTATAGAATACTGAAGAACTGGTTTCACTTCGCTTTGTAACGTCAAATTGCCGAGACTCTCCCTCCTCGCTTCTCTCCCTATTTTCCATGCGTTTATTCTAAGATTCTCACTATGCTCTCCTTGTTTCTTCCAGCCGTCTTGTATTTTTACCACATTCGTCATCCGATGATTGGTAGTGTAGAAAACTCTTGTTTTCCAAAGACGCTCTTGATTTGGACGTAACACGATTAAAGTCACTCAAAAGAGTATTTTGTAAATATTGTACTTCACCACACCCTCATACTTACTTTTATGCAAAAATGATAGCTTCCGTAACTTAATACAATAACAATGGCTAGGTATTACCATTGACATAACAAATATGGTAAGACTTGCGCCTGATGGCGGAAGACGCGCTAGCTGTAGATCCTCCATATGGGTGTTGCCCCCGCGACCCTAACGGATAAGTGGATTTGAAAATTAAATAAGAAGTAAGCACTTTTTCAATAAATACAAATATTACATTTTACCATAAAAATCCGAATTAATGTGTTAAAAGATGTATAAGTTTTTCTTTCATAGAAATTCTCAAATTATTATTGCTGTACGAAATAAATAAATGAAATAACATTGCGTTATAAACTACAAAAAAATGTATCTGACACTTTCTTTGTAATTGGATATTTTTAAAATGGCCATTACAAACAATCTTCGTTTAAACCTACCTAACGGTTTTGAAGCAGTCGAAAACGCAGAGAAAATTCCTAGGCAAAGTAACAGATTCTCTGTGGTCTTCATGATTCGCCAAACAGAGCAAAATGCAATCTATGATAAATCATTTCTTGTTCTTGTAATCATTCAGATTCAATTTTATTCTTCAAACAATCTTTATCACATACAACATATTACTTTCTTGATATGAAAGAAAAAGTCAATGCGTGGGGGGAAGAATATTCTACCGACAAATGTTATAATTAAAAATGCGTAAAACTGATAAGATAGAAAGGAGAAATGTGTGATAATTTTGATTCTAAAACACGCATGTATCTCTTTATTTAATATGTTCGATTTAATTTATGATTTTAAATTTCAGATTTTTTTTCTGGTCTTTTAAATTTTTGGGCTAAAAGTAGGCTGTCGAATTTAGAATGCTCTTTCTGATACCGAAGAGCGGGGATAATTTCAAGGCCAGTTTTATGTAAATAAAAATCGATTCTAATTCTGTTGTATGTTATTTAGAATGAATAAAATACATAAACTGTCAAAGTGTCACGCCATTGAATAAAGTGCTCTTAATTTAAGTGACAGAGGAAATTAGAGATGGGTTTGGATTCAAACAATTTAATGAACAATAATTGTAACTTCTACAATAATTGAGTAATAATGAAAAATTCGTAAATCCTTAATTTCACAAATAAATTTCAATCCTCCAGTCCTAGGAAGATTTCGTCCGTGCAAAGCTCCTTCTAGGTTGATGAACTCACGCTCGAGGCGATGAGATCGAGGGTGCCAGGTGAGGAGGCGAGATGTATATCCGGTGATGAGACAGAATTGCCATATTTGAAGTAGAGAGCAGGGGAGGATGTGGTACAGCGATACTGAAAAGCGGCGACCTTGTCATGTTCATCGACCGTTGAGCTATATCAGGATAAAAAAGAATAGCAATGTTAACAATCTCATTTACGTCTCTTAATTTGGAGCTTAACTACTCGTTTAATATTAATTTGTCATTAAAGTAATTAAAGTTCAGTACCATTAGAGGAAACCCCCTGGTCTAAGCGCGGGAATTCCCTAGGGGCGCCCCGCGAAAATACCGGCTATTGGAGTTAAAGGGAGGTTGCTCTGTGGCTGAGGTGCTCAACGGGAGAGCTTGGATTTTTGAAGAACGATTAAACGTTTGCGGTGTTCCTTCAAAATTTTGCCCGGTATCGGGTCCGATGCTGCACTCTGTGATGACGCTGAGGTCGTCTTGTACGTTGGCTTGTCCCTTGGAGGACTGGATCTGAAGTCGATTCCCTCTTGGCCGCTATGACGGCTTGGATTCGTTGGGTGACTCAAGCGATCATGAAGCCGACGGGACGGATAGCTAGGCGGTATGAAGATTCGTCTCCTTGGACTACCTCTTTTTCCATCGATGCGGGGGCTGCTCGTTAATGACTGGGAAGTCGTAGCATACGACGCACGGGATTTCTTGGATACTGTAGAAAGTGCGTTAAATTGTCGATTATTATAAATTTTAGAGTTCGTATACTCACTTGAGTTGCGGAAATTCCTCGTTAAATTTCCGACTGGAGAAGTAGCAAGAGTTGCCGATGAAGTGAAGCTGCGTTGTCGTCAATTTCTCCTATTTCCACTACGTTATCGTTTAAATTCATAGTCCTTGGCGTGGCAGGCATCATTATTGCACAGACTATAGACGACTTACATCACTGATCGGCGTTCCATGGGCGGCGGGATCACTGTTGGAGCTGGAGTTAGATGGTGGACACTCCAGCGATCGCCCTAAACTGGATCTTAAAACGGGGCGACCGACACTCGTGCATTAAGTAGGGCTGCGTTACTTATTTAAACGTTACGGAGACGAGGCCCGTTTGTCCACCAGTGGAACATCAGAAGACCATAGGAAAGGTGAAGTGATGGAGATAACGATCTTGTGATCCTCTGATGACAACGCAAAGGTGGGTAGCGGGATCTAGGCTGTTGACGAGGATGAGGACTGAATGCTTTCTGATGTTTGCTACAGCGTTCTTTCTTTTTATTGGTTTTTGGAGGATTCTGAGGCGCTTCTGCGCACTGCATACTCCAATTATCTTTCTTCTCATTTCTCTCTCTTCTCTCGCCCGTTCTATTCCTGACGGGAGAGCTCTCCTTCTGTGCCGGTGATTTTACCTGCCGGAATGCCAAACCCTCGAAATCATGGTTTCTGTCGAATCTTTTCTTCCGAGGATTTGACACAAAGTAGTTTATACACAATTCAGCAAAACTAAAAGCGTGCATGAACGTTTAATACTAAACTTGATCAGATATCACGAAATGAATACAAATTACTTTTAACCCTAAAATTACAGGAGGTTTTCAAGTGTTTGCCATTAGTATCCGGGCACTTATTAGTAAGGCGAACTGCTGTTTGGAAAACGTTGGCCAAAGTGTTCAGAGTATATGTTTTGCATGTTTTTCTATTTGGAAATATTTTCGACAAATTTAATATCAGAGAATATGAGTATTCACAAAAACTTAAGAAAATGATGGGGAGACAGACAATTTGTTTTTATTTCCTGGATATCTATGTATCCGAGTGGCAACATCAATATACTGTAGGATTGGGCACATGTTGCACAGAAACAGTTTCTACCCGAACTGCCGCCAGTGTAGCCGATTTTCTGCGGTACATGGCAACCTTTAGAACCCCAATAAATAAAAGTCTACAGGTGTTAAATCAGAAAAACGTACAAGAAAAACAATTGCTCCTTTTCGTCTTATCCAGTGTCCTTGGAAATCTCTTCCAGGTAAGCTCGCACATGTGGATGATCAATTCCTGAGTACGCGAAAGAAAATCCAGTGTCAGCATATTACTGAGAGAGAAGGGTTCATAATACTATTTTTATTACATCGCTCATCTCCAAGATCTTCCACACCAAGAGGAAGCTAGCCGCTAAAGGCCTGCAAGCCTCTTGTCGTGTTATTCTTGATAAAGCCGGGAATAAGTGGCGAAACTAGTTGGAAACTCTGTTGTCCCTCTGTTATACTGTAAGGTTACTACCAATTTCGTTGATAGAAACAGTATATGAACCCTTCTCTCACTGATGTTAAAACAGTTAACACTGTCAATTTTCAGAATCTGATGTCATAATACTCTATCTATGGAAGCTTTCACGATTTCTGTTTACACAAAGACAGGGTCCGCGTTGCGTAAATCGAAAAATGAAATGAAATATTATTTAGGCAAAAGTATTTTTTCAAACCACACTTTCATTTTAAATACAAAGGAGAAAAGGGAAGAAAAAATCCCGCGTTCTTGACTCTATCACGGTCCGTTTCTAGGCGCTACGAAACAAGATACGTCTACCTGACCGAAACGGCCGTGACGTCAAAGACGAACGCTCACGCTCATGAGAGAAGAGCGAGGATCACAGAGGAGAAAGTGAAAAGAGCGGCCAACCCGTCAAGACATAATGGGAATGCCCGAACACGGAAATCACGAGACGCAGAAAAAACGAGGCTAAGATGACGGTTCCGGCTTCCAAACAAGTAACGCAAAATACGTGCTCTAAAAAAGAGGAACGGTGTCCCGAGCTTTCTAATGTAAAATTACAAAACGATAGCCTAGCGGGCCTAAGCGAAGAGAGTGAGACAGGAAGGAGAATCACCTACAGAAAATTCTCAGTTCCATCATATAGGAGCTTATCTCTCCACTACGAACATTTAGTGTTCTTTCAAATTGACCAAAACGGAAACAGCGTTCGCCGTACCAGAGAGCAATAATGAGAGGAAAGGATGTCATTGCTCTCTGGCCATACGACGGAGGAAAGGAGGTCATTAACGATTGCGGACTGTCATGGCATTTTCCCGTTTGGTCTCCGTGGTATCTTGAGCGAGGATCTAGCCTGTCTGGAAGGACTCAATTCTTTATGATAACGTTTGGATTCTCAGCAATATCGTTGGACTTTCAAGGTAGCTAAAAAGCTACTATTCAACTAGACTGACTTATTTTTTCTATGGTACGCCATCGTTCCAAACTCCACTACGGCTTATTACAATTCTTTTCTTGGGCATAAACCTGTACTTTTCTCAGCTAGTGATGTCTTCAGGCTAGCTATTGACTTTAAGCAAATTACCCGTTATAAGTGGCCGTAGTTTCTCTTCATTTAATATAATTCAGTTACCAAAGTGCTACGCAGTGCGCAATAGCAATTAGCTCTGCAACTGTTATATCGCGCCTATTTTAAATTCACATCTGCGTGTGCATTTACAATTTTGTGTGTGTTTAACTGTTTCTTCGAATGTTATAATTGTGTGCAACTAAAGTGATAGTGCTAGTGCGTATCGCAAATTTTACGCATCTACGAAAAAGTTGTTTCAACTAATGAACGGCGTGCCTCATCCGTATGTGCCGTTAAATTACAAAGGCCCTTCTATGAAATTTGGAGCCCATTAAAGTGTTTGTATTAGTGTGCATCCTATTAAGTGATTTGTGTTTAATTTCTCCATGTGTGATTTAATTCTTTCATTCTGAATTTTACAACGTCAGGCCGCTCAGTGGAGCAAGTGGTGCTTAACGCCAATATCCAGGAGGCCTTACCCGTGTTGAGTGTGTTACAGAAACCGACGTGTATTGCCTACAGTATCTTGTTGAACTATTACCCTATCAAATTATAGTGTCCTAATTAACTACATAATCTGTTCCTTTAAGTGATCCGTAAATGGTATCGCACTATCATCGGTTTTACGAACTTAGACTCAATTCCTGATTGATTATTCCAATTGCCTTATCTTCAAGACGAAGTGTAATTGTGCTATATTAATTTTGAATAAATTGAGTTGTTTCTATTAAAATTTGTTTCCTTACTTCTGTATACTTTAACCTCATTTCCTCTGCCACGTGACAGACTCCCTGGTTTGAGTTCAGGTCGCGGATTTTTTCCTTCCCTTTTCTCCTTTGGGTTTGTTTGAAGTATATCTTCAGTTTATTATTATATTCTCTTCACACTTTCATTATGTTTATATCTTTTGTAGTAAAGATTTCAAATAAAAATTGTTGCTCAGACTACTGTAATAGTCAGGCGAGTTTTCAGTTCCGCAGCCTGTTTTATCCATCGGTTGCTCACGCTGGGGTTCGAAATACTGCCCCATCCGCCGTATTCTCCCGACCTGGCCCCAGCGACTTCTTCCTCTTCCCTCGCCTGAAGAACCCCTTCGTGGATGATATTTCCAAGACGACGACGAGGTCATCTTCGAGGTGGAGCAGTTCTTCAACAGCCAAAAGGAATTACATAATACCTCAATACCACATAGATCACTTGGTCCTCTATAACTCCCACCCCTTAACTCCGACCCCAGTGGACCAAACCAAACTAAATAATGAAGTAGGACATGCCTAAGATAAGTTACATTCCGAATTTCAACCTTCTACGTCAAAAATGTGGAAAATATGAAGGAGACGGACAGATGGACATTGTGAAACCAATAAGTGCTCCACTACGTAACAAGAAATTAATTCCCCCGAGGAGGGTATAAGAAAATAGCGAAAGCCCTAAATTCATCTATTTTTACCCCTTTATCTGCACTTTTTAACCCCGTCTGTCTGCTGTCACGCTTCCTCTCTGTACTTAATTCCTTTCATAACTCAGAAAATACTCAAGGAATCTCCACGTACGTAGTTAGTGTTGCTGTGCTTTCAGTAGGGTACTTTTTATATCGTGTTTATATCAATTTTTTAAGTTATTCTTATTTTTCGAAAAGTTGAATTGTTTTCAAAGGATGTCACTAGATGGCGATACTGTCTTATCGAAGAGTTGAATAGACTTTTTGTTTTTAAAGTATGTCACTAGATAGCGAAACCAGACGGCGCACTTTTTAAAGTTGTACGAGCGTTAAATTACATTAATAGCACGGTCTATAGATATTCATGGTCATCGACCTCCATTGTTAAAATGAAGCTAAAGTTTCTAGCTCCCGGTAGGGCGGGAACTCTATTGAAAAGTGGCGCTGCATGTACAATCTGCCCAACTTAGAGTCCCTGTAAGTAAAACTTACAGGGACTCTAGCCCAACTGCGCCTGCAGCGCCACCCTATCGGCAGACAGAAACTTTACTTTCGTATTCAGTTTCAATGAAAATCTCTATCGCAGGTTGCGGTCGGGAATAGTGCGATCTATCCGACACCTGGCGCGATCTGTTTTCCTTAGCTTCTCGAAACAATGGAAAATGACCGAAGTTCGATGACCGTAATTAGTAGCCAAACTCACGCGAGAGAGGGGATGAAATCGCTTCTTCCATAAATACAACAATTCAATTGTTGACTACAACAACATAATTTGCGCGTTATTTGACATATTAATATTATTTTATTAACTAATTTCGTTTATAGAAGCAAAATGAAAGATAGACCCGGAACCTGCCGCATATTTGAAGTGGGAAGGTCCGAAAGTGAGCAAAACACATGGCTAAATATGAGGGTACCTGATTAATAATTCTTTCACAGTCCGATCATGGAATGATAAGTTTATTTGAAGTATTTTATAATATTTCGATCATAGTTTTATTTTCAATTTCGTTTCGTACGTATTTTCGATTTATGGTGAAAGTGATTCACCATAAATCACTTTTCGCGGAAACTTTGAGGAATGGTTTTGAATTAATTATTCCTCGGGCCCAAAATCGTCAAAAACAAAGAAGCCACACAGCTAACAACATCACGGCTCACTCCTGCCCAGAACTACCATGGCTTCAATTGGCTTCATTTTGTTAACAATTGGAACAAACAGCCCGACGGGCATATCACGAAGAATGTTTCATTTTATTCAATTTTTCTGATGGATTTGCAAAACCGAATCATTCGCGCAGTCCGCTCTGTTACCCCTGCAATGTTGCGTGTATGCAGAGATAACCACATGCAGTGTCTGCAGACATGCATTGTGGTCGATGGCGGCCACATTGAACATTTTGTTTAAATTTTTTTTTATTTGATTTCCCATCAAGGTAGATGGGCCAAACTTTCGTTTTTCATTTTACAATTTCCCAATGACGTTTACAAAGACTGTAAACTGAGGAATGCTTCTCCGTATGAACACCTCTACGTCCGTTTTTCATTTCACATTTTACATTTTTTACATTTCCCATTTCCCATGTACAGTTTTCAAATTTCATAATGTTTTTCCTGGGGGGAAAAGCCCGGTCGAGTTTATTAGCTTTTCAGGGTAAGGACTCATTCATTCTCATTAATTTTCCAAATGTAGGCGCTACTGTTTTCTAATAAGTATGGTTTTTGTCCACATCGGCTAGCCATACCTTTCACTTTACCCACTCGATAAAGGGGGCAGGGCATGAGATTTTTTCACCGGGTTTTTTGCTAAACCCACATTTTACATGATGCTCTACAACTTTCTAAATAACACATGAGGTCTAACTCCTACCTCTACAAAATTAAAATTTTCAAAATTTACCCCTTAACCTCCAGGGACGCGAAATGTTCTTATTCGAAATTAGTGGACATCAAAACCAAATAATTCATTTCCCCCCCACCTGCTCCCCTTGAGCCGTTATTTGGACCTAAAGACGGGACACCAATTATGAAACACCCTGTATTACATTATTGTTATAAAACGAAAAGTAAAGGATAATTTAAAAATACTTATTTTGGCGCTTTGAAATAGTCTCATTTTAAAGAAAGAAAAAAAAAAGCCCCCCTCCCCAACCCCTGTTCCGATTTTCGAATCGAAAAATATGGTCACCTTTGTATAAGCGAGATACCTGCTGTCCTCTGGTGTAAATACAGAAACAACCCTCGTATTATTTTTCTATTACTCCTACTCACGATTCCACTTTTTTCCAGTTCTCGTGCCTGTTAATAGTGAACATGTATGATAATCATTAAAATTCGAATCATTTGCTATAAATAAATGTAAAATTATTTATTGAGTTCTCATTTCAGAATTTTCGTGGCAAAAGATTACAAAATTAGATCCATCATTATAAAAGGGACAACATTAAATCTGAGTTTAATTTGCAATGTATAAGTCGAACTCTATAAACGTTAAGAAAATTAAAAAAGTTTTCCAGAAAGTACGAGAAACAGACCTCACTTTAAGTTATAAAATGTCCAATTCTGTGAAGAAAACTAACTTTTTACTAAACGGAATCAATATGACATATTAATCCATAGTCTTGAAATGTTATATTTCGCGATCACTATAGACTTTCTTAAGATTTCTCCTTACATACATAGACATTCATAATAGTTTTATTAAATCGTTACAGCTTTTTCTATGGACTTTTACCCTTATAAAGTAGTCGCTTGTGTAACGAATTGGCAGTACCAATTCATATTTGCTCTTATCGATTAAGATAAAAAAATTACTTCATCCATTTCCAAAATATTTGAAGATATGTGAGAATATCTTACTTTTTAAAGAAAATGTACCATTCTTTATGACAAGAATTGTAAACACTAACTAATGCAATATTGTTTGATTTGTGTCAGCTAGTGCGACGATGTAACTGACTTCCCGGCCGTTGAGTGGCTGAACGGATCGAAAGTTGTTGAACAGGTGTTCGGGAATCTCGTCGTCGGACGTAAAGTAGATGTTGCGAAACTTTTCCAACTAAAAACAAATAATTATTTAATTATTTATCTAGACGAAATACATATAATACAATTTCATAGACATTAATTCGCGTTTTTGAGAAAAAACGAATTTTGTAGAATCATGTGTTTTCTTAAACTCACCTGTTCTTCCGACATTCGTAGGATTGTTGGGAATATGGTCCAGACGACTAATTCATTACAGGTTGGAGTAGTTAAAGATCCCATATACCGGAAGTAGATTTCCGTGTTGGCTGGCAGAATCTGACTCAGGGGGAAAGGTTTCTTGACGACCTCTGACTGACCGCTGTATTCGACCGACTTTAACATCTCCGTCACCGGTTCGAAGGCCTCATTCGGTGAGTCCGTAATCGGCTGCAATGAGACGATATGATTTCATTTTTATTACTTTCTCGTAATAGAGAAGTATTGTAATCGTCAAAAAATTCGACCTCGAGATTTTGATTAATCTCGACGTGTTAACCTTCATAAATCCGAAAAACACATTTTTGGAATTATGCTTGTGTGTCGTTTGTGTGAACACGATAACTCAAAAACGCAATTGTAGTGAACGAGCGATGGATGAAATTTGGTATATAATCCTTACAACACAAATGTAGATCGTAGTAACTTTTGGATCAAATCTGTCAACCAGAAAACGTACTTTACCTAAACACAAACTCGACTTTCTTCATATAAATAGAACTTTAAATAAAGGTAAACAAATAAAATCTAATGTTGGAGTATATAATGATGAAAGATAATTAGATATCAAATTTCAGCCCAATTGCATAAGAAAAAGTGGTACTTAAGATCTAAAGGATGTTTCGGAGCACCCGTATCAGGCTTTTTTTCTCGAAAGTTCGACGTCTTAGACCTTTGGGGAAAAAATTTACGCGACTAAAGACTGTGAAGAATTTAATGGTGGCTATCCTATTTTTCGGACATGGCTGGAAATGGGCGAACCCGGGTGCGTCCAAAGAAGTTTAAAAGGGAATAGGTCTTTTGTATGAAACGTTTTTTTTTCCAATCGGCTTCCATCAGGAAATAAGCAATAAAAATACTTTCAGGTCACGAGTTTTGCAATTTGCCCTGTTGACATTTCTTTAAAACAGTTTCACGTCACGTGTTTATTTCTGTTGAACGTTTGGTTTAATAATACATAGGCACAATCATTTTTGACCTCAGGTTATAAGTGACATTACATGTATATTGGAGTATACGAGAAAGTCTAAAGGAGAACACTCCAGATTTATTAATCCACTGTAAAATTGTAAAATCTTTTATCTGCATTGGCTAACTGACCTGTTCTACGACACAGCCTCAACTAATTTTTTATGAATATTTAACTTAGGAATATTTACAGGCTCATTGCGATCCTTTACAGAGAAAACTGATTACCAATCCAGAAAGCTTACAGACATTACTCCAAAAACGTGTTTGATTTATGATCGTTTCGCTACCCGACTTCTTGTCCGAAATTTAAATTTTAGGACATCGATTTACAGAAAACCCCCTTTTTCTTAGTTCAGAATACCTTCTGCAGCTATTGTATATAATATAGTTGGAATCTTAAAAATTCCTGTAATTAAAGGCTTAATTACCAAAAACCAAACTGCGAGAACGGCAATGGCCTCACGATCGTTGGAGTAGACCGCTTCTGTCAATGATTCATAGTCGGCACTGTAGTGAACTAAATGCAACTGGCATCAAAACAAGAGGCAAAATAGAATCCAATGTGGATGCGTTAGCGTTCACAATATAAATAAATAAAATATGATGAGGGTCTAAACCAGCGATTTTCAACCTGTGTGCCATGAGGATCTTAAATATGCGCGAAAACTTTAATAAACAGAAAAATAAATAAAAAAAAAAACTTAAGAATTTTAATTATTATCTTTTTTTAAGTACAGGCTGATCCAAAAATCAGGAAAAACCTTTAAAACTCAAATAATTCGCACACGAATGCAGATAAAAAGATACTGCTTACACAGACTTAAATTGTTCAGTTTTTTGATCAACAGATGGCGTTGTCAGGATACAGACATTAGTTTATGCACAATTTCAGACGGTAAGATGCCGGATTAACTGTTGGAGAGACGGAACCATCATTATCTGCTACCGGAATAGCGTTTGCAGCGAGTGCTGCTCTTTTCTATATCGTCTGAAAAAGTGCAGAAACTGGTGTCTGTTAAAGCACTAGATAATAGTATTATCTAGTGCTTTAGTGTCTGTAAATTGACAACGCCATATGTTGGTCAAAAACCAAATAATTCTAGCGTTAATTTTTTTCCTGGAAAAAAAACCCGACTTCATTTCAATCGTTTCTGTGCAAACAGAATCTTTTTATCTGCGTTCGTGTACGAATTATTGAGTTTTAAAGTTTTTCCTGACTTTTGGTTCACCCTGTATGATTTACGACATAGAGTCGACGCGTTTCAGCTATAGCCTTCTTCAGAAGTACATGTAATACTGATTTAAAGACAACTTAGAAGAACACTTGGGGAGAGAGAGAGAGAGAGAGAGAGAGAGAGAGAGAGAGAGAAGTCGTAAAATTACTAATTGTTTTAAAGTTCCATATACTCACAAACAACTATAGACTCATTATGTGTGAAGATATCTTTTATTAAAAATTATAATAACTTGCTTTGTTTGTGTTAATAACTAAGTTCTAAAAAAGTGTACTCTTTTTTTTGATCATCATAATTTAATTGTATACCTTTTTTCTTGAATACTAATATTAATAATAAATAATAATTTGTACTGTGCCCGCGCCACGAGAAGGCGGTTGCGTTTCCAAAATCTCTCACATGGCGCGCTAGGTGCTTTGGCCAATCCATTTTTCTATAGGGTAGAAGTAGTTATGCTGGAGAAAGAAACAAATGCTTCCCTACAGAACATCAATTTTTGTTCGTTATTTTAAATTAACTTTTCACTGCAGAGTTTCATACTTTCAATAGTTATTTCAAAATTAAGGGAAAACCATCCCTAGAAATATTCAATGACGCTCAGAGCAACCTTCCTTCCTTCAGAATGTAACGTTTTCCCTTTTACCATTTTTGCACGAATTTCCATTTACAAAAATAACTTTTTCCAAGCCCTGAGTAACTTTACAGTATACTAGTCCTACCCGTTAGCAAAATGGATTGGCCAAGGCAGCTAGCGCGCTATGTGAGAGAATTTGGAAACGCAGCCGCCTTCTCGTGGCGCGGGCACAGTAAAAAATATTCAATAAATGTAACTCGAGTAGTTTAATATAATGGGAACTTGGTGGACTGGTTAATGATGTTTTCTTATATTGATGGAATGTACTGATGAAATACTTGATGGTCTTATGCACTCCATTAAGTTGTTTCTTGGAGACAAATTCCACCAAGATTCTTCTTTGTTAATTCCAATCCATTTTGGTTCCAAATATGAAACGGTTTCAAAATAATAGTGTATAGCAATCAAATAAGCAGTTTTCAAACAAAGGCATATAGCAGTCCAATAAACATATTAAATAAAATAAAAATGGTTTCGAGCGTTTTACTGATTATTGAGTAACGAAGTTTATTAATTTGATTACGCGTTTGAATATGAAATTAATGAAGTTTTTGAAATTAAATGGTTAAACAGAATTTCATAATTATTCTTTGTTAAATTCTTATTCTTGTTAGATTCCAATCAAAAGATATTCATTGCCATTCACAACGACAACTTTTCAAAATCATACCAATATTAAAGAATAATTTAATAAAATCTGTAATAACTACAATGCGGAAAAGCGCATCAAACCAACACAATGCTTTTCAAAACGACCCCCACTACCTTTTCAAAGACATTTGTCAAAAAAATAAAGAAAGAAAGAAAAATGGAAAAATAGCAATATTGTTTATCAAATCCCATGCTTAAATTGTGAACACCTTTACACAGGGCAAATAAAACGACAAGTGAATTTAAGACTAAAAGAACACGAAAGGGCACACAGAAACAAAATATCAATAATCATTTAGTAAATCACTGCATAAAACTTAACCGCCAAGCAAATTGTGACAAAACAAAAAAAAAATAATAACCAAAGAAAAAAAAAATTAAAAAAGAGACTCATTTAAAAAACAATAAGTATTTGTCACATAAATATGAATTAGCAAAACCATCAATAGATATCAATAATATATAGAAAATTTTATCAAAAATTTAAAAGTAAAATTTATTTCAAATTTATTTCAAATAATAACTTCATTGTTTTAATAATTTAATTTAAATTTCATTTAGATAAAGCATTATTGTAAAATTGCGTTTAACCATTTAATTTCTGAAATTTCATTAATGATCTAACTGATGATGAGTGAAACACTCGTAAACGTTTTATGTAATTTAATAAAGAATAACTCAAAAATGGTCGTTGAGGGTTTTACCCTACGCCGCACATCAGATGCTTAAACTTTTAATGAAATTAGATATAAAATTATCCTACACCTACTTCGTTTAATAATTTATATAATTTGTTTATTTGCCGTGCTACGACAACTTGCTACGACAACGTGCTACGACAATTTGTTTATTTGCCGGGCATGTAAAGCCGTCGGTCCCGGCTGCTGCTATCATCTTACAGCAGTCGTTAAATGTTTGTCCTAACATTCCTCCTAGAGGTTGGCGTCAGGAAAGGCATCCGGCCTTAAAAATCACTGCCACTTCGCAAAACAACAGCGAGCCCATGCGAAGAAGATAATTTGTTTATTTGATTGCTTATACACTGTTGTTTTCAAAGTGTCTCATCTTTATAGCCAAATCTGGACTGGAATCAACAAAGAAGAATCATGTAGAAATTTGTCTCTTAAGAAACAACAAATTGGAGTACATCAACCCATCAAGTATTTCATCAGTACAGTCAACCAAAGAAAAAAATCCACACGAGTTTAATACTTAATATTACATTTCATGCTAATATGTTGTTTTAATAGCTTTTTTAATTATAATTATTTAAATTTAATAATCTTAATAATGTTAACTCTAAATGTAATATTAAATTATTAAAAATAAATTAATATTGAAACGGTAAAACATAGAGTAAAATTCAAGTGTGGATTATTTCCCTTTGATGACTGTACATTCCACTACAGGGCCACCAAGGACATTATCTTGGGGGGGGGGTCGATTTTTAAAAATTCCGGACCTTTTTTCAAAAATTCCACTGAGTCGGACCTTTTTTCATAATGGGTTGGTCATTGACCCCCCCCCCCCTGACTACGGGCCTGCACTAGTACTAGAAAACATCATTAATCAGTCCACTCAGATCCCAATATATTGAACTACTTAAGTGTCATCTATTGACATTTTTACAAATTATTAATTATTATTTATATTAATATTCAAGCAAAAATGTATATAATTTATTGTATAACTATAATTTCTAATTAATATGTGTTCGGGAAATGCAGATTTTTTATGTAAAAATAGATATAATTTTATTTGTAATTAATTATTCTATTTTTTCTATTCTTTAAGTTTGTTTTTTTTTTACTGTTTTGCAGACAATGATTGTTGAGTATATATTGTTTTAATAAATGTTAATTAAAAAATCTCCACGTGATTATCACTGTCTGCAGCTAGTTGTCCCTCGGTTAAACAATGTGTGTCCCGCTATTGTTGATGTTCTTTCCGTGGTTACTGTTTTTTTTATTTCAGACAGACCACTTCCAGCTTCTGGCTTGACCAGTCGTCCCTCCTTCTGGTCCTCCACATCCTTACTAGCCTGCAGCATGGCGTTCAACTTCCATTTATCATTTTCATTCCAATGCTCTGCAAATTACTTCTACCCTGCTGTTCGATGTTTAGTTTTTTATTGAATTTCTCACTTTCTCGCGGCAGCCATGTTTCTTTACCGAGCAGCATTGTTTTTCGGGTTTACCCATAAGGTAATAATGAAATTTCTTTTAATGCTATTTCAACAATAACGCGCATAAGGGACGCCATGCTGCACATATTCAATCTTATTCCCCATTAATAATTAATTATTATTTCGCAGTCTTTCTTTAGACATTAAATGGGAATTTTGAAATTTCTTTTCCTTATTCTTTATAAGGAATTGGTCTGTCTCAATTTTTTTTTTATATTTAATCTCAATTCGCTCAATGTAGCGATTAATATTTCTCGTTATAGTGTTTTGCTGTATTTAACGTACATTTAAGTATTTCTTTATTTTATTCCGAGAAATATTTTCTTTTTAAATTGAGATCGCTATGCCTATTCCTCAATTAAATCATATTGTATAGAACATTCTTTTGTACAGAATTTTTGTATTTTATAAATAAATATCGCAATTTTTAAACCAAAATAAGTCTTTTAACGAGCCACGTTTACTCTTAAGTTTTGGGGTTCTTTTTTTTAAAATGCCACCCATTAAATTCTATTTATTTTGCTTCCCCCTCTGAACAATATGCAATAATTTAAGTATGCCGCAGAAGAACTGGACCGCGGAAGTTGATAATTTAGGTTCATGTGTGCCCTGAGATATGATAATTTAGGTTCATGTGTGATATGATAATTTAGGTTCATGTGTGCCCTGAGATAAAAAAAAAAAAAAGGTTGAAAAACACTGGTCTAAGGGCGGATATTTACGTATAGGAATTATAATACGTCTCATGTTCTTACCTCCATGGCATATTGAAATCCATTGATAGTGTGTTCGGATCCCTTGGAAGAGTCGCTGCCCCAGTGAAAGTGGAAGGCCGCAAACAGATACTCTCCGTCAAGGCCCCCACCTGTTACGCTCGGCGACACATCGTCACTCGCAATGTACACAATCACTAATAATGATCAATCAAAACTATCAAGACTCCGTTTGCAGTAATGATCATAAATATATTATAACCAACAGACATGTTGAAAGTAATAACAATTATAATAACCCGGATTTGAAACTCGGAAACTGACTGAGTCAACTCAAGTACTTTAAAACGACTGATTATAAGGATCGATTGTTTACAAAATACATAATAGAATGTCATGAGAATTTGTATTTCTCAAAAATTAACATCCACTGACAGTTCCGTACTCTTGCCTTTATAAATGTCTTATTCCCTACTATGCAGTATAGCAACTGTTATAGCATTAACATCTAATAAATTATAGCATCCAGTATAGCATCCTCGGAGTCGCCGTGGATGTAAAAGAATTGCCGCTTTAATCAGATGCTTCCTATGAAAATAACACTAGTTTTTCAGTTTTGTTTCTCAACTTTATAATACTATACAGGTCTATTCAAAAAGATTGAGCAGATTTAATATATTCCGTGACATTGCCATTTTCTTATAAAGAAGAAACATCGCCTATGTGTGACATTGAAGGAAATTTCTAGGCTTTTACAACTTTAAACTTTCCTCTATCCAGTGATCTGTGAATGTGTTTCTGCCTTTGTTTGAAATCTGCTCCATCTTTTTGAATAACTTTGTATTATGGCATATCCAGAAAATTGCGTTCGCAAATACTACTGTTCATTGGTTTCCTGTGTCTTTTGTAGCATATCATCTTGTCCAGTTTATGACGTACTTACTTTATTACTACTGCTGTGTTGAATGCCTGTATCCCGTAGCAAGCCAGAGAGATCATTTTAGACAACCAGATCACGTTGACACATCGTTTTAAGTGTTTACAACATGTTCAGGGCAATCAAGCTACCCGCCGCCTTTGAAATGCGGTCAGCATCCGCTTCTTGAATGCAAGGAATGTGAAACCGACAGCGATTCATCTCTAACTTTCTGAGATGTATGGAGAAAATGCCATGAGTGATTCGATGGTAGGGAGATGGGTTAGGCGCTTTAATGAAGAACGTGCAAATGTGCAAGACGATCGGCGTATTGGGTGATATCCTACAACCCAGACTTAGCGCCAAGTGATTTTCATCTAATCCTGCATCGGAAAAGTCATTAAGGATTCATGAAAAGACTGCATCATTCTACGACATATGACAAGTACTTTTATTATGGTGGAAACTAGCATAAAAATTAGTTGAATATATGTAAAGTCACTAGAAATAAAAACAAATTTTAAATTAGTCTTTATTCTTTGATAGTTAAAAGGAACTTACTTTCTAGATATGTCTCGTAAATTTAAGAAATAATATCAAATCCTATCGGTGCTTTTAAGTAGGAGGCTCGTTCAGTAAGTAAAGCAGCACATTTTATTTCTCAAAGAGTTTTAATTACATCACCTTCTTCCATAAAAACCGATTTTTCGACGTAATCTCCATTCAAGACCACTAGATTTGAGAGCGTGTATGTCTCTCCGGCCTGTGTCGCAGCCATTCTCCTTGTTCTGACGATAACAGACGACTCGCAAGGATTCGCAGTGCTTTTATCGACTGCCAAGTCGTATATCTTGATTTTATGACGGTGAATTACAAAGTCAAACTTCAAACCCACGTAGCATATAAACATTACGTTTATAGAACACTTCTCTCAGCTAACCGAAAATATACCAGGTGAATAAACACTTCGATAATTCAAACCCACGTAGTATATTTAAGTTACCTGTATGCCCGTTGTTTGCAATCTTCATGAGGCTCGGGGTTACGTTATAGTTGTGGAAAACGAACGGGTCTCCTTTAGTGAGCATCCGATGGGTCGGCAGCGGCAGATTCACTGGCGACTGTTGTTCGCCACAACAGCTCTCGATGAAGTGACACCAATGGTCGGCGTCTTCAAAGAATGGCAGGTAAATAAAAATGAACCCAATAAAATTATTATATAATTACGTCAAGTAATGAAGTGATTTAAGAAAAGCGAAAGTTTTAGCATTTATGATCGATAATTTTACAAATTGATACGTTTCCATAGATGCTTTGCTCCCTGTCTTAATATCAGATGCATTTTTATTAGAATTTCTAAAGCTTTTCAGAACTTTTATAGTTTATAATGAATTCAGAAATTATAGTTTCATTGACCGAAATAACTTCGTGATATACATATAGAAAAGGAAACGTGGTGTCACGAAATCCGGTGAATGAATAATGATATCTCGTGTTGCTTACTCTTTCAGTGCTTGTTGTTTCACTTTTTTACTGCATCTCGCTCAACAAAACAGACAGAGAAAGTGGGAGAGGAGATTAGATATGGGTAAATGAAAGAATTATCGATAAACTCACCATGATCGCCTTCTTCGTACCCCCAGTGACCGATTCCTGGATGAATTGAAAGTTGACATCATTTTATTTGAAGCCTAATAAATCTATAAGGTTAATCTGAGTTTTGTTCGAATTTAAAGCGCAAAATTTAACTATCTTTAATTTTCTTTCTGGTTTAAAGCATTCTTAGTAAAACATGCTCACAAAAAAAAAAAAAATCAATCTTACTGCAGCCTAAGTTAACTTGAGAAAGCAAACGGAGAGCATTCTATTTAGAAAAAAATACTTTTATCGTGAAAATAATTTCCTCCAGTTACCTGAAAGAGAGCGTACGAATAAGATGAAGTACCACACGACGTAGGAACGGCAACGGTTCATTGTTCCATGATCCCACACTTCTCGTTAATCTTTGTCGGAATAACAGAGAAACCGAATGAAGAAGAACTAAATGCTTTGAACGATGCTTTAAACGCTCTGAACGATGTTGTTCTGTCCGATTTATTGGACGAGCTCTCTCGGACGACACTTGCGAAAGACATTGGCTTCAAATTGGGTGGCAAAACTTTGTGAAATGACAAAACGATTAAATAGAAACTACCCTCCACTCGCTCTCTTCCGGACTCTTCAAAAGCCTTTCCTCGACTATGTGGAACTCGTGCAGATAAACGATTTCCGGATTGTTTTTCCATCCGAGTTCTGTCGAGAGGATGCCATTCGCACGTGATTTCACTTAAATAATTGAAAAGAAACTGCAATAGCAAAATACAAGGAAAATAATTCAATAACTCTACAGAGTCGTGTTATATTTATCGTATCCTTTTATTGTAATTTATTTTCTTCATTGATTACAGATCAGTGGGATTTGCTACCGTCATTATGATGCAGGAATTTTACCCGACATTTCTTATTTATTCAATCTTTGTTAATGTTGCTATTTTCGGATCCCAATAACTTATGTCGCTGAGGTGGGGGTGTGAGTAGGTGAGGGCATTGTCCTCTTAGGAGGCTTGGATGAGCGTGACTTTTCGGCTTCCGAGATCCTGCGTTGGACGGAAGTTGTTCAATAACGGTGCAGCTTCCTTATCTGATTTACTTGCTGCCATCAAGCCTTGGAATGCTGATATCTGAAGAGGTAAAATGAGAAAATCTCGTGAAAAGATAAAAATGCTAATTCTGTTCAATTAAATACATGAAATTTCTATGTCATTTTATTAAAATACAAACGTTTTTAAATAACATTCATAGCACTAAAATATTTTTGTAACATTAACGCTTTTCAATTTATGGCCTCGTTTATCTTCAACGTATGCCGTTAGATGACTGGTTCGTATACGAGGATCTTAAGGGTTTAGTGTTGGAAATTTTTCTGTATAGGATAACTGTCAGTAATTCATATGATTCTGAGAAATTTCAAATTGTGAACAAAACTTAAGCAATACTAAATTTTAATTTTCAAACCGAGGGAGCACATGTAAATAAATGCTAAGTGTATCCAAAGGAAGGTCAAATATTCTGAATGTATAAACGAAATCTGGGTACATTCTTACAAAGCTAATAAGACCGGTTCGGTGGCTTTCAAGTTCTCGAATATGCTGAGTCACGGGTCAAAGTCCCGCTGTGGGCACAGGTGTTTG
Source organism: Rhysida immarginata (assembly GCA_023313115.1). NCBI lineage: Eukaryota > Metazoa > Arthropoda > Chilopoda > Scolopendromorpha > Scolopendridae > Rhysida > Rhysida immarginata. Next base: position 5,403,140 of record JAHWFO010068719.1, on the reverse strand, counting down.
TCCCAGGAAATGAATAAAAATAATAGTCATGTTTGTCCCAAAATCCTAATAAAGCAACCAACCAATGGATACAAAGACATGAAACGCATCAACCGTTGCTGAATCGAGAATTTTTTTCTTCAGTTTGATTCATCAGTTGTTTTTTTCTATCTCCCCTTTATTTCTCTCTTTATGTTGCATCTACATGTATTTCTCTTTATGGAAGACTATGAATTTCGTGTTGATAGATAAGCATAAATTTCAGTAATACAACGTTAATTTTCCGAAAACTGTGTAGTTCAATATTAATCAAGAGTAAACAGTAGTTACATGAGGGAAAGAAATTATGAAAATTAGATTTAATTGCCTTCTATAGTCGTAAATCACTCCTTGACAAAAATACATATGCACCAAGGAAGAAACGCGTAATGTACATATATAGGAAAAAAATGATTAGGTTTTAAGAACAATTAGAAGACTTATTGGACAGAAAGCTTTATATAAAGTTATTAAACCTATATGACGTTTGTTCATCTCTGGCCTGGATCATCCAATCAAAAGTGGCATTGATATTCTAAATTATGCTCAATATTTGAGAAATCTGGCAATCTGTCCCAAGCACGAAGATATCCATGGAGAGAAGTGCGTGCGTATTTTACTTGTTGAAAAGTAAGGCGGCATAACGGGTCGTAGAATGTTCTAATCGCACCGCTGTTCAAGCAGTGGCGGACTGACCAGGCTGTCAGCTTGCCCATTAGCAAGAGGGCCCCTGATGAAGAATGGGCTCCGTATGATCCCTTACCATAAAACAGAGGTTTGTTTTTGAAACTGTTGATCTAAAACGTGGGACCCGGTAATTATTTGTTTTTTTATTTCTTTCCAAGTCTTCTCAGGTGAGCACCATTAGACATTAGATTATATGCTAACCAACATTTTTATGACAAGTGTGCTGCGTTAGAACCAATCCGCTACAGGCTGTGAGATGCTACAACGGGAATCTAATCATCAAATGAAATAGCACCTCAGAGCGTAGATCCTTGTTATCGTGTCTTGTTGTGTGTGACAGTAACAGAAAGGCGAAATTTTGATCATTTTCATATGAAGATTTGTTACGGTCAGTTACTTTTTTTGAGGTACGTCGATTTTTTTTAATTTAATGTCAAAGAGTATTTCTGAGGGAGTAAATATTTGCTTAACATTCGCATGAGCCGGTTAATACTTTATATTTACCTGTTTCTTGGACATCGTCACCGCTGTTTCAAAAACAGTCCATATGACTATTTCGTTGCATTCCGGGGTCGTAAGAGAACCCTGGTAACGGAAATATTTGTCAGTAGACTTGGGCAAAAGTGCATCTAAGGATGGAGGGTTATTCACATTGCTTGTAAGTCCCTTGTACTTTATATTTTGTAAGGTTTTCACCAAAGAGCCAAAGTTTTTGTTTTCTGATCCCTTCAAAATCCAGTAAAAAGCATTCGATTTAATGAATTTCATATGAAAATGATAAATAATGGATAATGTATAATTAAAAGTTTATTATTTAACTATTGTTTAAATATGGATTATTTTACAATCAGAAAATGAAACGGAGCATGAGAATATAGGAAAAATTCAATTATAATTTTAATGTAGACCACAGAAAAATAATTATCTTGGAAAAATTTATTACTAACCTCTTTGATCCAGACTCCAAGGACAGCCAAAGCGTCTGGTTTCCCCGAACCGACTGCTTCCTTAACCGATGAATAAGCGGTGCTATAGTGTACTAAATGCATCTGAAAAAAAAAAATCAGAAAAAGAGCAATTTTAAACAGTATTTTTTAAATGTTTAAACAGATCTTCAAAATCACAATCATTCAAAACTAACCTCCATATCGAACGCTTGACCACCAAGAGTGTGTTCGGATGCTCCCTTCTTTTCGTTTCCCCAATGAAAGTGGAGACCAGCGAACGCATACTCCCCTTTTAAACCTCCTCCGGATATCTTCATACTAGAACCAGGACTGATGAAATTTGCTGCCAGGGTTGTCAATGGACCATGAGAAAACAGAAGAAAACAAACAAACAAACCAACAAAAAACTTACCAATATACCATGAACCCGAAATAAGAAGATATAGACATACCTGAGTGGCCGTTGTTCTCTACAGTCATGGTTTTCGGAGCCGTTTTGTATCCAGTGAATTGGAAATACGATCCGCTTTTTGGTTTTAAATCTTTGGGAATATCGATCGGCGATTGGCTCTTTCCGCAGCATGTGTCAGCCACTGAACACCAAACCTTTGTATCTTCGGAGAAAAAAATTTAAATAATAGCAGAATGGAGAAAACTGTAGGAAAGATAAATACTCACAAATTCCAATGTATGACATTTTATTTTATTTTCTACTGTAAATAATAGTTTAAACAAATTGTTAAAATAAAAAATACATAGTACACTCTTCTCCAAAAAGTTAAGCACGGAACAGAGGATTGGATATTATTCGCAAACTTTCCAATATCATTTCATGAAAATACATGCCTATCCTATGATGCAATTGGTATCATGTGAACATGAGTAAGCCCAAAGTGTTTTTTATTGACAAAGAACACAGATCATCAAGATGCTTATCATAATGATCCATTGTGGAATGAACTAAAACAATACAAAATTAATGTTTGATTAATATCTAATATGGCACTTGGTCTCCACTAGCCTAGATGCATTCTTGGCATCCTCGATTTATCCCTTCAATGAGGTGTTCAAGTACCGCTGAAGAGAGCAATAGGACAGTTCTTGGCTTGTCCTAGGAGGAGATTGGCGAACTACTACTTTTCTAAGAGCATCCCACATAGGCTCGATAAGATTAAAGGCAAGAAAGAATGCAAATCAGAAAATTCGCTGTATATCTTGCTGCGATAGGTAATCATCCACTAGTTGTGCTCTGTGCGGACAGGCATTATCATCCATTAGAATGAACTCTGGAGGTATTGCACCGACATAAAATCTGACATAGTCATCAAGAATTTCATCTTAATATCGTAAGGCTGTCACCTGCCTGCAAACACCTGAAGATTGGTGCGGCCATCCAATGAGGAGCCAGCCCAAACTGTCACACATCCACCTCCAAATAAATGGGATTGGTATCTGATTCCAGGCTCTATCCAGATCCGCAAACGTCTGTTGTCTGGTTCCATTGATAATTTGGACTCATCTGTAAAAAGGACGTTGTTTCACTGATCTCTAGTGCAGTCGACATGTTGTTCACTCCATGATCATGTCTGTGGGCAGTCTGGAATGGCACACACGCAGTAGTTGTTGATATCTGCCTTCTTATGATTGCAGACACTGTTGCGATCGACGATTACATCTAGCCAGTAAACCTATGTAGCGGTCATTGGAAGGAGTTGCCCCTCTAGGACGACCTGAAATAGTCTTCTGGTGACTGTTCCTGTGCTTTGAAACTGAGTTCATAACTAAGATCACAGAATGAACGCTAATGGAACGGGCGACTTCGTGATGGACTGGACGTCACGCAGTCTTCCAGTGTCTTGCCAACGTGTTGTATCATCCCTGAGATGATATGACGAAGGATATGCCTATCCTTGATTTTCTTGGAACTACTCTCAGCTGGTGTGATAACCACCAGAAAAACCACCAGTGTGTTTTATTAGGCCTCCTTCCGATGACGGCGCTCGCAAGTCAGGCCTTACATATTGTGGTTGCACTGAGTCCATCGTGTATACTGTCGAAGAACTCGATGCAACCAAATGTTATGGTTAAGTAGAAATGCAAAAAATACAGAACTATCATTACTTATGATGAAACTAGAAAGTCTTGTGACATAATGAAGTTTTAGAAATTGATGAACTTACCAGCATAACCCCAGGAATGTCCAGAAGCACGCACTATAGAAATAAAACAAGTATGAACAAATATGAACAAGCAAATGTGGTTTCTATCCTATTTATATTTATAATTAAAATATGAACAATTTTCAAATGACTTGAAAGTGAAAGCTTTTACCTAGAAGAACATGGGATAGATAAATCGCGAGATGTGAGAGGAAAAAGCAGACCAAGGAGGAATTCATCGTGGTCAAAGAATTTAATGCTTTGTTTGGCTCTTTCAAATTCTTGGTTTAAATAATAAGTTTTCATGAGCAGTCGTTTGAAAACAGATGTATTAGTAAGTGGACTACCAGCTGGCATTGAACAAAACGATGGACGCAAGGCTGTAATTTTAGTTCTTAAAAATAATAAAACTTCGTTTTCAAACATATCTACACGTTTTGGAATTAATTTAGGACAATTCCTATATTAGAGCAAGTACTTAGTACACCAAAGGAACGGGCAATTTCTATATCTTGAATTAACAGTTGCTTAAATTAATATCTTTGTAATAAAGCTATAATACATTTTTGATAAACTTCTTCATACTAATAGAGTTGAGTAGTTCTCATCAATTAATAAAATTTCTCTAACTGCTGTTACTTTACTGCTGTTTTGAATAATTTTCTTCTTGGCCCATGCATAAAGTTTATGCAATAAAATTATCGTTTCACAATTTGAAAACATTTGATGGCCAGATGGTGTTCCGAAAAATTGTACAATAACACAACAATAAAGTTTTCATCGATTTCAAAAATTATTGTGTAATCTAAAAGTGTTATCGCTTAATGTATGGGAGACCAGAGCAGGTATAGTACAGGGGTAGGATCGACCTCGGTGGCTCAGGGGTTGCGTGGTCGCCTCTGATGCCCGAGGACGCGGGTTCGACTCCGGCCGAGGACGACGAGGATTTTTTCAGGGGGAAAATCCTGAGATCACGCACTTCCTTCTGAAGGGAAGTAAAGCCGTTGGTCCCGTGTAGTCGTTTGCCGGCTGCACGTTAAAGAACCCTTGCGAGGCAAAATTTGCGGCCCCTATAACGCCGTCCTGAAATGACCATGGCAGTTGAAAAGGACGTTAATACCAAACAAACCAACCAACTACAGGGGTAGGTTTACACATTCCCTATAGTTCACTTACCATTGGTCGGAGCGCACCGTCTTCGAGTCCAGGAGAAACGTTACAACGGCCATGAACCTTCAAAATAGTCTGGAGTCAGTCGCGTGTAAGAACAGTGAAATAGATAACTTTTTCTAAATTTTTTTTCTGAAACGTAAATTTTCGCACTAATGTATTGGCAGTTATAGGATTTGTATCATTAGGTCATCATAGCTCATTATTGCTTATCCTGTTAGACTTTTCTTTTGGGGTTATTTTAAGTTATTGAGTTGATTGTTGACCTATGAACAAAACTTAGAAGCTTAGTTTTAACCAAAAAATGGCGATGGAGCAAGTTTACACAGGAAACATGGGGCAGATGTTTGAGGCCATGTAAAAAGTCAAAACCTGGAAATATCCACTTGAGCAAACGTTTGATAAAGGTCAGGTTAGGTTAGAAACTGGAAAAAATCTCTTCCAATATTGGCCACTTTTTATAAAAGAAAACGAAAGGAAAAATTCTGCATCCTGGGATCGCACCATACCATCAGACTCCTCGCGTTTACTTCTATAATTTGTCCAACGTAAGATGGACTGGGCGTGTCCAGTTAATTTCTAATTTCAATTGGGGACGTCCAGCTTATCTTTTATTAGACAGAAATTGTGCCACTGTCCGATATGCTCGTCTGAATAACATTGTTCACAAAATTGTTTTTTCGATGCTACAATTGCACAAACGCAGAATAATCAGCATTAATAGTGGCGAGTCGAAGTCTCTGGTCTGTGATTCGATTCTAGATCGCGGAATTTTTTCTTTCGTTTTCCTTTACCGAAAAAAAAAGAAAAAAAACGAAAAAAAAAACTACATAACTTTTGGATAATTCATTAGTCTGTATCGTAAATAGCTGCGGAAACAGGATAAAATTTCTGATTCCGACAATTCTAAATTGCGTTTTCAGCTCCAAATGCCAGTCTCTTATAATTTGGCTTCGATTCCTTTAGAAGGATTTGACTACTTTCAAGCCAGGGTTTCACAAAAGTTTTAAATTTCGGCTCTAATTCCTTTATGATAGCGCTTTAACTGATAAACAGTAAGAAAAAATATTAGGCATGCGATAGCGCCCCAACAGGAGACAGACACGTAGTCTGTTTTTTCAACGGAGTTCACCAGCCCGAATAGGACCGTTAGTCAATGTTGATGTAGTTCGTTATGCACAATATGGGTCGAAGTAAGACATGAGTGATGCAGACGGGGATTCAATTGGGTCATTCAAAAACATAGTGTAAACTAAACAGCTGAATGTGTAAGGGTGACAGGCACAGTACAGTGAAACTACTATTAGCCGTGGTAGCAACGCGATCTGCGTCAAACCAGTGAGAAAATCAAGGTCGAAAGAAAATTCTTAGAGACAAGACCACCATCGACTGTTGTCATGCAAAATGTTACATATCAAATAGGCTTTGCTGTTTGGCTATTTGATATTTACCATCTCTCTCAAAATAGTGAAAATATCAATGGCGGTTCACACTAATCGATTTCAATATGTACAGTCGGCTACAAAAGTATCTAGCCACTTTGCAATGTTTCTCTATGGCAAGGTGGCTAAGTACTTTTATTGTCGACTGTACATTTATAAGGGAAGTATGCCAGATATCTGGAGCCGAAAAAGACCCCTATTCAAGTGTACACAAAGCAGTAAAGTCTTATAACAAAATCTTATATGAAGACCGTACAACGTATGATAAAGACTGGATGTCCGCGATGTTTAGGGGGTGTTTTCCCTACAGATCTTTGGGCGATGGGACTGTGCACTTGAAGACAACAAGGCTATATATATGGATTCTGGACAACCAGCTGTCGTCATCTACTCAGGACTTCAAGGATTCTTTCTGGATACTCCAATCTTTCAGATCAATTGAATGGCTGAAAATACAAATACACTAAGTCCACTTTCAATAAATTGTGGATTAACCCCAATTGTGGACCAACACCAAATTTTAGGACAAGAAAAATTATACGGTATATTCGCGGCACACTAGCATGCATCTCTTTGTGTAAATCACGATTCCTCATTTTTTTAAATAAAATATCTAAACTCTAAATTACTATGAATGTCAAAAATGTGACTTGGTCTACTTGTGTTTTCAGCCATCCAATTGCCGAGTGCACATAAATAAACGTCTGTGATTAGAACAACGAGCACTCAGGAAGCCTCGCAGCATGGTTCCAACGGCTAAGCTTCACATCCACGTAAATGAAACGTAGAGAACTGGAAACGATGAGTCCAATTTTCAACTGCACACTAAAGATGATAGACGTAGAATTTTATCTAATGGATGGGACTATTTGGAACGTAGTAAAACACTGATAAATACAGACATCCGATAATTTGCTAAGCTTCAGGAGTAGCTGTTGTTCATCTATACTCGCGGATATGATGCAGTTAACGAGAACTGTTGCTATGATTCTTGTTTCCATTAGATTGGCATAGCGGCATTTTATATCTTATCACCTATGCTGATTCCGTCGACCGCCGAGTGCTTCCTTTCTAAGCGGCGACGGGAGCAAAAATACGAGATGTGTTCGTAAACTGTACTTTGCAAAGATAACAATGAGTGACTGTTTTGATACGTGTTTCGACATGTCCTGGCATAAATCTCGCGCAGTTGTTACGCACGTGCATTGTGTTGCATGAATGCAATAGAAGAACAGGTTCGGTCGTGTTTGTGCCTAATAGCAATTAACAAACACTCTGAAAGTTTGGAGACAAGATTCTGTATTAAATTTGGTCTTAAAATTGGTAAAATCGTTACTGAGACGCGAGTTACTGAAAACAGCTTTTGCACATGATACCATGAGACGATCACCGATTTACGATTGGTACTGTCGCTTCAAGCAGGCAAGAGACAGTAACGAAAGTGATCCCCGTAGTGGTCCCCGAAATGACGAAATGTCGGCAAAGTCAGAGAGTTGGCTCGTTCATAACTGTTTAATAACTGTTTAAGAGATAGCTGAAGAACTATCGATCTCGAAAACTTTGTTCCACGAAATTTTAACCCTAGTCCTGGGAATGAGGTGAATGCCAGCAAAGTTTGTGCCGAAATTTCTCATGAAGACCGACGAGAACAATGACTACAAGCGCGCCATATTTAGCAGACCTGACATCTAAGGACGAATCATTTTGAAGAACGAGGGATAAAAGCTGGGTCTATGGATACAACCCAATCATCCGAATGGAAAACCACGTCGTCACCACGTCCAAAAAAAATCCCTCAATCTCGTAGCAATGTGAAGGGCAAGCAACGTTTTTTTTCCTACCCTCAGAGCATTGTCTATCATGAGTACGCACCAGCGTGACACCATTAACAAGGCATACTATCTTAAGAGTTATGAAACGATTGCAGGAAGCAGTTTCAAAATAAACGACCGGTCCTTTTCGTCTATGCGATTGAATCTCCATCACGACAATGTACCTGCTCATTCCTCACGTCTCGTTCAGGACTTTCTAGCCAAACATGGAACACCTCATTCTCCGGACATGACTCAATGAAATTTTTTTTTATTTCCTAAAATCAATAAGATCTTGAAGAAACGCCTTTTCGATGATATCGATAGCATTCAAAAAAATTCGACAGCTGCACTGAAGTCCATCCACAGATCGACTTTCAAAACAGTTACCAGCAATGGCAGCATCGCTAAAGTAAATGCATCGTTTCTAACGCATACTTATAAGGGTTGGTATCCGTTTCGGTAACGCCTTCGCCCACAATCCAGTCTGGATACTTTAACGACACAACTCATAAAACGAGAAAGATACAACAAAATATACAACCAAAATAGATACGCAAATAACACCCTAGTTATGTTCTGACTATCTAATATACTTTTTTCCGCATCTATAAGAATTATGGAAGATGCTTTAATTTGACTTTCGTCGACATCGTTTGCTTTTAAATTTGACTTTTCCTTCTTATGCTTTCCGTTTTGCCTCTGAATCATCCAAAGCAAATTTATGAAATAATTCTTTTATTTCAGCTTATTTCACACAGACAGTCCGCCTGCGAGCGCCGCCATTTTGAAAACAGCACTCAGGCCTTTATCTAGTGGGCTGTGATATACACTGAAAGTGACGTAGAGTGACGTAACAACGCAGAGCTGCTTATATAAGGAACGCTCAGCTTCGGACGACTTAGTTATCACGGAAGTTAATGTCAAAATGGATGATCGTCGGTGCAAGAAGAGCTGATGCCAGCATTTCGGAAACGACTACTCTTTTAAAATTTTCTCACCCAACAGTATTTCGGGTGTTTAAAGAGTGGCAGTTGAGAAAAAAAAATCAAGCGATAAGGACTATTCTGGTAGAAAAAGGGTGGTGAACGAGAGAGGGGAAAGGCGAGTAGCACGCATAGTCCATAGCAACAGAGGGGCAACAACACGACAAATTACAACTGAAACACAAAGCATATTCCAACGCACAATAAGACGGACTTTGCAATGAATGGCCTTTAGCAGCAGGACACCATCAAGAGCGCCTTTAGTATCATAGAACAATAGGAAAAGGCGCCTGTTGTGGACCCAGGAACAAGGTAATTGATCACTTCAGGAGTGACAAAAAGTAGCCTGGTCTGATGAATCTCGTTTCCTGCTCCACCATGCAGATGGCAGGATCAGATTATGGCGCAAACAGCACGAGTTCAAGGACCCCTCCTGTCATTTGGCTGGTGGCGGTGGAATTATGTTGTGGGGAATGTTTTCCTGGAGTACACTGGATCCCTTGATATCTTTAGACACAACTCTGAACAGCACAGCTTACCTCAACATCGTTGCCGATCACCTGTTCCCTTCTGGAGATGATCACTTACAGCAGGATAATGCACCTTGGCACCGTGCTCGATCAGTCACAAATTGATTTGCGGAACATCAATCAGAGTTTAGTCTGCTTCCATGCCAGCTCAGTATCTTGACCTCAATTCTATTGAGCATTTGTGGGACGAAGTCGAAAGATCACTTCAAAGCTTGGAAACGCCACCATCTAATCTGACCCAACTTAGAGCTGCCATTATGTCAGCATGGGCCAACATTCCTTAGCAATGGTATCAGCGTCTTCTTGAGTCCATGACAAGATGCATATTGCCTGTGGACCTACTCGTTATTAGAGGGTGTCTCTAAGTTTTTGGCCATTCAGTGTGTATTACCATGAGAATTTGATGCTGAAAATGCTAGAAAAACATGAGGCTTTTAACAGTCACATGCGTAATTAACAAGGAGTCGGAGTAGATTTTTAACCATCTCGGCTCCCAGTTCGTCCTACATTAAGCGACTTTAACAGTAGCTCAACGACCGGACATCTATAGTCGTTCAACCGTCACTAACCCTAATTAATGATTGGGGGCCTTTTGGCTATTTTATCTCGTCAAAATATTTTTATAAATTTGAAAGAAACATCTCAATTGCGAAACGTTACGATTTGTAAACAAGCTAAAAAATAGATTCTTGAATTACCAAGCTCTTAATGCCACTTGTGTCAGGTGCCACTCATCGTTTGAAGCATTTGCCATTTGTTGTTTACGTTATCTGATAAATGCTAATATCTGAAATTTTGCCTAATCATCGTTTTAAAGAGTACACAGCAATTTGCATAAAATACGAAGTCTTGTTTTTGTCCTTCTCATTCTAAAATGTAGATTTTTTTCTTACGGTTCTCACCTTGGTTTCTTACTTTTTACCTTTGGTGAAAAATTTACTGGATAATGAATGGTCCAATATAAGTTACGCATTATAAAATGCGTATGGCACTATAAGTTGTCGATAGTCTGTAAATTTTACACTAATGGCATAGCTCATGAAGCTTTGCATTAGGTCAGTTTAAAGATCTTCTATGTGGTCTTATACGTAGATCTCTACATATACCTAAAACAAACATGAACATCTCTGCTTTCAGTTCCCAATTGGTTACTTTTTTTTTGTTGTTTTTTCAACTAAAATATACCTTATAACTAGGGGTAGGAAACCTTAGGTGCTTAAAACATGTAAAATATGTAGGTTCATATTCCCTTAAAATTACTGAAATATTCCTTTTAAATGTACAAATATTCTCTTAAAATGTAATTTCTTCTTAACAAACAAATGGTATGAATAATAAGAAATTTCATCATTTTATTAACTTCGAACATTACAGTGACTAACAACGTATAGCTTCAAGTTTTCTGGGATGGACCTGTGTTGATTTGAACGTAATGATCTTTCTACTTCACACGAAGTAATAGGGGCTTTGGAAAATGCAGCAATTTCTTCTGCCTGGGATGTGACACTGTTCTCTGGATACAATTTTTGAAATTAATTTTTATCAAGAACATCTTTTAGCTTTCCATGGATAAGTACTTGTTTAAGTGAAACTGGCACCGATTCGATTGCTGCCTCAACCTTCAACACAATAGCAACTGCTTTATGAAGAGGCAATCGTCCTTCCAAATATTTTATGCTGTCAAGCGAAATCGGCCCCCTTAATACTGCACCAACGACCGTTAAGTATTATGATTGGTCGAGACCAACAGCAACGGTAGCGCCATCTGTTGGCGATGACTGAAACTAGTCTAGTTGATCATTGATCGCAACGGCAATAACACAAAAAGCCAATGGGCCTCTCGGGTGTAGGACAAAATGCAATCAAAATATGCTTTTTAGGTCTGATAAGCCCAAATATGTCACAAACCATTAAATATGCTTTTTTAGGTCTTTATAACTCTTAAACTAAAACACATATATTAATAAAAACACATTTTTGTGCATATCTCTTAGTACTGAAACCATAAACATGGTTTGACCTAAGGTTCCTAATCCTACTTATAACGGAAAACAACGGAAATGAAAGAAAACAGAAACTTGAATCCATGGATAACTTTAGTAAAGATAATGAAATAAATGATTACATTTTTAGAATATAAACAAGGCAGACAGTGATAAGTTAAAGCGATAATTGAAATGGATTTTAAAATGTCGTTGGAAGTATTTTGCAGTATCCGGCACGCAGACGTTAGCATCAGGTCCTTTGTAATTCTCGTAACATCACTGATTGGATCTACCTTTCCAACGCATTTTGGACATGATCGATTGTAATGAGTTCAGTGAAATTTGAAGGCCAGGACAACACTTTCAACTCTTCTTTTCACTCTTCCTGGACAGTGTTTGCAGTGTATCAAGGCAAACAAAACAATTGCTATCATCAGGGAACACATTTACCGCGAAGATGTGTAGGCTTTAGTAAAAGTCTAGGTAATGTCCTCGCCCAATCAGTCGGATTTTTCTACTTCTGGATTCAGCATGTCCTCGCAAATGTATCTGGCTAACTCACTGAATTTAAGACCTAAAGTGTGAACACATCTTTCCGTGAAAAGAGAAAAAAAGAAAGAAATGTTTCCCAGTATGTTTGCCCCTTCAAATCCTCGATGAAATGATGGCGTGTTTCTGAATGTGCTCGCATTTTTCTATGAGCTTTAGCAGGCATCTATTAATGGAGGAGGTGGCTAAGAGCGCTAGGGCGTAGACTTTCCAGTTCTGGAACACTACATCAACTGTCGTGCGCCTGGATTTTTATGTTTGGCCCAGGAATGAATAATGATAATAGTCATGTAGAATGTCTAAAAAATGTGTTAAGATATTAGTCACGTAAAACGGGCGCAAAATGACCTAGATTTTGTTGAGATTAAAAAAAACTTTAAGGCGTCTGCTGAGGCAATACCATCAGCCTCAGATGCAACAGCAACTTGAGGGGCGTCCGAGAAACGCAACCGACCAAGGATTGAGCCGGAGGAGCCACAGGGATTCCATGACGAATGCTTTACAAAGTAAGAAAATTTTTAAGTAACCAATTTCGAAACAATTTAATTCTCTCTCATGTTCAGGCAATGAGGATCAGTAGCATGGAGCTAAGGAGGTCTTAACCAAAAGGTGTACTCGGCCGAAGTTTTTGGATAAGACGAGTTGCCAACGGGACAGGTGTCAGCAGGGCCGTCAAGGAACCAAAAGGATTACTCGATCGAAGTTTTTTGATAAGACGAGCTGCCAACGCGTCAGCAGGGACGTCAAGGCGATACCCAGCCGAACCCAGCCCAGACGAATCGAAACCAGGAACAAGGATCCCCTTGCCGAATTAAGGCAAAATTCTACACAGATCATTGCTATCGGTCCGGGCAGGACCGAAAGCAGGCGAGTGAAAGAAATTATAACAGGAACTTTGAAAACTATTTTTCAAACTGTGAATGTGGTGCTTTTCCACTCGCCCTGCCCCTGCTTTATGATAAGGCTGCACAAGTGGACCATTTCAGAATAGCGTGCAATATCGGAGATAAACGCCCAGGGATTCGCCAGCGGTCATCCGAAACGGGACAGTGGCCGCCACTCAGAATCCGCAACGACGACCCAAAGATCTCAGATTCTGAGTGGCACATCTCAGCTATTTATCTCAGCTATTTATCTCCACGCCGCCGCCGGGAGATCTGACATCAGGGAAGTTGTTGGACGAACATTTGTGGCAGTTATCAATTACTGATACAGACTAGGAAAGGATTGGCGAAAGGTTCGATCCCGAGCTTCACGGCCCGCCGCTCGAGGAAAGCGATTTGATAACCAGTGAGAGCTGCCCACCCAAAGAGGACCTTCGCTTTCTTCTTAAGCGCAGCGTCCCTTCCAAAACACGTTCGGATCTCAGTAGCACTGCAAGCATTAGCCGGGCGGAGATCTCTTGCTGCGAGCGGCGCTTGGCTGCTCTGTACTCGTGATGGGGTAGGAAGTTGTTGTGCTTATTCTTTTTCTTTGTTACGCCGTAAGCTTCCTATAAGACTTCTCCAGCAGTGAATCTTCTTATCATTTGATGTGCTTTCTCTGTCGTTAGTTGATGTGCCCACTGACATTTTTCGAATTTTGTGTTTGCATTCTTTCTTCCGAGATAGAATAGGGTCGCCCGCCTCCAAACCCGTCGTAGTCGCCGTTTTTGGGAGCAACGGTGCTACACGCTCAGATAGGAAACTACACAACAACTAGCCGCCATCACATAATTCTCGCAGATACTTAATAAATTATCTAAAAAAATAGAAATGAAAACTTACTATTGTACGAGGGTAGGTCATAAAGTTTTAATTATCGTCTTTAAAAAATTTACCTGCGAATAATTTTCGAGCAATGGTGGTCATGTTAATCTTTTTCTACATATGCACCAGGCAAGGTGACACACTTTTCCAATCGATGGATGAGCTTGTGTAGGCCATCTTTGAAGAAGGTATCATTTTGGCTGGCGAAAAACTGCTCCACTTGCGATATCACCTCGTCATCACTTTGGAAACGCCTCCCACGCAGTGGTTTCTTCAGCAGAGGGAAGAGGAAGTAATCACTAGGTGCTAGGTCCGGTGAGTAGGGAGGATGGGGCAAAATTTCGTATCCCACATCTGTCGCCAGTTTCAATGTGTCCCGGGCTGCATGGGCGGGTGCGTTGTCGTGGAGGAGACGCACTCCTTTCGTGATCATTCCGCGGCGCTTGGGCTTGATGGCGTCCCTCAACCTTTTGAGGAGGTCTCGGCAATAGGTCCCCGTAATTGTGGTGCCTTTCTTTGCGTAATCGGTCAAGAGTACCCCGCGGACGTCCCAAAAGACGCTGAGCATCACCTTCCCTGACGATTTCTGTCTCAGGGCTTTTTTGGGGGGAGGTGAGGACGAATGCTTCCACTGTTTGGTCTGTTCCTTTGTTTCGGGATCATAATGGTACACCCAGCACTCATCCATTGTCACCAGCCTATCGAAAAAGTCGTCTGGGTCTGCTTGCCAAAGTTTCAAAATCTCGGCCGAAGCCTCACTTCGGCCATTCGTACTTTCCCACAGGCTGCGCCATCTTGGATGACGTCATCTAGCGGCGTTGTGCGGTACTGCGGCGCACCAATTTTGAACATGGATATTCGGAATGGATGCGTGCATGTAGTATGGTATGAGTTTAGACGATAATTCCTGTTTTTCCCGGCTATAATAAAAACTTTATGACCTTCCCTCGTAGTTCCATGTAGTCCCGTGTGCTGGAAACACGAAATATGAAATATTAGAACATCTACAGAAAAATAATTGCGAATTGTTTTTACCTGTGCTATAAAACGATACAACAACCAGAAGACACGTAAAGAGAAGACCAACGAAAGTGTTCATCATAAAGAGAGGATTCCCGGGGAGTTATGCTGATTTTTAAACTCCTTCGCCCATAAATCTGACTAGGTTATTAGACAAATGGCAAGAGACCATCTGTCGCTTCTAAGAATTTATCGCTTACCCGTCACATGACGGGTTATCTTTAACTAATTGTGTGGAGGCCTTCATTGTGGAGCCTTCTCTCTCGGTGGTTACCACTCTACGGAATTGGAACTTAATTAAAAAATCAACTCAATACATTCAGTTTATTTAATTCACAACAATGACTGAGTACTGTCTTATCACAACAATCCCTGCCTTCGGATTGTTGCAACTTACTTTGTTGGCTTCAGTCAGACCAATACCAACACCTCCTAAAAAGAAAGTCTGTGCACTGAAAATTTATACATTCGCCTGTTCATATACAGGTGTCCATAAACTAAGAGATTTGCAGAATGGAACCCTCCGCACATCCGATCAGCACCAAACTTGGTAAGCCTGTTCTTTAGATCATGTAAACACACAGAAACACATAGAGCACAACGTACTGCCATGCTCAAAACTAAGGAATGATGTTCCAATGATGTTCGCAAGTTCTGCAGTGTTCTCGGAGGTGGTACTCGTGCCACAGCACGTTTTCCAAGAGCGTCCCATGCGTGCTCGATGGGATTTAAGTTCGGAGACCATGTTAGCCGGATGTCCTTATAGCATTATCGTCCATGTAGAAGAAATCTGGATTTACCGCACCCTGATGAGAAGAGTTATAACGGTGTGAGGGAACCCATCATGATGCCTGCCTACACCATCACACAGTCACCGCCATAATAGTTATATTCAATGTTCCACGCTCTCTCCAGATGAGAACACGTCGAGAATCAGAGTCCAGACTATAAAGGGGCTTATCCGAGAACATGACTTGACTCCACTCTCCTTGTGTCCATGCTGCATGTTCGGTGCACCGTCCCAACTGAAGGGTCCACATCAAGGTCCATGAGACCAAATTTTTCAGGAGATCAAAAACAAAGTTTCAAGTCTGATGTCCCATCAAGTATGTGGATGTCATTCAATATCGGAGGTGGCTCAAGAATTCAACATCCCATGGTCCACAGTTTCAAGAGTTTACCGAGAATACCAATTGGACGGCATTACCTCCCACCATGGACAATGCAGTGGTCGACCACACCTTCTCAATGAACGGGACCAACGGCGTCTGAGTAGGATGGTCACCGCTAACAGGCAACTGACACTAAGCCAGATGATATCAGATTTTAACCAGGGTGATACTAGAGCTGTATTGATGCGAACTGTGCAAAGAAATCTGGTGTCTATGGGATATGGAAGCAGAAGACTCACGATGGTGCCCTTGCTAACAACAAGACATCGTCAGCAATGTCTCGCCTTGACGAACATAGATGACGGGAAACGAAGATTTCTCTCCATCACTTGTTGCCAGTGCACTGAGTCCATATTAGGTAAAAATAAAAACACATATCCGAGCACTTTGATTTGGCCACGCCATGTTATTGGGAATAATTTAAGATAGTTCATCATCCATTTCCCAATGGTAAGGATAAGGCGCGGATAGTATGAATGTGCTCGACTGAAAACAACGTGATGCTGATGAGAAAGCTATGAGTGTCCCGTGGTGGACTCTGATCGTTTTTTCCCGACAAATTTTTGGACTCTGATGTTTATTGCATTGTATGCAATATTCTTTTTTACGCGATTCAAAGGGACAGTGATGGTTCTGCAATGTTTCGTCTTTTCACATGATAGTACTCCGTAAACACCAACAGATGGCACTGCAAGCTCAAAATCAACCAAAAGTGGACTTGATGGTTTTGCAGTGGACCCTTCAACTGTTCTCTAAGGTGTCCCTGGGCCAAGGGTTATCGAGCATACAGGTCAACGGCGTGGAGTCTGCTATATATCGTTTACCTGGAAACATTAACCCCAGTGGCCGCTGACAACTTTCTGACAATGCCCTTGGATGTGCTTTCGCCTGTTCCTATGGGCAGATAGAGCAAGGTCTTGTCTGGGCGTCGTGACCCTTGGACGATCCTGACTAAAGTGTCTGCGAGTGTTTCTGTCCTGTCGGAACCGTATTGACAGTCTTGAAATGACGCTAGTTGACACGTTATCAGATAAATATTACGGCGACCGTCGGCGGAAAAAGACGTCGTCGAATATTGACATTATTCACCCGTGCTCCCCTCGCCCGAATCGACTCATCGGAGAGATTCAAACGAGAAGGCGGAGTGAAGAGAGGAAAAATGGAATAAAAGGCGGAAATTTTGAATTTATCTTGGAGGTGGTCGAGAGTTTTATACTCAAAAATATTGGAGCCAAGAATCCATAGGAATTGAGGCAGCGAGGAAGGAGAAAAAACGAATATGCAACCAAGCAACCACATAAACTGTGAGTGACTTTGATAAATTAGTTTAAAATGACCGTCTTATTGTGGTTGATCAGAAAGCGATTCAGCCGACTGAAGAGGATGGATCCACAGCGATAAGCTCGATGGGGACCTCGCAGGAATCATCCATGCTAAACGTGAGAACGGATTCGACCGGAGCCGAGATCAGGCAGCAACGGCGAACAAACCTCAGCCACAGTGTTCTTAATCTTTACCTCAGCGTCCGAGTTATTGCGGAAAAGGTCCGTGTGCAACGTAGCTATTATTAAATGCCATGAATTATTAATATTTTGTGCTTTTTTATCGTAGTCGGTCCTGCAACTATAATGTCGTTGTAGAGTGGATGGACACTAAATGCGTTTGCTCCGATAAGAATACTATCACCCACCAAGGAAGAATAGCTAAGACAGAGTCCTAGGCTTCTTCACATTTCAGTATAAGTAATGTAGACCTAGTTTCGTTAATTAGACAATTATAGAGAGATATCTTTTTATAGTTATTTCATTTATGCTCAGACTACTTGTGACACGGTATGAGCTTAGCGATTAAGAAGTTTAATCAATTCTCAACAAACTTCATCATTATTTTCTTTACTTTTTTGTATATCCTAATTCAATTTCCTATCTTAAACATGAAGTTGTTAGCCTCCAAATTCTTTCAACATTATTACAAATATCAAAGTTTTTGTTTATAATAAAGTCCTCATTATTTTTACCTCCTCATCACTTCATTTTACTGCAAACACGTTCAGCGCCCGAGACTTCAACCTCGGACTGGTTTGTTTGCAGTCGTCAATTATTCGTCCTTACCTGAATGAGCACAATGAGCCATTAGCAACAACTATCGAATGCTCAATTGTCAATGAAAGTCAAAACACGTTCTTTATGGCACGTGCTCTATGACCTGTGTCGCAAGGTCAATGAGGTAAGTGTGTTCCGTCAACTGTATATATAATGTCTATTTAATGACGGAATCGTGTTTCCCGCCATCCGATCAGCAGCTATAAAATGGCCTTATAAAGTTTGGTGCTGATCGGATGGCGGAAGGGTCTCTTTCTGCAAATCCCTTAATTTATAGACACTGGGCTTTGCCTGAACATGAAGAACTTTTATTTTGTCTTCTTTTATTTCAGTTTTCTGGTACCACCGCCTGATTGCTTTGATTTCGTTATCTTGATATGTTGATTTATCTACAATCGAAGTTCGTGAAAAATATAAAATTAAAAAATACCCTTGGACTCTGGCGTCTATATAATGTGGATTCTTAACATTATACAGCTGAGAGAAATCTGAGGGAGGGCAATCGACAAACAGCGACGGATTCACTTCCGATCGGGCCCGAGACAAAAAATTAAATTATTTGTGTGGTTTGTTATGTGATTAGAAATAAATATCTTATAGAAATTCATCGTCGGTTTCTCTTAAATATTACGGGGCCATGACAATTGCCTTTTTGTCTATTCTGTCATCCGTCATTGTCGACAATAAGGAGTCTTTGCGGTCTGGCTGCGACGTTGTAGCCATTCTCTCGATTTCTGTCCGAAGCTTCTTGGCGCTTCTTGAATGGTTGACAATGGACTGAAAAACTTGATTCCAAGGCAACTCCAAACGTGCCACGGATCCGTGATGCGTTCTGCTATCCGATTGGTTGCTGCTATGACAGATACGCACACAACGGATCTGCCACATGGCTTTAAAAGACCATCGTAAGTGCACGATTCTCACCATATCTTTTCAATACTTTTCAGGTGTGTAAGTAACTGGATGTAAGTCTTGCTATGATTGCAGCAAAGATAAAAGGGATCTTTTTAATGTTTCTTCCGATGAAAAAAAAGACTGTGCTTCCTCGAAAGTATTTCATATTTTCTAATCATGAGTATGTGATTTGCATTTTAACAGATTCATTTTAACTTCAACATCAGTTATTATTGTTAATGGAAAAACTGAGCATCTTCCGAGGTTACAACTTGCCCTCACTAAGCATGCATCTATCTATCTATCTATCTATCTATCTATCTATCTATCTATCTATC
>JAHWFO010068719.1:5357920-5383572 GCA_023313115.1 Rhysida immarginata | reverse complement strand
CTATCTATCTATCTATCTATCTATCTATCTATCTATCTATCTATCTACTGGGGGTGGAAAGAATAATAGGAACACCTTTCGATTTAGACGTTTTGTCGAATATCTATCATGTTATATCTCATCAGTTAATTTTTATGCGTTTAAAGAAACGTCAGTTTACTTAACGGTAAAGTAGAGTATTTAATAATAAATAAACCATTAAGGAATGACATAACCAAGTACCGAAAGGCTAAACTCAACCATTCGCTGAACCATATTTTTCAACTGACCTATGATAACATTGAACGTTTCTAATGGACCGTAATGATATTATTACACCACCTACCTTTAAATCAATTTGGATTATCATTAATTTTACGTTGTATTCATTCATTACACATCATTCCAAGTTGTTTGATATATTACATACCATATTTTAGCATTCAAAGTTCCAATGAACTGTAATGGTTCCACTAAACCATGTGCCTTTGAACCAATTTCGACTATCATTACTTTTACGTTATATTCATTCATGACACAACATTCCAATTTGTTTGATATAATACGTGCCATATCTTTTCATTGAAAATTTTTGAGGGTGTCATAAGGGTACCAATAGAGAATGTGCAATTGTATCGATTACGACTATCTTCAAATTGGTTTATGCGCTGAACCATGTTATCAATTGGAGAAAACAGTAATTAAAATTAGTAATGAATAACCGCTTCTATCTCGTCATTACGATTAGTTTGATGTAAAAGGAGCGTTCAAAAAGAAACGAGCCGTAGTCTGGAATGTGCAAACCGGTGACAGAATGGTGATATCTAAACGTGTGTAACAAAGAGTGGTTCCGACAAAAGCGCGGAAGTTCATAGCCCGCCGCCGGAGCGTGACGGTGGAAGTCACGTGACTAAACAAAGGAAGCAGAAGCAAGCGTCAATTGTCCAACGGTCATTCGCTGACGTTCTCATTTGACCAAGACAATCCCCTTTTGATAGACTTCTTGCAGCACGGGACAACAGTGAATGCCCAGCGTTACTCGCAAACCTTGACCACCCTTCGCCAAGCAATCAAATCGAAACGACCAGGCAAGCTCACCCGCAGGGTCATTCTGCTCCAAGACAATGCAAGATCTCATACGGCCAACACAATCATGGCACTCTTGCAGAAATTCAAGTGGGAGGTTCTCGGTCACCCTCCTTATAGTCCAGACCTCTCTCCCTGCGAGTACGCCCTCTGAGGGGCAAACGAATCACCTCGGACGACGACGTCAAGCAGTACGTGCGGAACTGGTTCACAACGCAGCCCCGGGAATTTTACGAAACAGCCATTCACCGCCTAGTGTCGCAGTGGGACAAGTGCCTCAACAGCCAGGGCCAATACTTCTGATATACAGATACTGGTTTCTGTTCCTAGGCCTCCGGCTCGTTTCTTTATGAACGCTTCTTATATTACTTACTGTATCTTCCCATTGAAAATCGCTAGATGGGGTCGAGAAGGTACCATTTGGGCACGTGCTATTGAACAGATTTAGATAATTGTGATTGGTTCGTGCCATGAACCATATTCGTCGGCTGACGAAAAACAGATTTTGAAAATCTTCGCCATGGAAGAGTTAGAGTTACGGACAGACAGACAGACACGTTTCCCCACACTGGCAGCATAAAGCACATTTCAGTACTTAATAAACCATTAAGGTTAAACTAAAGCATTCGCGGAACCATATTTTTAAACCGCCCTGTGTTAACATTGTAATGATACCATTAAACCACGTACCTTTGAACCAATTCGGATTATCATTAATTTTACCTTACATTCATTTATGATACATCATTCCAAGTTTATTGATATATTACATGCCATATTTTAGCATTGAAAGTTCCAATGAACCATAATGGTTCCGCTAAACCAGGCTCCTTAAAACCAATTACGACTACCATTAATTTTACGTTATATTCATTCATGACACATCATTCCCAGTTATTTGATATATTACATGCCATATTTTAGCATTCAAACTTCCAATGAACCGTAATGGTTCCACAAAGTGACTAGCCGTGCCTGATGTTGCTTAACTTCACAGAAGTTGTTTCAGTGAAAGCCCACCAAGCCACGGCCTCCCCCCCCCCCGGGTGGGGTGTGAAAAAGCGACGGAGCCACAGCATGATTGATGCTCTGTTTTGCGTCAAGCCGTGGAATGGCTGTCTGAATTACTCTGTTGTCACTGCATTGGAATTTCGAGCGTGAAACCTAACGCGCGAACGTATTTCCAATGGAACCGTCCAGCGGTCGTTGTATGATTGGTCAGGTGCAGCACTTTTGCTGAAAGGTAGGGTAAAGGCGGGTAAGCTTGCCAGTCATGTAAATTTGCCGCATTACGTATTTTTTTTTAATTTTAATTTTTAAAGCTTTCGAAAAAGCAATAAAGGAAAAGGAACAATAAATTACAATAAACAACAACAATTTACAAATGTTGAATACCAATTTTTTAAAAAGGAAGAGCAAAAAAAAAAACAAAAACAAACGGCGAGGAAACAGCTCGGTTCAAAACATTTAAAGGAACACTTCTAATAAGCAGCGTGCAACTACGAATAATATGGACAAAATCGTTGTATGTGATCATTAAAAGACGGTATATTTAACAATAGAATGCATTATTGAAACAATGGTGAAGAAACATAAAGAAAAAACAGGAAACTGCAAGAGCCCTGCCTAAAACAAAGTGAAATGTCCTTTGGACGTTTTGAGGAGAATGCCCTGTTTCTTCCAGGGATCAGTTTTTGCACCACTCAGTAATGTGTATGCCTACCATGGGCTACCTTCGAGGCATGCTCCGTATCAGTCGACGGATGTGATCTTGGGGAAGCCGGCCCCATTCCTCAGTAAGTGCCTGGATGAGCTGTTGCAGTGTTTCTGGAGCTGAAGTGCGGTGTCGAATTCGCCTGCCAAGCATATCCCAAAGATGTTCAAGGGGATTTAGGTCTGGACTCATTGCAGGCCACCTCATGGTCTGAATGCCATGCATCCGTAGGAAGTCTTGAGTGACAGCCTGCAGTGTGTGGACGAGCATTATCCTACATCAGAAGGAATCCAGGCCCCATGCCATGTGCAGCAACAATCACATTTTCTTCCAGAATGTCACGAATGCAAACTTCAGCGTTCATTCGTCCTCGGACGACCACAAGATCCGTTCGATGGTCTATTGAGATGCCAGCCCAAACCATAATGGAACAACATCCCATTCGGTCAGTCTCACAAACTGTTGCGTCGGTGTTTCGCTCACCACGTCGTCTCCAGACACGTAGACGGCCATCACAGCGGGTCAGGCGGAATCTTGACTCGTCTGTGAAGAGAACAGAACGCCAGTGGCAAAGCTGCCAGGTGACATGTTGATGTGCAAACTAGTCGCGCCTGTATGTGCTGGCGGGTTAGCCTAGGCACTCGATTTGGTCGTCTGGCTCTCAATCTGAAACAGCTACCCCAGTTGACACCTGGAATCGTGTCCACAGTCGGAAAATGACGAAAGAGAACACATTAAGGGCATTTGCCTCAGTCCGAAATGATGTGACCCGTTTGGAGCAATGTTAAGGCTCTCGCAGCTTCTACTGCTTCAAGATGCCTTCGTGGCATATCATAGCACTAACAACAACGTTCCAGGAATGCCTGCACCTTCTAATGTTCGACCGTTATCTCCAAGCAAAGAGTTGTACTGGCATGTAACCACTTTGTTTTCCGGGGGGTTATATTGCTATGCAAATTTCTCAGAATATCTGGCAGCAAAATGTGTTGGCTTCAACCATTTCCTATGAGGGAGATAGTAGGTTTCATGTTGCAGAAGATGAAATTGCTAAAAAGTATTATTTACGCCCTCTGTTGGGGATTCTACAAGTGTTCCTTTAATTGTTTTGAGCAGTGTACAATTAAACATCAGGAAATACGTACAACAATCTCAGTGATAAAGCGTACAAGGTTTCAAAACAATTAATAAACAAACACAAAAGAAGCAAACGAACGAAAAGTTAATGAGAATACACACAAACCAGGACATCAAACAAGCTGTGGCTCCGTCGCTTTTCGTTTGGGACTATGGGTTTATTAATGTTCACCACATCATCCTCTACATATCCTTAAATTTGTGAAACGTCGTCCATTTACACCCTGTAGCCATCATGATAACATAGCCTGCCCAATCGGCCTTTCTCCATTGTTCAAATGTCTCCAAAAATGTAGAAAAAGGATAAAAGCTAGCACCATTTAGTGACAAAATTTAACAGTTTCATTCGGTTCATAGCCTAAAATGATATGGAAAGCCTGTCCATTCACACTTTGACTAAAAAATAAGAAAAATGAAGTAATCGTTATTTAGTTTTAACATTTTTCATAAATAAACAGCATAAGCGATTGAAACAATGTTAAATTTTATCGCTAGGCGGTGCTAGGTTATATCCTTTTTCGTCTACTTTTTTGGGGACACCGTTTGAAGGCAAATGGGCAGGCTATGTTATCATGATGGCTATGATCTGAGACATCTCAGAAATATATTTCTATAGATCATCTAAAGAATGGAAACATTGTAAACATGCTGTTGTCCCATTGTCGGAGCACGAACTCCGGACAACAAAGGTTTCGTCCAATTGTTCTGAGATGGCATATTAATCTTGTCCGTTTTTCTATGGCATAGCAATTTTGGTACATTTAAATCTAAATAAGATGTCTAAAACCTTTAGCACAGTTTATAAATTCTTTCCATTTGCCTAAAAAAAAGTGCTAGATGGCCTCTTCACATTTGCCAACTACCTGCTCAGTTTTAAGGGGAAGGCAGTTTAAAAATCAGTGAAACTCAATGGGAATTTTCTCTCTCCATGATGAACATCTTCAATGGGCTTTTGTTTACGTTTCTTCTTGTTGAAGCATTGTTTAATACCACCGGTAACATTAATAATTCGCATATAATTTTCTTGAAATATTCCAATATTAATATTTCTTAAATATTTCATGTTTCCAGCACACGGCAACACTTGGAATTACGAAGGTAAGTTTTCATTTCTATTTTTCTGGACATAATTATTAATTATATAAAATGGCCAGCTTATCGTCGTTATGTGGATGATTTCAATTCGCATTCATTATTACGTGCAATGACATGAGAACGGTGAAGTATGTTAATAAGTCACGCAAATTTTAATGATCTCTACTGAAAAATACAAAAACAAAAGAAAACATAATTAATAGCAGAAGGTGAGCACAAAATAACAAATACCAATTGTAATATGAAAGTTTGCGATACGTTGTAAGAAAAACATCTGTGAATGATGGAAATCGTCGTAGTTTTGAAAGAGTTAGTAGAGACTGGAAGAGCTCAACAAATACTTTGAGAAGCAATTGCAATTTTCGTGAAAGAATTTTCGAAGAGACGAGCGATTCCCTGGATGTTGTAACGAGTTAAACAAATCATCAAAGAGTTATATACGTACTAAAACTCTACTAGCGTAATTATAACAGACCGTAAAGAATCTGCGATGGACCAGATTGTTTTATATTTACAAAGAAATGAAAAATAAGTTAACATTATTGTTAGCCGGCTCGGTGGACCAGCGAGTCGCAGATTCGAATCCCACCGAGGACATGAATGTTTGTATTTGCCCCTTTACTATAAGCTTGAAAGACCAAGTAAAGTCTCAGTAGGCTGATCTGCTGCTAGCTTAAATTTCAAACAGATCCAACGGTTATATGCAATGTAACCAATATTTCGTTGAAATATCAAAATAAGATATATCACATAAAATTTAGTACAACTGTGATACTTTGTGAATACATAGTAGCTTGAAGCTGAGTCATAACCCCACAGAACAAAAATAAAACCCAGTGGCATCTTCCCCCAATAGATTCCCTGCAACTTCAAAAGCCTAAATAGAACTTAATTAAGTTTTTCAGTCTTATCGTTTTTTTTACAGTGGTAACAGAGTCATAAAACATACGGATTTTAATTTTTCAGAGAAGACTGAAAAACTTGGTTCTCCCCTTCAATAAGAAATTAAAAACACGGGCTTGAAGAAGATTGCTAATGAAGTCAATTTGAAAATCCCCTTTTAAGAATAATAATAATAATACCCTAAAAAAAGTGGCTCAGGTGTATTAAAAAAAACACCTGGAGTGAAAAAGACAGTACATATGTTGCGCGCAGATGGTGAAATCTCACAATTCACGAAATGCGCTACGTTTTGTATTGTGCAGTTACCATAGCATGTTCCCATAGCTACAAGTGGCTACAATGACTGGGTAACTCATTGGAAAGCATCGACGCTAAAATTATTGTACTTAACTATCGGTGCAGAGAACCGGTTCCCGTTGGTATGATTCACAGTGTAGAGAGATGTAGAAAGTCTTTTTTATTCTGTGGGTGCGATTTGCAATTACGATTCAGCACCGCGCAAGCTCGAAATTGAGTGTAGCCTCGAATAAACACGGCGTCTTGCTTGTAGAAACGCAGGCGATAACATCGCCATCTACTGATCAATGAAGCGGCTGATAAAATAGGAAATAAAAAGATTCATTTATTTCACAAGCCTTTTTAATTGATAACAATTCAATTCACTACCTTTTTAATGGTAGTGACACAAATTGAAGTTTATTTTTTCTTACAAAATCATTAAACAATTAAGTATTTCTCATGTTAACAAGAGTACAAGTTTAAAATTCAATACTTTTAATTTCAAAATATCAAAAACTGATTATTCTTTTTTTATTATACACTATGTTTATGAACTCGGTGTAAAAACTTTTATGTGTGGTACAGAACTTTATTTTGATTATATTTTGCCAATAAACTGGAGGTCGCAAACGAATCCTTAATATAACAGCCGTCTGAGACTTTCTCATTAATGTATTTCCAGAAATCGGAGAAATTAGAAAACTTGATACTGATGCTCACAACGTTTTTATAGCTAAATACTATTGTACATGTACTACATGTTTGTAAAATTGCGACTCCCAAGTGGAAGGAAATTTTGGCCGTGTCAGAAATTCAATGACAAGACGCTGAATTCAATGACCATGGGGATGCATTGCTGCTCATGGTCAACAGTTTGAACACCTTTTGTAAGTTTATATTCAAAATAAGGCCTCTACCATCTCAAAAATTTACACACATAGTTCATATTACACAGGATTCTTCTAAAATATCTATATTATTTAGAATCGAAAAAAGGATTCGAAAATAATACAAATAGTTAATAATCAGTTAATCATTAAAATGTTTAATTAAAAATTTTACTTTCAAATTTCATCACAGTTTTTATAAAGGATAATTGTGTGCTTAAAAAGTACGTACATTTTAAAATTTTTATGCGCCAAAGTGTTCCTCTAGTTTGCTAAATTAGTACCCATTGACTGATAAAATTTTGTATTATTTCGTGGATTAATGACTTGTGGATAGTTTACTTAAAAGGTTGCTGTATGTGGTTGCTCTACCACGTATAATGATGCACGGAATTTGAATAAATTCTTTTGTTCCATTATCCTAGTGTCCAAACACTTTCTTCCGCATAGTGTTCAATGTCTATTATATACGAGGGTTGTTTAAGAGTTTTTGCCTCCTGGTCCGTAACTTTTTTATTTTTTAACCGATTTTCAAAATTCTTTTTGTATATGATACTTACATTTGTCCTCTATGTAATGCACTATTCACTTTTCGGCATAGTTCCCATCCCTTTCCACGCATTGCGCCAACGCGTGACTAGTCGGTTGAACCCGTCGGAGAGGAATTCCGGGGTTGTTGTCGACACCAGAATTGAATGGCAGCGTTGGACACTCTTCTGTAGCAGGATAACAGCCGCCCAAACGCGATCTACGTTGCAGCGCCTACGGGTTAAAGATGAAAAACTGCAGTTCAAAAATGAGGACTATGCCGACGACAAGTGAATAGTGCATTACATAGAGGACAAATGTAAGTATCAGATACAAAAAGACCAAAAAAAAATGGTTAACAAATAAAAAAAATTACGGACCAGGAGGCAAAAATTCTTGAACAACCCTCGTATATTAAAAACGTAATATTATTTATATAAGATTACATTTTAAAACATTAACAATTATGATTCTTCTCGAAAAGTAATATTTTAAGCTCGCAAATCAATTTTTAACATAAAAAATAGACTTTCAACAAAACAGAAAAAAAAGACTTCATACGGAGGTTGTATTGAAAGTGTTAACCCAAATGTGATGTTCTTAACCAGCATTTGGCAATTCCACAGTATTGGATGATTGCCCTAATTTCTGCATTTCTAGGTTAGATTAGAAACTGAAAAAGCAGTTATCGATTCTTGACCATGAGTTGACCTGTCAATACATCCCTCGTAATGTTATCCTCGTGAAGAACCTAGTTTGCACTAGTTTGTTTTTACTTTCATTTTTTTATGTAACCATTTAATTCTTCAACATAGCATGTTTCCAAATAGACCCGAACTGGTGTTCGATATCAAGGACGTGCTGTGGCAATAATCAGTCGCCAATTAATCTATTCCGATATCACAGACCGACTAAAGGAAAAAGAATCAAAGCAATGGGATATTTTTGGCCCCCATACGCCATGAAGGCAGAAAATCTAGGTCACTCTGGTAAATAATGTACAGCTACGTTATTTTAATAATTTTTAGATTTCTTGCATGTCTTATTCGGCTCTTACTCCGTAGTGTATTTTAGCATACCAGGAGATTATGGCAAAAAGATAAAGATCTACGATGGTGGGCTAACCAGCAATTATTCATTTGGTGGAATTAGTTTTCACTGGGGAAACTCAACTAAAGGACGATCGGAACATACACTGGATGGAGTGCATTTCGATATGGAGGTCAGTTATAATTACAGGGTTATTCAAAATGAATTCAATTTAATTCATCTTTATTTCTTTAAAATAAGATATCAGAAAGTAACGCCATTTATTTTTTTTAAAAAAGTTACAAAACGTACAGGTAAACAAGTAAGTGCAGCTGAAACTACACGTCTTTATCTACTTTTCTTCATAGGCACCTTGATAATTTAAACATTTATCCCAACGCTGCACAAGTTTCAAGATACACCGATAATAGAACTCCGTCGGCTGTGAATACAGCCAATGGTGCACGGCAGATTTGAGATTCTCGTCAGTCTCAAATCTCTGACCACTCAGAAATCTCTTCATGGAACCAAAGAGGTGGTTGTCCGAGGGCGCTAAGTCCGAATTGTAGACTGGATGGTTCGAACCTTCCAACCGACACGACCAGTTTTGCTGACGACGTTGGCCATATGCGGGCGTGCGTTCCTCTTTCTGGTCTCTTAAACGTCGCAGTTTAGTCAACGTTTCACAATAGGTAGCGGCGTTGACGGTTGACCCACGAGACAGGAACTCTGCGAGTAGGATGCCTTGCATATCCCAAAAAACTGAAAGCAATATCTTCCGAGGTGAAAGTGAAAGTTTGAATTGTTTGCGAACCGGAGAATGTGGATGTTTCTGCACCATGTTTGCAGTTTTAGGCTCAGGTGTGTAGTGCAAGACCTTGGACTCATTACCTGTGACAGTGCCATTCAGAAACGCATTTTCCTCCTGGTTGTATCGCTGCAGATGTTGCAGACTGCACCGCCATTCTGTTACCGGTCTGTTCTGGTATCAGACGTTTTGGAATCCAACGCAAACAGACTTTGCGATATCCAAGCTTCTCTTGCATTATATCCTAAGCAGATCCATAGGATATGTGAAACGTGTTTCACTCACTTCTTTCAGGGAAATACGACGGTTTTCTCTGATTGTTAACACATTCTCGTAGAAAAGTGCTTATGTGATCGGTTTGTCGAGATGTCCGTCTGTCCATCTGTAGACACAATTTCAACAATGCATTGCGTTGCAATAGAGAGAGTGCGGTAGTGAACTGCTGGAAGAGGCTAATCATCCTTGCATTGGGGAAAACGCGTGCTGAGCACTTTGGTTCGGCTCTGCGCGTGCTCTAAACGTTGTTGAGATGGTGCGCGTGCAGGATGCACGTGATTGACGATTATAGAAAGGGGAGATCGGACGGATATCACCAAAAGGATTTCTTTATTCGTAGGGAGCTTATTATTTATTACCACAACTTGAAAACGAATTAACTTTTTCACACTGTTCACCAATCCATGAATATGGGACAGAGCACAAACACGTTCAAAGGTGAGATAGCCAGAATAAGTACAATAGTACGTGCTCTAATGGTACCATTATGATAACCCCTTAAAATTTTCCAATGGCAAAATATGACATGTAATACAGGGTAAGTCAAAATGAATGCCCCAATGAATTACATTTCAGAATTGATATATGCCGTATAACAAAAGGAGCGCATATCGAACATTTGTAAGGACTACATTCAGAACTTGATTATATTATCTTTGCAGATATGTATATTTTGAATGAATACGTTGAATACTTTTTGCGTAGTACAACTATGAAATTGGGGCATTCATTTTGACTTACTCTGTACATCAAACAACACTCGACACGACGTGTCATGAACGAATACTGCATATAAGAGTAACTACCGTGTTTCTCCGAAAATAAGATAGGGTCTTATATTAATTTTTGCTCACAAAGATGCATTAGGGCTTATTTTCAGTCAAAAAAAATCTACTAGGTCTATCTCATGTACAAGAATACTGTATATTTATTTAAACATTCGTTTTGAAAATTTTACATTTATTCCAGTATAACCATATCATCTTCTTCTGGAACATCATCATAAAGATCCAAACCGCGAATTTCGGCCTGCATTTCTTGCAGACCCATTTCTTGTAGAACCATTGTTCCTAATCTGTCATGTCCAGCGATGTAGTTGTCCTTAAATGAGTAGTTTTTGTCCATGTAGCCCGCTCGTAGTACGTTAGCAACACAGACGTCAGTGTTGTCATCCCATGAATTCTTCACCCAAGTAACGACCTCTTGCAAGCTAGGCTTCACAAAGTTTCCACGCTGATTTTTTTCCAATCTATTTTTGATTATTTTGCGCAAATGGTCCTTGAATGGCTTATTTATAGCAATGTCAAGAGTCTGGAGGTAGGCCGTCATTTCTGCTAAAAAGTTCTTCATGTCTTTACCACGATGTGTGCTGGCTGCATCCCAAACTAGCATACCCTTTTGACCACCTCGCAAAAGAAGTGGTAGCATTAAGCCAATCCATTCCTTATAGCTGCGTGTAGACCAGGCCTTTTCAGTTTCAAGAACATAAATGCCTGAAATACGTTCTATTTTATTCTTCTTGCCCTTAACAATGATGAACGGTGGGGCTTTCTTTCCATCCAGACGAATTGCCAAAATACAGGTAACATGTGCACTTTCGTAGCCAGTGGAGGGAACATCGATTGACGGAGCACCCCTCTCATCAATTGTCGTTTGAGATCCTTGACCCATAAACCTGCAGTTTCATCCATAGCAATCATATTGGAGAGTTGGTATTTAGAAAAATCGATACCATCGACAAAGGACTTGAATGCAAGTGCACGTTTAATAACTTCAGTATCTTCCAGCTTGAACAGTGTTGTCGATCTTCTTAAAGACAGTTCATGCCGCTGAAGAAAGCCATCAATCCAGTGCTGTGATGCTTTGAATTTTTCAGGGGATATGTCTAATTATGTTGCCGTTGCAAGGCAAATACTTGAATATCAGCCAAAGCCTTTGCTCTACTGTCAGCAATCCATTCACAGATGATGTCTTGCAACTCAGGAAATAATGGCTGCCGACCTGATCCATTCTTCTTTCCGCTTCTTAGCATTTCCATCGTCCATCTGCATTTACGGACCATGCAGAGATCCAACTTCTTCTCTGGCTCCGGGAATCCTCCATCTTGTATTCAGCAGAATAGCTCTTTCTTTTTGCACTCATCTTCTCTGGGAATCAAAATATCGATCTTATTTCCTTTAATTTATTAAGGTACCTACGGTAATATGGTAAATAAAGTCTTAACTGAATACTTACCAGTATGAGATACGGTAGGAGCAACAAATAACGACAGTGGCAACAAAAGTCAACATAAGCACTTCTGTTTGATTTTCGTTTTAAAAGGAAAAAGAGTTTCCGTTCCCACGCGCAGAATGTCGCACGTGACTATACTAGTGCTTATATTTGGGGTGGGGCTTATATAACGTACATCCTAAAAAAATCATGCTAGGGCTCATTTTCCGATTAGGTCTTATTTCGGAGAAACACGGTAGTGATACAACTGTAAACTGTCAATGGTAAGATAGGCGTGTAATATATGAAATAACTCATAACGACGTCTCATGAATGAACATAACGCGTTAAAAATGATAGTGGGGATTGGGTTAGTAGTACGTATCCTAATGTCATCGCATGGTACCGTTGGAACTTTCAAAACTAAGATAAGGCATGTAATATATCAAACCATTTATAAGACGTCTCATGAATGAACATAACGCGTAAATAATGATAGTGGAAATTGATTTTGTTGTACGTGTCCTAATCGTACCATATGATACCTTTGTAACTTTCAATGCTAAGATAAGGCAAGTAATATATCAAACAACTCGTGACGATGTGTCATGAATAAAAATATCGAGTAATCAATGATAGCGGGAATTGGTTTAGTAGTATGTGTCCTAATCATACCATATGGCACCTTTGGAACTTTCAGTGCTAAGATATGGCGTGTAATATATAAAACATTTCGTAATGACATGCCATAAATGAATATAACGAGTAATTGTCACGGAATTCTAATATCATCGTGAATTCCGGTGACATAAAGGCTCGCTTTCGCTCTCGAATAATTTATAATTCCGGGCGAAAACGGAGGCGACGTCATCAGCAGCGTATACATCATCAAGACGCAGGAGCCAATGAGAGAACAGGGAGACTGGCAAGTGCGGAATCGAGGAGAGAGACGAGAGAGAGAAAAAAGACACGACCGAGAGCGGTTTTAGGAAGTTGCAGCTCCAGACAAAATCGACTCGAAAGACATTAGGTGCTATGCCATCGGCAGGCTGAACGGCAGAGAGACCTCTCAAGCCCCCACGACGGAGACGAATACGGAGCCGTTATTTGCTTCGTCGGTGAACGTCACGTCGTGCAGGAAAGCCAAGCGGGCGGAGGTTTGCATCGACGGAAAGCGAGAGAGACGACGGAGCGAATTGTATTTCTCCTCTGCGTTCGGCAATCCTTCCCGAGGTCCGTGGTGGTCCATAGCTGACTGTTGCTTCGCAGCCGTAAGTGTGTCTTTTATTGTGGGCTGCAAAGCCAAGTTAATAAGGGCAACTTTTAAGGAGCTATTTTACAGGGTGCTTCACGGGGACACGATAGTGTGTGGCTTGTGGCCATGTGGAATGCGAGCATATTTTATCGGCGAGTTTGGCTTCACCGTAATTAAGTGTTAATAGTGTGAAGTGCTTCGCATTTTGCAATTCCTCGTCTTCGTATGTTTCCTGTGTTTTATGTTAAGGATATTACTCTATCCATAGGGTAAAATTGTTTGAATGTTTAAAACCGTTGGGCCTAGTGAAAATAGGCATTTTATGTCATTTCTTTATTAATGGTTACAAGTGTCTAGTTTATGCTTTTTATTTAAAGCTTTGACATCTAGTTTACTCGGTTAATTTATCTTAAACGTAATCAGTGTTATTTGTCTTTTTGATTATATTTCTAGAACTGAAGTGACGTTTTATTTACTAGTCAAGTTAATAGGAGAACTCTGAACTTTGTGCATTTACGTACGTGCTTTGTAAATTTGCTACGTCATTGAATGTGTCTCGGGCGTAGGCTTTTTAGTTCCCTACTGCTTGTAGTTTAAGATAATGACTTTACCTGGACTTTGGACTTCCTACCGATTTAAGACTGTCGAAAATTCTACGTGCTAAGTTTGTGCTCACACAGCGGGAACTTTTTACGGTGTTTTGTTGGCTGCGTGCCTACTTAGCTGGAGTGTATGGGTTTAATTATATGTACACATGCTAACTATTTAAGCTAGATATGTAGATACTTTGAAATTTATTTGTTTTATCGTGTATCTGTGCATTTTGTAGTTATTATAGTTAGTTGATACAAAAGTGTGGTTTGCCTCGTTTTTATGAATTAGTGGCCGACCCAAACAAATTGCTGTTTCAGGTTAAGTCTACCTATGTGGCTGTTGTTTTACAGTTTAGATGTTTAGCTATTAAGCTATACATTTTTATTATTGTTTCAGATTAAGCCATACCTATGTGGCTGTTGTATTTCAGTTTAGATATTTAGCTTTTAAGCTATACTTTATTAGCACCTAAGTTTTTGGTATTTCTTTCTAGCTGAAGAGTTTTTGTTTAGAATATAGGCTAGATTTATTTTAAATATTTGCTTTTGTATTTATGTTGCTAATCCTTTAAGTTTGAAAGGAGTTTAAGGCTTACATGCTATTTATTATCTCATGGAGGTGTGATTTTGTTAATTACATTGTATGAATTAATTACTGCTTTTATGTTTTGATATTTGTAGGCATAGTTTGCCTTTGATTTACCATTTACTTTAATTTTTCAATTATTTATCTTGTCTATAAACTTTACTTTATTCCATTTATCATTGCGCTGTTACATGTCAATTTAATTTCCACTGCGCTACTCTTACATTCCCATGTGACAGTAATTAATGATAGTCGGAATTGTTTAGTAGTACCGTTGGAAACTTTCAATGCTAAGATATGGCGAGTAATACGAGGGGCATACTGAAAATAATGAGCAACATTAAAAAAAAACGGGTTATTAATTGCGATACACAGAATACATCATTTCAAACTATAAACTTTTATATATTTCTCCATTCCTTTGGACACATTTTCCCCACCGTTGTGGAAGTTTGAAAATCTCTTGACGGTAGAAGTCCGTTCCAGCTCGCTAAAGGCACTGATGCACTGCTCCCTTCAGTCTTCGTCTGTCGCATAGTGCTGGCCTCTCATCTGCCCCTTCACGACACAGAACGCTGCAGCAATTGAGGCTCACTTGGTTTAACATTGTGGGAATACCTACAAATTAAAGAACTTATATTTATTCAAATGTACAGGGTGAAAATTAATTTGGAGAGGTAGTAGGGATAGTCGAAACAAACAACTTTTCTTTATACCAGTTTTGCGAGAAAAATGTATTTACCAACACAAAACAGTTAGAGCAGTTGTTCAAAGTGTTTGTGTCGTTCCACACAAGGCGGTTGTGGCAATTGAAGAGACCATCCTTGGTGAATGTGCTTCATCAGAAAACAAAAGTTCACCAAACGTGGGATTGACGGTAACATTCCGAAGATACCAGTTGGAAAAGTGCACACGTAGTTGGTAGTCGTTGGGTCGCAAAGTTGCACAGTCCATTGTCATGCATGACGTTTCAGACAATTGTTTGACTGGTCCTCACAGCATGTGCGACTGCACGGGTGCTTGCAGCATCTCCTCTTCCACACGTCCTGTTCTCACATGTCTTGGAGTTCTGCTGTAACTGTTCTGCGTTGGTAAATAATTTTCTTCGCAAAACTGGTATAAAGAAGAGTTGTTGGTTTCGACTATCCCTACTACCTCTCCAAGTTTGGCAGTGGAATTAATTTTTCACCCTGTATAAAGAATATCTACACTCTCCATTTAACTTTTCAGTTCAAGTTTATTTGTTTAAATTAGTTTACTTAAATAGTAATTTACAATTTAGTTTTCATATTTATATAGTGTTTTAAAATGTAGGTTTTTACTTTAAATTATAAATTAATAAATACGTCCATTCAGAGCCTGTATAGCCTGAGGCCGACGAGTTTAGTTCCTAAATTTAGTTCCTTCTTCTCTTTTTAGTTCCTTTTTATTTATGTTTATTGATTTTCAATTATTATACTATGTTGAGCAGATGAATAAACCCACAATTAAGACATTGAGTCAAACACATCTGCATAATTATCTCAGCATTGTTCTACCATTTCCCCGTGAATTTCAGTGGATTTCTGACTGTTTACGAAAAGAAACCTTATAACAGCTCACTGTTTTTCCACTGTAGACGATGTGATAGCGGCGGCCATTTGTAAAACGACTGGTAGCACGTTGTGCGCGTGCGAAGGAACAATTCTTGTTATGCAATGTCTTTGCATGTACTCAGCCGTCTTTTTGGAAATGTTAGTTTTTACACAGCGACTATATTTCCTCTGTTAAAAAATAAATGGCGTTACTTTTTGATATCCCGTCATATATATTATACAGGATGTCCAAAGAGTCTGGTAACATGGCAGATATCTCAAAGCTTCCAGGTAGGCGAGATTTGATGAGTGTGGTTTTTAGGTAATAAAGGGGTGGGGAATTCATTGCCGTACTCAAATTTGACCTTGACCCCCAACTTTAAGGTCATCAATTTGCTAACTCGTAAACTATTAAAGATAGACAAAAATTTCTAATTGCTACTCCACGAAATGAACTAAAATAAGCACCCGGGAGGTTATTGAAGGTCCGGCGCTTATTTGCAAAAATTCAGCGGACCCCCAGGCGCTTAATGCAGGCGGGCCGGTATTTCAGGTCTGGCGCTAAATACAGTATTTACGGTATACACACTTTTTCAGAATCGCCCTGTATATCTTTCAGAGCAATAGTCGCATATCATTGTGAGTACATGAGTGTGTGAGCCTTCGCAAGCAAATAAAGTCATGATAATTTTTCTTCTTCTAGACATTAGGTCATAGAAGAGCAGCTTCGTTGTGGCCAGTTGTGCATATTTTTAGGAGTATCATACAGTATCATAAACTCGAGAACTTTCGTATAAGTCCAAAGAAAATAATGATATGATGTACTTAAATAAGCCCATGAAAAATTAGGCATGCTTAAGACGGCACGTGATTATTAAAAATTTTCCTGTGGATTTGCGGTTTGTTTTCTTTTACGCATGTAAATACCCACAGCCTCGTATATACATTCAAAAAACGAAAGATTGTTATGGATATGAATCTGCTCCATCTCATCTATATGACCAACTTTTCACAATCAGTGAATTCTTTTGAAGCTCTCAAAAGCAAATGAAGATAACAAAAACGCTGTTATAAGTTTTAAAAAAATTCTATTCCTCAGAGCAGTGAGTCTTATATAGATTTCACGCTGCTGGATCCAAACATAATTGAAATTCGCTCTCACAAATTTAAAGGAGCCATGGAATTTATAGAAGGTTAAAACTATTTAAAAAGAAGTATTTAGTTGTTGTTACCATTAAAGCAGCTTCAAATATTGACATTTTTATGATCATAATGTTTATCTGAATTTTACAGAGACAAAACTAAACAAATCATTTCCTTTATCGTGCCTTTTTTATAATCTCCAAAGTATTAAATTTTAATAGATGAAATAGAAACTGGCCTTGAGGAGCTGTGGATGCAGCTATTTACCTTCTGTTTATTAAATTTTACTTTTTCTTTTTACTCGTTTTAATGTTATCGTGATGGTTACTCCGGAGGCAAGGAAAGTGATAGGACTCGCTTAAACTT
Source organism: Rhysida immarginata (assembly GCA_023313115.1). Taxonomy (NCBI): domain Eukaryota; kingdom Metazoa; phylum Arthropoda; class Chilopoda; order Scolopendromorpha; family Scolopendridae; genus Rhysida; species Rhysida immarginata. The sequence goes on along the minus strand of JAHWFO010068719.1, from coordinate 5,366,126 downwards.
CTTTTCGCAACTTCTAAATCCATGAAAATCATGATCGATTTTAAATAATTTAAATTAAATGGTTCCCTTAAAAAATTCGGTATGAGATCAGGATTTTCTTATTTAAAACTATCTCAGTATTTAAGGAAATTAAGATTAATATAAGCATATGGACTACACTCTTTGGAAAAAGAACATTTCTAGAATTCTTTACGCAAGATTTTCTTCGCTTTTGAAAATTTCTTTCAGTTATCAAAATATGACTTGTATTCTATTATTTTTTCCATTATCTATCTGTTTATTAAAATTTCCATCTATTTATAATGTGCTTCTGTTATTTAGAAGACTGTTTGCCAATAACTTACATTATTGATATTCTTGGGAGAGTCAAATGCGGGGGTGTTTTCTTATCTTTCGCATGTCAATAGAGGCCAAACAACTTAGCCTTAGCGCTCTGGGCCACCAAAATGTTCATTTATCAGATTGAATTATAGTTTATTCTTACAACTGTTTTTAAAAGAATTGTGCCATTTTAGATTTTCACCGTAACTTAATAGCGTGTTGGAATATTTATCCATTTCAGATGCATATAATACATTATCACGAAACTTATCCGTCCTTACCGCAAGCAATTTTTTCACGTAAACGTGATGCCGTGGCTATCATTGGAATTTGGATTAAACAGGTAACCTTAATCGCTTTAACATCATAACGAAATATAAATCCATACGAGATCTGTTCGAAAAAAAAAGACCGGCCTTAGCCAACGAACTATTGTACCGATTGGAAGTAGCTTCACCTAGCGGCAACCTTTGGTAACAAAATATTGTTTGCTGTGTCATTCCACCTTTGCCCCTTGGCGATCTACAGCTGTCAAAGTGAACTCATGCGGTCACTATTCTGCTAAGTGGAGATAGATTGACTTGTGAATTGTGGGAAAACAAGAGCTGGGTTTTGCACGACGACAAATCACCAAGCCACTCGTCTCTGCTTATTGGCTAATAGAGCAGTGGCCGTTCTTCCCTGCCTTCTGTACTTTCCAGACTTGGCGCCAGCAGACTTTTTCCTCTTTCCAAAGTTGAAAACCACCTTATAAGACATCATTTTCAGAATTCAAAGATTAAAATCTTCAGATGAGATTAAACAGAATTTGCAGAGTCAGCTACGCGCTATCTCAAAAAAAAAAACGAATTCCAGGGAGATTTCCAACAGTGGCAAAAAACGATGGAAGTGGTGCATTGCAAGCAAGGAGGAATACTTTGAAGGAGACAAACATGTATAATGTTAAATAGAACAATCACTTAAGACTGTAAATGGAAAGACTGTCAATAGTAGACAAAAGAACAAACCGCTTTTTCACAGAGGTTTGTTCTTGTATAATGTTATAATTAGGGTAATAAAGTTAGGATGCCAACAGTCCGGTCATTTTTTGAACAGACCTCGTATATTCTAAAGTCAAAATAACGCTACCCTGTAGGCATCTGAAGATTGGAAACTAAGAAATTTTATTAGCTCACTTTTTACGCTGATTCCACACACAAGTTTTTAGTTTTCATTTATCATGTAAAGTTTTTTTCACAATACATGCCCCCTGAGTGGATGCCACCTTTCCGTGGGTTTTGGGTGCTTCAGAGATTCTGCAAAGTAAGTTGACTGTAATATTTTAGGGTGACCTTTACCAGAAAATCATGTTTGAGAAGTGAGACGAAGAGCATCCAAACAAATATTTCAAAATGTCGACAAATGAGAAAGTTCCGTTTCCGGTCTAGCGCAGGTTAAAGTCAACCACATTCGGCAGTTACACAGAGGCTCCCAAAAGGAGTTGACACTCTCCTGGCAATGGGACATGCTTACGTGCCACCTGAACAAATGTACACTTCACTGTTCGATTGATTGTCGATTGCTTCTACATCGAGGCCGGAGAAGTCACTACCGTCATAAGAAATCTGAAAAAGAGGAAGGCTCCAGGAAGAGACAAGGTAAATAACGCCTTAAAGAATCTCCCAAAGATCTTCATTAGCGACAGCTCGAATATCATTAGCTACTGCTGGAAGTTTTTCTATTTCTCGACCGCTTGGAAGCGGTCTATTGTGTTAAGTATCCCCAAGCAGGGGCAAAATCCTGCAATTCCCGTGAGCTACCGACCTATCTTGACGAATAAATTACTACTGTTTAATTTATCTAGAAACAGCGCCCTCAGCATCGACAATAAATTACTATTGTACAAGACAGTGATTCGGACCATCCTCCTCTATGGTATGCCTGCGTGGGCGACTATATGTAGAAGCAGATGGAGTGACTCTAGTCGTTCCAGAATGTTACCCTGAGGACCATTGCGCAGCTTGGAAGAAGGACCGTAAAAAATCATTGCATCCACTCGGATCTGAACATGACTCATATTGGAAAGTGTGTTCAAGATCTCCTGATGAACATGGTGCAGACGATGAAGAGCCATGACAATGACCTGGTGGCTGGAATACTGAAAAACCGGATGGAAATGAAGTGGCATACAAAGTATAGAAAACCGAGGCATATTCTTGATGTCAATTTCGAAGATATTGGCAACTTTTACTTCCCGGATTATTGGAAGATGTAATACCACCCTCTCCCTCTCTTCTGACGATCGTCAATCTTATTTTTTGTTTTTTTCATAATGTGGAAGACCTCTTTGGGTTAGTCAGTGTTCTTGCCTCTTTCAGTGTATTACATGTGGAATTTATTCGTGTAAGCACTGCTTACATCCCACCTGAACAAATGTACACTTCACTGTTCGATTGTCGATTGCTTCTACATCAGAAACAGGTGTGATCATCTGTAAAACGCTGATGAAGGCTGTGTGGCCACCGAAGTGCGCATACGCGCCAGTAAATTATCGTTGTGGAATAGTGGTTACCTCTTTCTTCTTTGTTTTACTTGAGCTGACTTCATGGCGATTCATTAAATGTATTTGACTTGTTCTCCCCCTGCCTGCCAACATAAATTCTTGCTACGTCCATGCTTGAAGGCGGGTATTTTGCACAGCTACTGTAAAGAAATGATATTGTTACCCGTAACTTTTTTTCCTATTGAATATATGGTGAATGGTAAGTTGTGTGATAATCTGAACACCCAGTAATTAGCATAACTTTTCTTGTAGATACTTGTTTATTTGATAATGGCCTATTTGAGTTCATGTTTCTTTTGACCTTCTCTAAAGGGAAAGGAAAATGCCTTTTTCAAGCCGCTGATAAATGTACTACAGCATATTAGATCCAGAGGCCAGTGGGATTATGTAGTCCATCCACCTGCTTTGGTTAATCTACTACCTCTTCCAAGGAAGAAGTACTTTCGCTACTATGGTTCCGTCACGATTCCCGATTGCGAAGAAGTTGTCTTGTGGTCCGTTTATCTAAATCCTGTGAGGCTCTCCAAAGCTCAGGTAAGCAAAAATGTTCAGCTTGGGGTAACTTGAATTCCGCCACAAAATGTTCAGTTATTTAACTAATATACACTGAGTGGCCAAAAATTAGAGACACCACTTATTTGAAATAAACCAGTCCGAAAGTGACGTAGAGTAACGTAATAATGCAGAGCTGCTTATATAAGGAACGCTCAGTTTCGGACGACGTAATTATCACGGAAGTTAATGTCAAAATTGTTGTCTTGTCGTTTCGTTCGTCAACATTGTGACTCATTTATAATAAACGAGTTTTCTTGAGGCAAGTCTTATTATGCAGTAGGGGACTCTCTCCTTTCTGCGTTCCCATTGAAATGATAAACACAAACATCCATGCCCTCGGTGGGATTCGAACCCACGACTCGCTGGTCTCGAAAGTGGAAAGACCTGCGCCTTAACCCTCTCGGCCACCGAGCCGGCAATGTCAAAATAGGTAAGACGAAAGATTTAAGTCAGTTTGAAAGAGGGATGATCGTCGGTGCAAGAAGAGCTGGTGCCAGCATCTCTGAAACTACGACTCTTTTAGGATCTTTCCCCCAACAGTATCTCGGGTGTTTAGAGAATAGCAGTTGAGAAAAAAAACTTCAAGCGATAAGAACTATTCTAGTCGAAAAAGGTGGTGAACGAGAGAGGCGAAAGGTGAATAGCACGCATAGTCCGCAGTAACAGAAGGGCAACAACACGACAAATTAAAGCAGAATTCAATGCATGTGCATCACAAAGCATATCCCAATGCACAACAAGGACTTTGCAAAGGATGAGCTTTAGCAGTAGGAGACCATCAAGAGTGCCTTTGGTATCACAGAACAATAGGAAAAGGCGCCTGCTGTGGCACCAGAAACGACGTAATTGGTCACTTGAGGAGTGGAAAAAGTAGCCTGGTCCGATGAATCTCGTTTCCTGCTCCATCATGCAGATGGCAGGATCTGTATGGCGCAATAAGCACGAGTTCATGGACTCCTGCTGCCAAATGACAACTCTTCAGGCTGGTGGCGGTAGAATTATAGTGTGAGGATTGTTTTCCTGGAGTACACTGGATCCCTTGATATCTGTGGACATAACTCTGAACAGGACAGCTTACCTCAACATCGTTGCCGATCACATGCACACGTCCAAGACTATGATGTTCCCTTCTGGAGATGGTCACTTTCAGCAGGACAATGCACCTTGCCACCGTGGTCGATCGGTCACAAATTGATTTGCGGAACATCAATCAGAGTTTAGTCTGCTTCCTTTGGCCAGCTCAATCCTATTGAGCGTTTGCGGGACGAAGTCGAAAAATCACTTCAAAACTTGGAAACGCCACAATCTAATCTGACCAACTTAGAGCTGCCATTATATCAGCATGGGCCAACATTCCCCAGCAACGATATCAGCATCTTCTTGAGTCCATGCCAAGATACATATCGGCTGTGGACCAACTCGTTATTAGAGGGTGTCTAATTTTTTGGCAACTCAGTATACTTCTACTACTAAGTCACAGTTAAAACTTCTTTTTGAAATGTTTACAGAATTTTATTATTTCTTAATTTAGTCTCAAGCATTTCATTTCTCGTTACATAATGACTGACATTTTCGTACTACAGAAATTATAGGTCTCCTCCAAAATGCTTGAGAACGATGTGTTTTATTACTATGCAGGTGTTGTTAAAAGTACCCATTTCAGACATTATTTCTTGGCACTTGTCTGAACTCTTGTCCGTAATGTGAAATAACTTTTTGGAAACTTACATAATATTTTAATAATTATTGGACCAGATTTAAGAAAACATAAAACTCCTACTCGTTCCTCATTTTCACATAGATAGGTTTATCTAAACTTAGACGAATTAAATCCAATGGTTGTTTCACCATATTTGGTGGGGGGGCTCTGTCTGATCCAAATCATCCGCCATTTTTTATCGATTTCTATATGGGCAACGTTCCGTGCTGGATGATATTTTAGATATCGATGTGAAGGATGTCTGACAGTATTATCGAAATAGATCTACATATCATAAAAAATACAAAGTCAAGAAATGTCTCGGAAAAGAGGCCTATGGAATTGTTTAGAAGACCATTAATCATAAAGCAGTGAAGTCGTTGCGGTAAAAAAAAAACGGATGCCCCTTAATTTTCCTTTAACTGGGTGCACAACAAACAATCGCGTAATTTCATGAAATAAAATAACGATTTTTCAAATTGTAACATAGCAAACCGTAGAAGGCAACTATACACCTAAATTTTTCCTTAAATCTGGTCCAATAATTATTAAAATATTATGTAAAGTTCCAAAAAATTATTTCACATTACGGACAAGAGTTCAGGTAGATGCCAGGAAATAATGTCTGAAATGGGTACTTTACAGTGTACACAAAATAATATTCCAGTTTTTATCTCTCCAGCGATAAATATTACATAGGATGAAAGCAGAACTGTGGCAGGTTTAAAGCATACCCGCCAAACTGGTTGCTCCCGTCATTGCCGCAGAGTTCACGGGACCAAGTTCTAATTTACTCTGAACCTCACGCCATGTGATTTCTTCCTTTGGAGATTTGTCAAAGCCCATGTTAAGTTCCACAGCTACCGATTGATCTACATGAACTGCGACTTCGAATTGTTGCAGCTATTCAGTCAATCACAGCAGACATGATGATACGTGTATAAAGAGGAAATGGACTACCAAATGGACGTGCACCGCCTTGAAAGGGGGTTCGCATTGAGCATTAGTAATTTAAGTTTTACATAAACTTGGACAGGTCTTCTTTCATCCAGTTCAGTATTGTGCTCATATTCATTGCTCAAACTATAATATACTGTTGTGTGCATTCTACACTTACGGTTTGAAATCTTCCTTTGTGATGGCCATTATATCCCTCATCCCTTTTGACTTACTGTCATTCTAATATATGGCCATGAAATGAGGAATAAAGATTGAGATAGATTAACAGAAGGTAAAATGATTTAAAATGACTTAACTTGAAATTATCAAAATAAAACCAATTGAAAATGAGTGGTACTGTATTACTATAACGATGTTAATTAAAAGCATCGTTACTGCATTCGCGTAGTCGGTCGTTCCGTCGTCATTTTATTTCGATTTTTTTTTTTTTTGATTTTTGACTTAAGATGCGGATAAAGCACCTAAGAGTAGGTAAAGCTCGCATTTCCTATCTATTCGGGAACAAGGCCAAAATGACGGTTAATCATTTTGGTCGGCTCAAAAGACCAAAACGTTTAACTTTAACCGCCATTTTTGTTATGTTCCGGGATCGTCCATAAATAATGTAACGCAAAATTGACTCATTTTTAACTCTCTCATCCCCTTGGAACGTACCTTTAGACACTCCCTCGATAATTACGTAACGCTGCTCTCGACCCGCCCCTCCCCCCTGCATTTTCAAAACCGCCATAATGCTCAATTTGTTTTATTAGAAATTGTAGCAAAATTTCAGAAGTAAATTAAACTTTTGACCAGTGGCTGAAAAAAGAATCGTATTTTGTTTTATTATCAATTATTAAATTAATGGGGAATGAGTAATAATGTAACAAGATAGAAATACTACTTTTTACATATCTCCAGTGAAATAATGCAAAAGTCTTCAGAGGATTGTTTGAACAGAAAATAACTTTTCAAAGCACCAAATAATATCAGGCTTTCAGCAAGAGGCGCGCATTGTAAACTGTGCATCATGGAAGGGATAGAACCAAGCGAGTGGTCTGACATTCAGCAAAATTATGGAAAAGATTCATGAATCTCAATAATTTGATCAAGATCCAAAGATTTATCAGATTTCTCGGAATCCTTCGAAGATTCACAGATTCACTATGGGATTCATAGATTCGTGTATGATTTATTTAAGATTCAACGATTAAACCCAGATTTAATGGAGGAAATTTCGAAATAACCGACGCTTATCACATTATTTTGCTATGATAAAACAAATACAAGTCAATAAAGAAACCAGGCTTTGATTTTGGTCTTAACCGAGTTCTAAACAGTGTTTTCTCTATTGGAGTGGCTTATATAAATCATAAACGAGATAAATTTACTGGAAAAGTACCTCAATAAATTAATTTTTTTTTTAAAACAAAAGTTCACTTTTAAAATACCAGTCGAGCTCGTTGCCAGTTTGGCTTTAACAAAACGTCTAATAAAGCTGTGAAGAATCTAAAGATATTTAAACTGATCTCCAATCAGTAAACTGAAGTCAAAAATTGAAATTTTACTGCTTTATTGAATTTTGAAAAAAACAAACCCAAAAGTAGAAACAAAGTTAAAAAGTCCTATGATCATCAAATGATTGTGATAGGATACTAAAAGTAATAATGTAGATAGAAAAGTATTTGGAATAACATTCCATAACAAAACTGAGATTATTTAAAAATCATTTCTTAAAGAAAATATTTTTTTTTGAGATGAGATAATCCAATATTCTTATCCACTAAGACTCGACCTTGACAGATGGACTCGCTTTGACCATGGTTAATTTAACCATGCTTAATGTAAAAAAACTATGGTTAATTTCTTTTGCTTTGATTTCGATAGGAAAAAAGTAAGAACTTTTGGCTTTTCTCATTTTTTACGAGAATCTCGTTCGATGTATCGGCTCGAGAAGTAAAATTCAAGTAGAATTCTTAAACATGGGATCCAGAACAGATTCAGTGAGATTTGCAGAGATTCAGTTTACCTTTGTCAAAGACTCAGAGTATTGTCAGACCCCTCGAGCCCAAGTCATCTGCAATTCTGCAATGTTATACATAATTGGTGTCCCGTCTTTAGGTCCAAATAACGTCTCAAGGGGAACAGGT
>JAHWFO010068719.1:5335635-5357520 GCA_023313115.1 Rhysida immarginata | reverse complement strand
CCCCCCAGGAAAAACATTATGAAATTTGAAAACTCTACATGGGAAATGGGAAATGTTTTTCTGTTTTTGTCTACATTAGCTAGCCATACCCACTCGATAAAGGGCAGGGGATGAGATTTTTTCACCGGGTTTTTTTGCTAAACCCACATTTTACATGATGCTCTACAACTTTCTAAATAACACATGGGGTGTAACCCCTACCCCTACAAAATTAAAATTTTCAAAATTTACCCCTTCACCTCCAGGGACGCGAAATGTTTTTATTCTGAATTAGGGGACATTAAAACCAAATAATTAATATTCATTTTCCCCCAATCTGTTCCCCTTGAGACGTTATTTGGACCTAAAGACGGAACACCAATTATGAAACACCCTGTATAAAGAAGAATGTTTGTATGTTTCTTATACAAATCTACAGTTTTATTCCGATCTTGATGAAATTTTGCATACTTGACCTTCAAAGCATGAGGAAGGTCACTGTCTACCTCAGATTTCGAAAAAATAATAAAATCTTGTAAACATTCCAAGGAGGAGCTTTAGAAGTGAAGCAGAAGTAAATTTGTACATTTAAAAAGAAATTAATCCCCCCCCCCACACGAGTAGGCTAAGATCCTGCAGTCATCTAGTTTTACCCCTTTATTTGCACTTTTTATTTTTACCTCTCTCCAAGTTTTTTTTTATCAAAAAATTGATTTTCTCGAACGTAATATGCAGAAAATGTAAAAAACCTCGTATCTTCTTTCCTTTATCATCATTTCCGAACGTATGATATATCACATGCCAAATGTTGCCATAGTTCTAAAGACCAAGTGACTGCCACCCCCGCAAATCCGGCCCCAATGGAATAACTGGGCCTAAACTTCATAGTAATGTAGATCTTGCCTAGAGGAATCCGAATACTGAATTTTACGCCTTTACGTACCTAAATGGAACATAGGTATCTTGTCCTCTCTGAATCCCACCCCCGTAATTCCAACCCCAGTGTACCAATCAAAACCAAACTAAATAATGCAGATGGACATGCCCATAGAAAAATCCGAATTTCAACCTTCTACCTCAAAAAATGTAGAAATTATGAAGGGGACAGACTGACATTATAAAACTTCCATTCTTATTCTAGTGTCAGTCATTCGAGGGTCAGTCAAATGAAAACTGGAGATATATTTTTATAGCTCCTTTATTACAGACAGAGTTGGAACGGGACGGACGGACAAAATAAAACCAATAACTAGCTCCATTCCGTGAACACAATGGCGGCGAATAATGATATAATTTGAGCACTTGAGCAATCGTGCGTCGACAAAGCGATTTCACGTGCGCGCGCCGATGTCAGTAATGCTTAAAAGATGAACAGAAAGCGACAATGTATTCCTTCTTGAGATATCGATTGTTATATGACATGCCATTATCTTGGTATTCTTTATAGTCTCTGTTTTAGCACGTGAATTCGACTTGAAGGGGGTCCACGAAAAATTCTAAAAGTTGATATGGCCAAGATAAGACCTTGATGGTCATATTTCTGAAAACAGAATTTGAAAAGGTTAATCCATTTTCAAGTTATCTTGCAAACGGCGGACGGACGGCCGGATAAACGTACAGACCAAGGGCGCATTCTAATAAGTAGCTTTTATGCTAAACCTCCTAATAATTATCGATAATAAATCGATATTCATAGTGATGGCAGAGCATATTAATAAGAAGTATGTCATGACCACGTTTGTGCAACAATAGTTATCAACAATGGTAACACGCAATGCACCAACATTATGCACGGACCAAAAATATATATCTCATGACTAACAATGCAAGGCAAAGTTTGTGCAATATAGATAAGTTTCAATTTGTAACATTGCATAGAATTCCTGTTATAGAATTCCATGCTTTTCTTAGCATTGAGAGTTCTTAGCACTTAACAATTTCTTGAAAATCTTTAAAAATGATCAGTAACTGAAGATAATGGAGAGTTAGCAGACTATAGAGAAAGAGTGGAAAGACGGCTTAGGAAGCAGACCTTTAGTTCCGTGCTGTATTGAGCAAATGGTAAGCATGTCAACAGAAGAATCGGGATCGCTAGCCTACATAAAGTAATGATTGGCCAAGTTTTGCTTCAAGATATCGAGAGCAGAGTGGGAATTGCAGCAACATCAAGTGTACATCTAAAGTAAGATTATGTGAATAAGAAATTATTTAGGCTGCTAGCAGTGACATACTTGGAGAGATTTTTTTCGAATTTTATACATGGTGTCTCACCTAAAGTGAACCAATAGAGTACTTCTAAAACACATATCTGACAGAGTACTTTCAATGGAAGAGTTGTTATATTCCATTTCCAAAAAAACCGACGCCATTTTCGAATATGGATGTCAACTGTGGAATGTGCAATAGAAACCCTTATTTTTAATGGTATTTTCAGATTGTACACAACATTTGAGAAATGTTTTATTCTTAATGTTTTTTTTTCAATTATCCAACAGGTCGCAGAATGATAATAAAAAATGTTATTTATTATTATAGTCGAATTCCAGGTCGCAGAATTTTTCCTTCCATTTTTCAATCAAAAATTATTACCTGTGTTTGGAGGTTATCTCCAGTTTATAATTATTACTAGCTGAAAACCCGGCGTCGCCCGGGATTTATCCTTTTGTTGGGTTGACCTGCCTCAGATTAAAATATCCATTTTCACCACCGGGAAATATCCCTGGATACTTTAGATCTCATCTTTCCTTCGAAGTTTCCCTTGCCCCTGACGTAGAAGTTCTTATACCCTCCTGCTCTAGACGAACCTCCCGTTGTTCAGATGTTCCCAATACTCGGGAGTTTATCTTTGTCTTTTAGCTGCAGAGTTTCCTGACCAATACTCGTTCTTTCTCTTTCCTTTCCAAACACACAAACAAATACACAAACTTTTGTCAGTCGTCTGGACATTTGTTAGAGGGCTCAAGGGAGACACGTGTTTCTCCATTGCCGCCTCGATAGACACTTCCCTATCCTTAGCTTCTGCTATACTTATTTTATGTTCAATAGTATAAAACGAATGTTTTGCCATTGTATCATGATTTTATGCTCATTCTATCCTAGCCTATGCTCGAGTTTTTGAAAATAAAGTTTGGAAGTTGGTAGAGCTGCTCACGAAATGTCAAATATTGGCGAGACTCAGTGGCTTTTACGTACATCTTTTACTGTGGCTAAAAGAAAAATTGCGTCCCAACCAAATTGACGATATAATTACTGCTGAAATTCCGGATGTCAACAGTGACAAAAAAAAACTACACGACACAGTTGTCAAAAACATGATCCACGGGCCATTCGGGCACACAACCAACACAATCATCCCCGTGCATGAAGGACGGGAAGTGAACCAGGAAGTACCCCCGGGCGCTACTGATGCTATTTATCTCCAATCTTACAAGATTTGAATAAAACCAACGTCAGTACATATTCACAAAGCAAAAAATAAAATCCGAATTACAAAGCAAATCGATGTCCGTGAGAATAGCCAAAACGTATTAATATCAATACAAAACTAAACAACAATAGCAACGCAATTTAAGCAAATCTAAACCCGTAAAACACAGAAGATAAACATCAATAATTATGCGACAGGTAACCCCTTAGGGCTTAGATCAGACGTGTCCGGCGCGTCAAACAATAACGCTAAGGTGAAGTTCGGCAGACAGGACCTAAAGTTCGTTTTAAACACAGTTTATTTCTTATATTGTGGTTTTAAAGTTAAGGCAGTACCATCTATTGACAAAGTTCAGAATTTCTACATTTTTTGAGGTAGAAGGCTGAAATGCGGAATGTACCTTCCTATGGGCATGTCCACCTTCACTATTTAGTTTGGTTTTGATTGGTGCAGTGGGGTCGGAATTACGGGGGGGGGGGGGGATTCAGAGAGGACAAAAGATCTGTGTGCTATTTAGATGCATAAAGGAGTGAAATTTAGTATACAGATTCCTCTAGGCAAGATCTACATTACTATGAAGTTAGGCCCAATTGTTCCAGTGGGGTCGGAATTGCGGGGGTGGCAGTCACTTGGTCTTTAGAACTATGGCAACATATGGCATGTAATATGTCATTCCATCGGAAATGACGAGAAGGGAGAGAATATACGAGCTTTTCTACATTTTCTACATATTACGTTCGAGAAAATCAATTTTTTATTTTAAAAACTTGGGGTAAAAATAGATGACCGCAGGGTCTGATACTTGCCTTACCCTTTATTTCTTGTTAATAAATGTATATATGTATTTCTACTTCACTGCTAAAGCTCCTCCTTGGAATGTTTACAAGATTTTATTTTGTGTTTATTAGGAGCTGTAGAAAAAATGTACTTATAAGAATGCACGCTTGATCTGTACGTTTATCCGGCCGGCCCCCGGTCTACCGTTAGCACGATAACTCGAAAACGAATTCACAATTTCAAATTCCATTTTCGGCAAAATGATCAAGGTTTTAGCTCGTCTGCATCAACTTTATTGTCATTTTTGTGGATCCCTTCAAGTGGATTGCATATGCAAAAACTGATCGTTAATAATACCAAGATACTGGCATGTCATATAACACAATCCATTCGTCAAGAATGGATACATTGTTACTTCTGTTTATCTTTTAAGCATTGTTGACATGGAGAAGCCCACGTGACGATCGCTTTGTCGCAGCTAAAGCTCCTTCTTGGAATGTTTGCAAGATTTTATTAATTATCAGCAATACTATACTCTGTCCAATGAAAGTTGGAGTGGGCTTGTCCAGTTAAACTTCCTATTTCAATTGTTAGACATTGTTGATTCTACTTTGGCAACAATGTCTATCAATTGAAATAAGAAGTCTAACTGAACACCCCCACTCCAACTTTCGTTGGATAGAGTATAGAACTGATGTCATTACAATTGCTGAATTAAGTTACATAGAATATGTGATGCTAATAATAATTCTTTATTTAAAATTTTGAATAATGAAATAGACTAAATCGGACAAAGGGTTAAATAAATTTGTTTACTACATAGTCCTTTGTTTGATAAATTTAGTCTCAAATAAATCTTAATGCGTTACATAACGCCAGACCTGATCTCCTTATCCCTCAGTAACACTGCGTAATGCTGTCGAAAATCCCTTCTTCCTCTCCCCCCATGCGTTACGCAATTTATGGACGACAACTCCCGAATAGATAGGACACATTTTCTTATTATAAATTTTACTTGCTTTTTTTGATGCTCTATCCGAATCTGAAGTCAAAATCAAAAATTTCGAAAAAATAATGGCAACAGAACGACCGACTTCATGATTTCAGTAACGATGTTTTTACATCGTTGAAAATTCATTTCTTTAAGTGGTATAAGATGGGGCAAAGTGACATCGTAACATTATTTTATTCTATTTTATTCTTTCAGATTCAAGAATTCCAAAAGTTGTATGCCACAACTGAGTGGTCTGAATATAAATACCAGATAAAAAACAATTGCCGGCCCGTTCAAAAGCTCCGAAACCGATCTGTGTGGATCATTCACGCCGTTTAAGAAGGTCAAGGCTACCCCCCCCCCCCCTTTGCTCCTTATCTCTGTCTAAAATTCCAGAAGATGGGAGAAAATTCTGTGAAATTATAACTTGAATAATGATCATAAAAGAAAAAATTGTTTATTATGGCCATTACCTTTTTGATAAATCAAAGATATTTACTGTGTCATTTGTTAATTAAAGAAAATTAAAAGCCCCTTGAAACAATATTTACATATGTTTTACTTCTCTATCCTGAAAAATTTATACAAGGGTCGTTTAAGGTTGACCTAGACTTTCGTGCATATAGAATCAAGAAATAACTGTAGCGTATGACATTTTTCACGGAACGATACGTAATCCTTTTTGAGTATCCCGCGATCGGCATGAGATATTTGACACATGCGCAGTAGTTGCAGCAAACATTGTAGTCAGCAGTATCTCTGTAGCTGTGGGACGGCGATTCATCCGTCTGGAATTTCAGATGTTTTTTAAGCGGCCTAAACAAATGCTAATTACTTGAGCCAAGTCTGAATTGGAAAGGATATGGGGCAGCCCATTTTCGCAAGAATTGCTGCTGTAAAATTCGCATGTGAGGACAATCCGGGCATTATCATGGAAAAGAATGACATTTCCGGACAACATCCCGGGTTCTTTCTCGCGAATGGCGTTGCGTACGGCACCCTGAAGCAATTTGCAGTAACACTGGGTGTTAATTGTGATTTCACAGAGTTCTGCGACAGGCGAGTGCTCCAATGTTTCCAGCAGACGAATTCTGCCGGGAAACAATGTTGGAGATCGAGTGGCGCCATTTCTTAAGGGTCCAGAGCAGGGGTCGGCAAGTAATTTTAGGTAATACTTTTGAAAATTTTTATCGAGGTCCAGGAAAAAAACTCATATTCCTTACTAATTTTTTATTTTAATTTTTGATAGCATCGTGATAATCGGCGACAGTTCAAAAAGTTATTCATGTAGCTTTTACAAACTTTCAAAAAATTTTTGACGGTCCAGTTTTTGACCTTCCGCGGTCCGGACTTGGACCGCGGTCCGCCAGTTGCTGACCCCTGGTCTAGAGCATGGTTTAGTTGTTTTAGACATGGAATAATAAAAAGAGGTTTTAGGCGGTAGAAAAAGAGGAGGCGCAGAAAAAGGCGGAAAAGGCAGATGCGAGAGCGGGGACTGAACAGGAAAAGTGTCTGGAAAATCTTCGCTCGTGAACAGCTCATCGTCGGAGAAGATTTTTCCGAATTGCGTAATAGCAAGGCGCTACCTAGATAATAATATTATTAGGCAACGGAGATTGAATAAAAACATGTACGGAGCCGCGTAACGAACTGTGGTCGCCTTGCGATAGGGAAAATGCCAGTGCGAAAGGATTTGTCTCCTGTATCTGTTTTGCTAACCCGTTTGCTACCATAGATTCATCAGCCCCGAGTGATTTGCCCAACATCGACGAGCCGGAGGTGAAAGAAAGCGGCCCGACGGCACCGAGACAGGTTTACCCGCCGAGCTTCAAAGCTTCGCTCCTCAGCCGAGTAAATAGTGCTCGTTTCTCCATATCGTTTCATCGAGTTTGAATCTAGTCCGTCAACCCGTTTCTGCCATTTCGCCGTCGAGAACGTTTCCCACTATCCGTCCTCAATGATCGTCGTAGACGCCGAGCCACGCAGTTTGCCGCCAGCATTAGGAGAGACTTTGCAGAGCCCCCTGGTCGATATTGGCTTTCCTGCACGATAATCTCGGCACGTTCGTCCATATAAAAGGTAAGCAAAGCTTCTTTAAATGAGCTTCACCTGTACACTCTTTTTCTCGTCCACTCTCCCGTTCGCTCAGTCGACAGCGTAACTTGACATGTTCTCTTTGCTTAGTATACAGTTTCCCGTCAAAAGGGGTTAATTGTCTTATTAAGGTCAAGGGGATGGCATATCGTTAAGAGGGGGAAGGGGGCTAAGGTTAATTGCAGTTCTGAGAAGTTTTAATGGAATATTAGCTTTATTTGCGTAATTGCCTTAACCAATACTGATGCCATATTTTTCTTTGTTTATTGGTCTAGTTTTCATGCAGCACAAGTCAAGAATAAACGCTTAACGTCGCCGCCTTCCCAGAATTTGAGCGGTGCGCCTAGATTCAAAACACGTTTGAAAATAAACTTGGTCGTGCGGTTCTGCACTTTCCAGGCAGTACTATTACTCATGAACTTTACCATGGACCATTGTTGTTTTATTTCTAATAGTTGTTTGTGTGCTGCAATGCAGCATGAAGTCACCTGGGAATGGTAGCATATGTGTTGGATGGCAGCTAATGGAAATATAACGTTGATTCAAATTCCTTGAGTGCATAAGGGTTGTAACGGCTCTTCATTTTAAAAAAAATGCCAGGGTGGCTCGATGATGCTAAGATCTGGTATATTATAAAATAGAGAGTTCTCTGTATTGCCCTTTTTGACGAAGTAACGGAGTACAGGGTTCTTCAGTCAATTTCTGACCATTTCACTCGATAGGGATAAACAATTGAAAGAATATGAGCGCCATATCGAATTTCTAAATAGTTGGAGTTTGTATTGTTGCAAAATGAAAATCGTATTGTTGAAAAATGGCGCCCGCTTTATCAACAGAGCAGAAATGCAAGGTTATCGAATGGTATTTCGAGACAAAATCACCTGTAACCGTGCAAAGAATGTTCCGGAAGGAGTATAAGTGTCGAGACGCACCAGGCAGGCAAGCAATCGTGGATTTTGTCAAGCAATTTCGTGCTTCTGGATGTGTTAAAAGCAAGAAAAAATGCGGGAGCGAAGCTCGTGTTCGAACGGCCGAGGTTGTCGAAAATGTTCGCACAAGGTTGGTCGATTCCCCTACCAAAAAATCTGTTCGCCGCCTATCCATGTGATTTTTATCTCTGGGGGTTCCTTAAAGACAGTGTGTTCACTACAGCACCAAGAACCCTAGACCAGCTGCGACAAAGCATCGTCGACTGCTGCACCCTTGTGGATGCAGAAATCCTGTATAGAGTTATGAACAACTTCACCATTCGGCTGCGAGCAGTTCAAAACGTTCGTGGTGGCCACATTGAGCATTTCATCAAGACTTTTCCACGGGAATAAAAACTCCGAACTGCCTAAAATATCATACTGAAATGCTAAGTTTGTAAACATTAATGGGTCAATAAATCATAGTATTGAAATGGTCAGAAATTGACTGAATCACCCCGTATATAGCGGGAAAGGAAACACAGAAACCCTATAGGAAAAACCTAACCACTTAAAGAAAAGTGGACAAATCAAACTACACCAAAATTCACTCATAGATTAGATTAGCTGTAAACTCCTCCTATAGGAGCACGAAAAAGGCGAATATGTCCTTAAGGTAAAAGACCCTGATCGAAAATGGGGATACCAAGCTTCCTCATTCCACCTTCCTCAGCACCTTCAAAAATTATCCCAAAAAATGTTGGCATGCGAACGTATTTGCGCTTTTTTCCACTGTCACAGTCTCCCTTCACCCACCTGTTGTCTTCTCAATTACTGTCACTTGTCATTGCCAATGTCTCTTTCAGTCTTTCCCATTACCACCATCTATTCTCTCAAGGCCATTTCTTCTGCTACTACCACTGCCTCTTTCTCTCTCACCACCAATGTTTTCCTGCCACTCTCTTGCTCCGATAAATATGGGACAGAGCACGTTCGAAGGTGAGATAGTCAGATGAGGTATATACCACGTGGTCTAATGGTATATATGATTAGACCATTGTGTCCTAATGGGATCATAAGGATAATGGTACCCTTAAAATTTTTCAATGCTAACATATGGCATATATATATATATATATATATCAAACAACTCGTAACGACGTGCCATGAATGAATATAATGAGTAATTAATGATACTCGCTGTTGTTTGTAATACATAATCTAATGGTACCATATGATACCATTGAAAACTTTTATTGCTGTTACGTGGCATGTAATATATCAAACGACTTGTAACACTGTGTCATGAGTGAATATAAAGAGTAATTAATGATACACGGAATTGGTTTAATACTACGTATTCAATGCTAAGATATAGCATGTATTATATCAAACAACGACGTATCTTGAAAGAGTATAATGAGTAATTAATGGTGGACAAAATTACTTTAGTAGAACGTGTTATAATGGTGCCATTACAGTACCATTGGGAACTTTTAATGCTGAGATATGGCATGTAATATATCTACCAACTCGCAATGTCCATAGCAATTATCCATAGCTAATTGCTGTCAAGAGTAAATTGCTGTTAGGCTTAAGATTGTCAATATCTGAATTCTGTTAGACATAATTGTTGTCAAAACTAATTGCTAGTAACTATACCCTGTCTCAGCTTTAGTTGAGGAGTGACGTCAAGAGTGAAGCGGTTAGAGTTTGTCCGCATGAAGAAATAGTTCGAATAATTCTCTGTATAAAAAGTTCAAAATTTCCTTTCTGCAAATATTTTTCAGTTTCATCCTCGATATAATAAAAAATCGGCAGATAGAAAAGCCATTTGATGAAATTAAAAAAAAAAATTAAATAAAATGAAATCTGTCTGTAGTCGAGATTATTTTATTGTAAATGGCGGCGTCTTATTCCACCACGTGAAGAACGTGAAAGAGATGTATTAGAAATGAAAGATATTCGAATTTCACGAAGAGGGTTAATATATGAATATCAATTTTTAAAAAAATAAGAATTTAAAAAAAATGATATCTGACAGATACCATTCTACTTTCGAGAAGCCGCGATTATAGGACTGTCTAATATAGTACTAGCATAGCCAAGTCCAAGGTAAGTAGAGTATAAGGTATGCTCAATCACCGCCATCTGGTGAGCATCGATAATGTCAGAATGACTTCAGCCATAGCATGGATGAAGAAAAGATGGATGGGACACTCCATTGCCTTCCTCAGCGAGTTTGATTTTGGGGCGACATCTGGAGGTTTGCATAGTACTAAATATAATCGTCTGCTTAGATTAGGTTAATAAAATTAAAAATAGACTAAAAATAATAAAATAAAAAATATAAAAAAACTTGCTAAGCACACTTTTATCTTAAAAAGCCACTTAATATATGAATTGCTTTTTTAAAAAAAATTCTAGTACTACGCAAATCGAAACAATGGTGGTGAAGTTTCGGTTTAGTGCTACGCAAAGCAGAAACTGAAACTATTTTTCTTATTTCCCAGACAGTTTTGGTTTAATACTACGCAAATCGCCAGAGAGCGCCACTGAAAAAAAACTCACGCTCGACGCATAGGAGTGTCCCATCCATCTTTTCTTCATCCATGGCCATAGCCCCTTAGGCAGTGATCGAACATACCTCTGCTTACCTTAGTACTAGTCTAACGGGGGAAGGATACGATGTTGTGCACTATGTCCGGTAAGCGACGTCATTCCGTGACATCCGAGGCCAACGAGAGATAGGCCAGGGCACTCAAAAGTCACATGATCATCGGGGTCCGGCCAACAATCCATCCTTCATTGTTTCCAAGAAACAAAAAATTACTGACACTAAGCACATTTATTTGTTTCAATAAAGTAAAAGCTTTCATGCTTTCTAATAAAGATTGATTATATTTTTAGATAGTCATCTTTATATGTTCACTCTTCAGCTGAATACAATACAAGTACTAAAATGTGGACTTCTTTTATCCCTCGTTTTCGGAATTTACAGAAACAACGTTTGCTAAAAGTATGCACGAAATTGTAAATACACCCATTTGGGTGACTTTTGATGAAAATCATGGAAATTTGGCAATAAGTGTGCACGAAACTGTAAATCCACCCATTTGGGTGATTTTCAGTGAAAATCATGTGGGTGATTTTCAGTGAAAATCATGAACGTTTGCCAAATCCAAGATGGAGACAATGAAGGATCAATTGTTGGCCGGACCCCGATGATCATGTGACTTTTGAGTGCCCTGGCCTGTCTGTCGTTGGCCTCGGTGACATCACTCTCAACCGAATCATGGCCAACTATAATAGTATTTTTAGTTGGCTATGCAACTGAATCTGAGACAGGGTATAATCGCTCGCTTCAACAGTAGATGATTATGTAGAAACGCTTTAGCAATAGAAATAATAGATGCTTACACCAATTAACGTTCATTTCCTCTAATATTATCGTATGAATGCTTATTAAATTAATTGCTTGTTAAATAAATGAGCTTTTATTTGCTCGAATATATAAAGAATTACTAAGTGATAAATTAATTCTATACTCTTCATTTAATCTTTCGGTTCTTCAATTTTATTCTTTTAAATTCCCTTTTTACGTTAGTTTCATTAATTAGGAATTTACAATTCAGTTTTATATTCATATAGTTTTCTCTAAAATGTTTTAAAATGCACCCTTGTTCTCGGTATAAATGGCTGCTGTAACACGAAAATTTGCTCCTTTTTATCCGCATGGCGGTAATATCATTCTTGTGTTTTATTTTTATTTACACTGTGAATATTGAATCTGGCAAATCGTTGTGTGGAATTTTATCATTCATAAAGTGTTAAATGGACGAATAAAAATAACGTTATATAAAAATATATTACATGCCAACGAAGATGCGAACGACTATGATTATGAAATCACTTATTTATCGTTGTGGGTTCCTCAAGTTGTGCCATCGTTAAAAGTGCAAAGCAAATTAGAAACAATCTATTAAGAAAAAACTTCGAGCGATTCGAGAGCTCTCATAGACAAATCTTAGTAAAACCTGAGTTTAATAAAAAAAAAAACAAAAAAAAAACGACACGAGCGCCTCTCAGAAAAACGAGAGAGAATAAAAAGACGCGCTTAAACCGCAGGGAGTGCTCAGACTCTACTCGGAGGAATAAAAAAACACTGGCATTGTCGGCGATGAAATCTTATGGGTTTCAAATTTCACTGGTTTTGATTTTACGGTATGTTTTTAGTCTGTATAATAATATATAAACACGTGTTACTAAACAATTTTTGAGAAACGAGATATAACTGTGGATAGGGACATAATCAACGGGAAACAAGAGTTTGTTTCCTGTTGATTAAACAATTTTTATTTAACCATCTTAAAGATTAATATGATCATCCACTTAAGGAAACTTACACAAAGCAACGATACAATTACTGTATTAGGCGAAGAAGTTCTTGTGATGATTTTAGTGTCATCGAATCAACGATTTATATTAAAGCTAGATTCCGAATCCTATTGTTAACATCGCCACAAAAGTGAAGCTAATTGAAGCCATGACAGTTCTAGCGAAGCCGATGCGATCATAGCGAAGCCATGGCACTACGTCACTTCTATTGTTGAAACGTCGCGAAAACCGATGGGATATTTTGAAATGTGAATTTTGTATTTTAGATAAATAAGTAAATACAGTATATAATAAAATGCATTAATCCCAAACATGGATCCTTTACTACTTTAATAAATCATTTTATTTAAAATTTTAAATATCCGTATTTTATTTAAAAATTTTTTTGCATGACGTCACAAAATCCATCTCATTGCATGATGTCAGAAAAACAGTTATCGGCCCCGGTGGCTCAGTGATTGCGTGATCGCCTCTGATACCCGAGTACGCGGTTTCGGGGACGATTTTTCGGAGGGAAATCCTGAGATCACGTACTTCCTTCGGACGGGAAGTAAAGTGTAGTGTTTGCCGGCAGAACGTTAAAGAACCCTTGCGAGGCAAAATTTGCGGCCCCTATAACGCCGTCCTGATTTGACCATAGTAGTTGAAACGGACATTAATACCAAACAAACCAAACCAAAAACAGTTCCACGGCTTGTTTAGGGTTTGTCTAAAAAGTGCGACCGGTCAAAGCCCGCCGTACAGCTCGTTTTGGAGCCACCTGTGACTGACTCGAAATTGTGACTATGTCCGATCGATACATAGCTGGCTTTATTCATTTTAAATTTTCTCCCGATTCGGACGATCCTCGATTCATAAAGTAACGACCGGTCGCGATGAGCGTTTTTATAACGCGACCGGAGTCAACGCCGGTCGGCTCTGCTGCCTCGGTAAGTAGAATCAAAATGGCGGACGAAAGCAGAAAATTCAAGCGTTCGATCCCGATACCAAGAACAGATGAAGGTACGCCCCCCCCTCCTTCATCTGCTCTTGGCGATACGTAATAAATATATTTTGGAGAAATGAGATGGTGAAACATATTGGGCAACATCAAGAAACAAGGAATGAATACGAAAAACAAAAAAGATAGGTGAAGAAAATTTGGTATATTGTAATTTATCAAAGCTCATACTAATTCAGGATTCGTTAATACTTACGGAAAATAAAGATAAAACTTAACGAAAAGTTAACACACCAGCAACATATACTCTCTGTGTAATTTCTTATGTAAATTCCGAGTTATCCGTCGCTAAAAAGTTGGTTATCCGGACCGCTACACTATAAGCTGACATCTTAAACCCGTTACTCCATAGAGAAAGGAAGTATAAACTCTAGAGTGTGGATCACGTGACTTTCACATTGAACGGAGCGTGGAACCGGAAGTACCCAGGCGTCCATGTTGGAGTAGGAGGAAAGCCAAGATTTTATAGTTTAAAAAAAAAATAAAAGCATATGGATTAAAAAAAATAAACGCAATCTTAAATTTAACTTGTGAGCATGAGCTTAATAGAAAAATTTGAATTTCTTTTATTATTTTCTGAATTCATATTTAAATGAGAGGCACCAAAAATTTTTTTCTTTTTAAAAATGCATATTATTTAATCTAAATTTTTAAAATCTTTTTCTGCACTCGCTAAAACAAGACAACTCCACAAAGTCGTATATAGAAGGTAGGTTATTTGACTAATGGGTCGTCTTATACTACACCAATATGGCCCCTGGATTCCACGGTCAAAGTCACGTGATCCACACTCTAGAGGGTTTACTTCCTTTCTCTATGCGTTACTCCATAGAGCTCGGGCTTAAGATGTGAGCTTAGAGTGTAGCGATCCGGATAACCAACTTTTTTAGTGACTGATAACTCGCAATGTGCATAAGAAATTATACAGAAAGTAAGTGCTGCTAGTGTGTTTACATTTCGTTAAGTTTTATCTTTATTTTCCGCAAGTGTTAACGAATCCCGAATTAGTATGAGCCTTGGTATACTAAAATGCACATATACCGAATATTTATGTATGTACACAATTTTAAATCGTACTAACTTAAATAATGAGGAACCTTGCTGCGACGCCATTTTGAATGAACGAACAAACGGAAGCAAACGGTCTCCGACCGATCGCCGATCGTACCACATGACCTGTAGGCGACCGATCGGACTTTTTAGACACGCCCTTAGATCGCGTCGGCTTCGGTTCTGGGCAGGAGTGAGCCGTGGAGTTGTTAGCAGTCTGGCTGCTTTGTTTTGACGAATTTGGGCCCGAGGAATAATTAATTCAAAACCATTCCTCAAAGTTGTTCCGCGTACAACTGTACAAATAAACACGAAAAAGGAAAGAGTAAATCAAAAACACGTAACTGAAACGAAAATACGTAACTGAAAGATGATCGAAACGAAATTGAAACTGAAACTATGATCGAAAATTTTTTTATAAAATAAAATAAAATACTTAAAATAGAAAGTTAACGAAAACATAATCTCATCACTCCGTGATCGGCGTATGAAAGAATTACGAGTTATTAATCACTCGTATTAATCAACTACCCGCATGTTTAGCCATGTACAGGGTGATTCAGTCAATTTCTGACCATTTCACTCGAATGACGTGCATTAGGGATAAACAATTGAAAGAATATGAGCGCCATATCGAATTTCTAAATAGTTGGAGTTTGTATTGTTGCAACGGCGCTGCATGAAAATCGTATTGTTGAAAAGTGGCACCCGCTTTATCAACAGAGCAGAAATGCAAGGTTGTCGAATGGTATTTCGAGACAAAATCACCTGTAACCGTGCAAAGAAAGTTCCGGAAGGAATATAAGTGTCGAGACGCACCAGGCAGGCAAGCAATCGTGGATTTTGTCAAGCAATTTCGTGCCACTGGATGTGTTAAAGGCAAGAAAAAAGGCGGAAGCGAAGCTCTTGTTCGAACGGCCGAAGTTGTCGAAAATGTTCGCACAAGGTTGGTCGATTCCCTTACCAAAAAATCTGTTCGCCGCCTATCCATTGAAGAAGGGCTGTCTATACCACGACGTGGCGAATTTTGAGAAAGGATTTGCACCTGTTCCCGTATAAGATCCATGTTTATCAGGAGTTAACAGACACTGGAAGACAGAAGCGACAACAATTTGCGATGGAGTTTGGAGCAGAAATGGAAGGCAATCAGGACATTATGGACAACCTGTGGGTGTCAGATGAGGCCTTCTTCCATCTGTCAGGTGACGTTAATAAACACAACGTTCGTTTTTGGGGTTCCCAGCACCCTCATGAGATCCATAAGTCACCTCTTCATCCACGAAAGGTAATGGCTTGGTGCGCGATTTCCAAAAGAGGCATCATTGGTCCGTTCTTTTTTGAAGGCACCGTAACGTCACAGGCTTACCTTAACGTGTTGGAAACCTTCTTCATCCCCGAGCTGCGAAGGAGGCGTATACCGCTTCGACATCAATGGTTTCAACAGGATGGGACTAGGCCTCACACCACTAATGAAGTGCTAGACTTTCTCAATCAGAAATTCGGAAATCGTGTCATTTCAAACAGGTTTCCAGATCGATTCGGGGGTGGCTTTCTTTGGCCCCCAACGAGTCCTGACCTAAACCCATGTGATTTCTATCTCTGGGGGTTCCTTAAAGACAGTGTGTTCACTACAGCACCAAGAATCCTAGACCAGCTGCGACAAAGCATCGTCGACTGCTGCACCCTTGTGGATGCAGAAATCCTGGATAGAGTTATGAACAACTTCACCATTCGGCTGCGAGCAGTTCAAAACGTTCGAGGTGGCCACATTGAGCATATCATCAAGACTTTTCCACGGGAATAAAAACTCCGAACTGCCTAAAATATCATACTGAAATGCTAAGATTGTAAACATTAATGGGTCAATAAATCATAGTACTGAAATGGTCAGAAATTGACTGAATCGCCCTGTATTTTGCATCATCTTCACTCATTGGCTTCATGTATGACAGCAGGTTTCGGAGTCTATCTTTAAAATGCGTCATTGCATCGAATGTGCACACCGCCATCATGAGCCACCTTTTCGCCATCAGAAACTCCAACAATTGCAATGTTTTCTGCTTACCTCTGACACCCTTCCTATACCCCCCACCTCTGGTACTGGTACGTACCTTCTGGACATAACCATTTTCCGCTGATGTTGAACGTAGGGGGTGGACTGTGTAGTTGTGGAATAAATATTAAAGCGGCGCAGAAAAGAATTTATACATTGCAGAAAAAAATTATCCCACCAATTCGAAGGCACTATCACCATATAGTTCGAATTTTTGATATGTAATTTCAACCGTCATAGTCTGTACAATGTACTTTAATTATTGTATTCCAGGGTTCTTGTGCCTCGTCCTTCTCTCCTACATTCGTCGATATGTATCTTGGAATTAACGATATGTACATTGCACAAAAAGAAAAATAATGTTAAAACGGCTTGCTATAGGGGTCTATCTTTAATATACGTCATTGATAATAACCATGGTGATATTAAGATTGAAATTTACATATATTTGTCTAAATAGAGTTTGATGCTATTCAGTTTTATATGAAAACAGTATATTAGATTACATGGGCAGAAGCAGCAGCACTAGCTGAGATATCTCAGAAAAGAATTCTTTAGTTCATGTAAATTACTTTCTCAAATGTGAACAATTTTTATTTTTATTGAATACAAGATTTAAACGATTTATCTTTGAAATGGAAGCATTGTAAGCATGCTGTTGTCCCATTGTCGGAGCACGAACTCTTGACAACAAAGGTTTGGTCAATTCGTCTGAGTTTTGTTTAATCTATCCATTTTCCTAGGACGATTGACGATGTCTGGAATTTTAAGATGTCCAATCAATATTGCAATATTGGGTGGATTTAAATTTCACATAAGATGTTAGAGTAACAATGTACGCTAAATTCTTTGATTTGCTAGATGGTCTCTTTCCATTTTTATGGCCGAGGGAGTTTAAAAATTCGTGAAACTCCACGGGAAATCTCTCTTCATGATGAACACCTTCATTGATATTCTGTTTACGTCTCTTCTGGTTTTAGCATTGTTTAATAGCCCAGGTAATAACGATTCGCATATATTTTTCTTGAGATATTCCAATATTTAATATTTCTTAAATATTTCATGTTTCCAGCACCCGGGCAAGCATGGAATTACAATGGTAAGTTTTCATTTCTATTTTGCTAGATAATTTTATTAATTATATAAAATGCCATCTTTATAGTCATCATTATCTGCAAAAAGTTCGTTCGCATTCATTATTTGTATAGATGAGATGTGTTAGTAAGTCCCACAAATTTTAATGACCTCAAGTAAAGGATACAAAAACGAAAAGAAAATATAACTAATAACAGAGGTTGAGCATAAAAACACAAAATAAACAAATACCAATTGTCCTTTAGTTTGTACAACTCCTTGCCAAAAAATTAGAATAACGCCATTTTACGTTCTGAAGAATTTGAGTGGAGAGCAATCAACGAACTTTTTGTAGCTACAGGTTTAGACTTTTTCTCCTGGGTAATGTACTTATTTCTCTAGTCTACCTCAAAAGGAACATTAATTTTTTCAAAAATTAAAATTTACATTCAATAAATTGAAGATGACGAAATATTAGAATAATTCCAAGATAGAGACAATTAGAAATTAGAATAATTTCCAAAACTGTCCAATTTGGTGAGCAGAAATGTTGCAAGTGATTTACATAGCATGTTCAATTTAAAAGGAATTGCAACTTAGCTCAGTCTGAGCTGTATGGGTATATCATGTCACAAAGCGAACAATATGTGATCTTTATTGAACTAAAAAAACTCGTGCAGAAATTGCGAAAATCATGAAGTGATCACAGTCTGCAGTGCCAAAAGTGTTAAATCAGCAAAAGGAGGATCCAACTTTTACAGAAAATCGAAAGAGATGTGGATGTAAACGCAAGACTAGTGAGAGGCAGGACAGGCAACTAAAGAACATTGTGAAGAAACAGTTTCAAAAGTGTTAAATATATTCATTTTGAGTGGAAAAAGTGTGGAGCAACAGTATCTAGCAGAACTATAAACAGACGACTACATCAATTTGCGTTTCAGCCCAGAGTTCGCAAAAAATAAACCTCTAATGATGTTGAAGCAAACACCAACCCATGTAAAGGAGTGACATGATGATTGGAGTAACAAACTATTTAATGACGAATCCGTGTTTTCTTTGTCTTTTGGTGACCAAGACTCACTTGTGTGGAGACAGATATAAGCAGCTTACAACAGGAACTCCCTCAACAGATCAGTGACATTTGCTGCTTCAGTAATGGGACTGAAATCTTATGGAGTAGCAAAGTTATGTGTCCTAAGTAGTGCAGTAAATGCCGCAGTCTATCAAGAAATACTTGACAATTTCATTATCCCATCATCTGGAGATCTTTGCTGTGATTCCTTTCTGTTCCAACAGAATGGTGCGTCTAGTCATATTGCTAAATCCAAGAAAGAATGTCTTTACCATGAAACAATTCACCAGACATTAATCCAACTGAAAATATATGGACATTGATGAAGGCTAGACTTCAGCAAAGACTTCCACAGACTAAACAGGAGTTGAATTCGGAAATTAAAAATTTCGATCTAATATCAGTCGTGAAGGATGTGCTAAGTTGATTAACTGCATTGCCAAATAGGCTAAGTCTTGTAATTAAAGCCAAAGGCGATGCAGTTAAGTATTAATTTCATGAATCTTTTTCGATTAAAGTGATTTGTGTATGTTTTGTTTTTTTTGTCATTATTCCAACTTTTTGTCTGTATCTTCCTGGGATTATTCTATTATTTTGTCATCTTCAATTTATTTAATGTGACTTTTAATTTTGAATAAATTAATTTTTCTTTTGCGGTCTACAAGAGGAATAAATAATCATCCAGGAAAAAAAATCTAAACGTGTAGTTAAAAAAGTTTGTTGATTAATCTGCACTCAAATTTAACTTCAGAACCTAATATACCATTATTCTAATTTTTTGGCAAGGAGTTGTAAAATGAAAGTTTGTAATGCATTGTAAGAAAAATCGTCGTAGTTTTGAATGAGTTAGCAGTTTTAAAAAGCTCAACAAATATTTTCAGAAACAATTGTAATTATCGTGGAAGGGTTTTTGAAGAGACGAGCGATTCCCTGGATGCTGTAACGAGTTAAACTCACGGAAAGCACACCAAAGAGTCAGAGCTATATTAATGTCGAAAAATGACGTCAGATATGAGAAAATTGCGATATATAAAAGTTAGTTTGGTTCATTGTTAAAGTTTCCTGTTAGTGTCGTGTGGATCCGCCAAGCCCTAGCGATGTGACAGTCCAAACAAGATAGCGTTTCTCATGTCATCGTCCAGTGCTTTTGAGCGGCGGAGTGTTATGCGTTTTCTTTGTGCAAAAGGACTGAAACCAGTCGATATCCATAAGGAAATTGTGTCGGTGTAGGGAGGTGATTTCGTGCAGCTCCGAACAGTACAACGTTGGTGCAAGGCTTTTAAAGAAGGACGAGAGGACCTGCTGGACGAACATCGCTCTGGCCGGCCGCGGGAATCCATGACTGGCAGCAACATTGCCGCTGTGGAAGCGCAGGTGCGGGAGAAACGTGAGAGAAATTGCTGCAACGTTGGACATTTCATATGGGACGGCGTACGACATTGTTCACGAGCAGCTCGGCTTTCGCAAAGTGTCGTGCAGATGAGTGCCACGACAGTTGACGGCCGAACATCAGGGTGCTCGTTTCGATGCTTGTTTGCTCCATCTCACCCGATACCAGGAGGCGGGTCAGGATTTTTGGATCGAATCTTCACAGGCGATGAATCATGGGTCCACCATTTCACGCCCGAAACCAAGATGCGATCGGCGGTATGGAAACACACCTCA
This sequence comes from Rhysida immarginata, assembly GCA_023313115.1. Lineage (NCBI taxonomy): Eukaryota > Metazoa > Arthropoda > Chilopoda > Scolopendromorpha > Scolopendridae > Rhysida > Rhysida immarginata. The sequence continues at coordinate 5,337,029 of JAHWFO010068719.1, read as the reverse complement.
TCTCCCACAACGAAAAAGTTCAAAACTGTGTTATCAGTCGGCAAAGTCATGTTGACATGTTTTTGGAATTGCCGTGGTCCGATACTGCTTGAGTTTCTTCCACCACATCCCCACTGTCAATTCCGAACGCTACATAGGCAATCGAGGAATCTTCGTGTGGCCATAGGCAGGAAAAGACCTGACGTGGCAATGGAGGAGGACATGCTGCTCCACGACAACGCACGTCCCCACACAGCCAAACGGGTCACCGACCTGTTGCAGCGATGGAACTGGGAAACACTGCTTCATCCTCCATACAGCCCAGACCTCGCTCCCAGTGACTACCATATCTTCGGACCTTTGAAGAAGTCACTGGCCGGTCAACATTTCCGTGACGACGACGAGGTGAAATGTTGACCGGTTCCACACTCAACCGGACGAGTTTTATCGACAGGGCGTGGAAAAACTTGTCCACCGCTGGGATCGTTGCCTCAATTGGCTTGAAGATTATGTGGAAAAATAAAAGTTGAATTGTTCTATCGTATGTACATGTGTTTATATTTTTCCGGTCACGATTTTAGAGAAAAAAAATTACGCGACATTACTTTTTGATCACCCCTCGTAGATGCTAAACTTCCACTTATCACACCAAATAGAGATCCATGCAAAATAAAAAGATATCCGCCCTCCCATCCCCGCAGTAAGAATAGTACTCCCCGTCTACCATTGGGCATGCAATTAACAAGTGCGGTATGCAGGGCAAAAGCATATTAAAAAGAGAAGCATTAGAAGCAAAAGGGGCGGGCGATCCGAACTCGAGGCGAGTAAACCAAAAGGAGGAAGACAGCGGAATTCAACTTGGAATCGATCGAGTCTTTTCAGTCACTCCACGTCGAAGCCTAACGAGTACTAACGAGGAATTTTTCGGCGGTGGTAATCAACGGAGTTCGGCAACCCACGATTTCGAATTCAGTACTTTTACTGGACATTCTTGATTCCGTTTCGGCAGATTTCCTGAATAAGGAGAATAAAGACCCGGGTTCGGAACGACTACTTTAATACAAAATTTTTTAGTGTCCCAACCCCAAATGACTATTGGAGGAAATGAATTATTTATAAAAACACTTCATGCGGAAGTTTATTGAAAGTAACTCCTGTTACTCATTTTTTTCAAAATTATTAACCTAAATGTGATACTTTTAACCAGCATTTGGCAATTCCACAATAATTTCTATTGCATGTTTGCCCTAATTTCTGTATTTCTAGGTTAGATTAGATAATGAGAAAGCAGTTATCGAATCCTTGATCATGAGTTGACCCGTCAGTACAATCCTCGTATACAGTTAATGTAACCTTTATTATGGCAACCCGCTTTTTATGGCCACTCCAGCTCGGTCCGGAATTTTCTGTTTCCA
>JAHWFO010068719.1:5309644-5335625 GCA_023313115.1 Rhysida immarginata | reverse complement strand
CTCCAATGAACGGACCTCTTATGTCAAAAGGTTGATGAAATTGCAAAGACATTAAGCTTTCTGAAGGCTGGTTTCATCTCTGGAAAAAACAAACTTGTCAAACAAACTTTAGACAATATTTTAAACAAACTATTTTGACAAGATACTGTACGTGTATAAATGATTTTTTAAGCAAACAAACTTATCTGTATGTAAGTATAAATACATGCTCGACTTGTTGGATAAAAATATAAGTACTTTTGGTAAGCCGCTTAAAACAGCCACCGGTTAATGTGGTCAATTTTAGCGGCGACCACTGTAAGAACCTAGTCATTATTGACTAATTTGTTTTTACTTTCATAACCATTTAATTCTTTAACACCTTATCTTTCCAAATAGACACGAATGATTGGTGTTCGATATCAAGTACATGCTGCGGCAATAATCAGTCACCGATCAATCTAATGCCAGACGACAGACCGATCGCTGGAAAAAGATTCAGAGCAGCGGGATATTTTTGGCCCCCATACGCCATGAAGGTAGAAAACACTGGCAACACTGGTAAATAATAGACAACTACTTTATTTGAGCAATTTTTAGATTTTTCTCATGCCTTACTAAACTCCTTCCTTCTTCGTAGTTTTTTTTACCATTCCAGGATATCACAGTCGAAAAGTAAAGATCTCCAATGGCGGACTAAGCAGAGGTTATTTTTTTGGTGGAATTACTTTTCACTGGGGAAACGCAACTAAAGGACGATCAGAACATACGCTGGATGGCCTGCATTACGATATGGAGGTCAGTAATAATTATATTGGACAAGTAAAAGTTGATATTTTCTGCTTTACAAGACTATAATTCTTAAAATTTATTTTAACAAATCCAGCTAAATCATGTGGAGTCTTAAAATTTCTTATTTAACTTGGGGCGAAAGTTGATATTTGGAAAGAGAGAGTTAAGTATATTGAACCACTAGTTTTAATAATTAAATTCACTGAATAGTCGGTTTAGATAAGTTTGCCTGGATGTTTAGAAAACATTGCTTACCGAATGATATGACGCATTAACGCGCGTATTAACGCTAAACATTTGTTAATAATATACAGGGTGAGGCATTTATCTTGAGACAACTGAATATCTCGTCAGCAAGACGTTTTTGAAAAAAATGTTCCAGATAAATGTTATTTGATTCAGGGGTGGAAATGCAATGACAATGCTTATTTTTCATTGGGTGGATGGGTTCAAGGTTATTTTAAAGTCAACTTCGTTTTTTCAAATGGAAACCTATATTTTTCTCTTCAGTTCCGTAATCTACGAAAAAAAACCAAACAACTTTCGTTCGAAAAATTATTCTGTTGGACTTTTACTTCTTTTGATATTCAACTTTGTCTGTTTTTGTATTATTGTTACGAATGCTCAAAATGATGATCTTAGACGAGCAAGTAACGAACTTTATGAAACTGTACATTTTCAGTTCACTCATCCTCGTTTACAGTTCTTGTTCTTCATTACATTGTAAGCTAATATGGAAAAATTACCAGTCGCAGTAAAAATTGAAATGATTTTAATTTATGGTGAATCTGAACGAGATGTTGATCAAGCAATACGTTTATACGCTGAACGATTCTTCGATAGAGATACTCCTTCACGTATTTCTTTCTATCGTGTTGTGAGACAGTTTTCAGAAGAGGGAAGTGTACAACCGAAAAAAAGAAAACGCCAACGAACAGTAACTGGTGCAGACAATGAAATCCTCATATCAGTTCTCGCGCGATTTTTAGTCAAAGAAGTGTTCTGAGAATCCTGAAGCGTCATAAATTTCACCCATATCATGTGCTATTACATCAAGATCTCCATGGAGATGACTTTAGGAATCGAGTGATATTCTGTCAATGGGCACGTGGTAGAATCGAAATGGATAATAATTTCTTTCTTCGCATCTTATTTTCCGATGAATCATGGAACATGCATTGGTCTGCAGAAAATCCACACTGGTTACGCGAAGTTGAGCATCAACGTCCTTGGACTGTCAATGTTTGGTGTGGAATCTTTGGTGACAAACCTATTTTATTGACGGTACATTGGATGGACAGAAATACAGAAATTCTTTGGACCAAGACTTACCACTACTGCTCGATGAAGTAAACTTAGAAGTTAGACAAAACTGTGGTTTCAGCATGATGGGTACCCGGCCCATTTTTCACTGATTGCGCGACAAATATTAGATCGCGATTATAATACTCGTTGGATCGGAAGGGGCAATCGAATTAATTGGCCTGCGAGATCACCAGATCTTACTTCTCCGGACTTTTTCCTATGGGGTTACCTTAAGGAAAAGGTATATCAGACGCAGCCAACAACTCGAGAGGATATGAAGGAGCGCATTCGAAATGCCTGTAGCGCATTAGAGAGACTCATTTGAGTGCACATCAATCTTTTATAAAGCGAATTAATAAGTGTATCGAAGTTGAAGGTCATCATTTTGAGCTTTGTTATAAAGCTTTGCAGCCTTGTGTGAAGCTCTGAATTAGCAAGTGTACTAATATTCACAGTTTTAATGTAGTGTGAACAAATTTCAAAATTGAATACTCACAAGAAATAAAGGTCCAACAGAATAATTTTTCGAATAAAAATTGATTTTTTTTTTCGTAGATTGCGGAACTATTTGAAAAAACGAAGTTGACTTTGAAATAACCTTGAACCCATCCACCCAATGAAAAATGAGCATTGCCGTTGCATTTCCACCCCTGAATCAAATAACTAGTAACCTTTATCTGGAACATTTTTTCAAAAACGTCTTGCTGACGAGATATTCAGTTGTCTGAAGATAAATGCCTCACCCTGTATATTATTAAAATATATTAAACGTTTTCCCCTATTTTAGTCTAAATTTAATGCACTAGAAACATGCGGTTTGCTTAAACTACAACTTTTGCCCGCAAAAGAATGAATGTCCTCATCTGAAGGTTTTTTTTTCCCAATAAGAATCTGCTTCATCTTATCTATATGATCAACTTTCCACAACCACGACCAGTGAATTCTTTTGATGCTCTAAGCACATTTCGCAGATGATAATCAAATGAAGATGACAAAAACGCTATTCTAAATTTTAAAACTTTTTTTTTTTCTTTACTCCTGAGGACAGTGAATTTGGATTTCACGCTGCTGAATCCAAACATGATTGAAATTCGCTATCACCTACAAATTTAAAGGAGCCTTGGAATTCTAGAAAGTTAACTATTTAAAAAGAAGTGCTTAGTTGTTGCTAACATTAAAAAAAGATTCAAATATTCTGGTGATGGTTATTCCGGAGGCAGAGAAAGTGGATGATTTCGCTTAAACTTGTTTTCTCAACTTCTAAATCCATGAAAAACATTGTCATATACCGAATTTTTTAAGGAGCCATTTTCAAAACTATTTTATCAAAAACTGTCTCTAAACTTAGGGAAATTAGGATTTATATGAACATTGTAATATTTTGGACTACACTATTTAGAAAAAGAGCATTACTGTAATTTTTCACGCAATACCTTCATCAGTTTAGAAAATTTCCTCAGAACATCAAGAAATGACTTTTATTCTATTATTTTCACATTATATGAAGCTTTTATATACCAGTTTATTAAAATCTCCATCTATTTATAATGTGCCTTCTCCTATTTAGGAGACTCTGCCAGTAAATGACATTATTGGTATTCTTGGGAGAGTCAAACGCGGTGGTGTTCCCTTACCTTTCGCATGTTAATAGAGGGCAAACACCCGTGACTCGCAATAAGGTCTTAAGAGCAATAAGATCTGAACTTTAGCGCTCTGGGCCACCAAAACAGCCATTTCGCAGATTGAATTATAGGTTATTCTTACAATTTTTTTCAGTTATGTGCATCATGATGCAATTTTAGATTTTCATCTTAACTTAATTGCATGTTGCAATATTTATCCATTTCAGATGCATATAATGCATTACAACGAATTTTTCCCGTCCTTAAGACATGCGATTTCTTCACGTAAACGTGATGCCGTGGCTATCCTTGCAGTTTGGATTAAACAGGTAACTTTAATCGATTTCTTAATATCATAACGAAACATTAATCCATAGCTTTTAAAATAAAATCATCAAAATAACGCTACCCTAGATGATTGGAAACTAATAAATTTTATTAGCTCACTTTTTAAAAGCTTTTATTTAACTTGCAATGTTAGTTTGTTTAGGCTAAATCTTTTAATCGATATTAAACCAACTTCCCGACAAGCTAGGGAGCTGAAACTTGACACACATCCACAAGATCGATGACCATGTATGTTAAAGAAAAAAATTTTCAAATCAGTTTACTGGTTCGTGCTCTAATGGTACTAATTCATTACTACGAAGTGTCCCGTTGCCACAACAAACAGTTCGTAATGGCGAGAGTTAAATGTATCTATTGTTTATTGTTGCAAAATTAAGCTCGATCCAACGAAAGTTGGAGTGGGCGTGTCCAGTTAAATTTCCTATTTCAATTGTTAGACATTGTTGCCAAAGTAGAATCAACAACGTCTACCAATTGAAATAGGAAGTTTAACTGGACACGCCCACTCCAACTTTCGTTGGACAAAGTATAGCTCACTAAATATAAAACATTATAAAAGCGTGGTTTGCAAAAAAACCTTTTTCCTCTTGTTATGCTGATTCCAGAGCTTTCTCAGATTTCATTTATCATGTACAGTTTTTTCACAATTGATGTCCTCTGAGTGGATGTCATCTTGCTGTGGATTTTGGTGCGTCAGGGTTTCTGTGAATGCCCTTCATGGTTGAGACGTGAGATGAAGAGCATCCCAACAAATACACAGCAAAATGGTCCATCTTGATACGATTGGTGCTACTCAGGACCTAATCTCAGCCGTGGATGCTGTTTGGGTGTTCAGTGCTTCCCTTACAATCTGAAGACCTTGGCGTGGATCAGTAATGTGTGAGCGTCCGGACGCAGGTCTTCGTGTGTGAGTGCCTTCTGTTGACCACTACTGCCAACATCGAGCAACCACAGAAACATTAAGTCCTATGTAGGCCGCAATTTGTCGATAAGACCATCCAGCCTCTTGAAGTCCCACAATCCAACCTATGTCAAAGCTCCGTCAGTTGCTGCACAGCAGTATGACTGCATGTGCGAGGCATGGCAGGTGATGATGAAATCCAGTCTGAGATGTTAAAGGCTTTGAATCAGGAGCTGACCGGGGTGTGTCAAGTCGTTTGGTTTTCTGGCCAGGCTTTAAGCAATGGCAAACATGTATTTTGGCCCCTATCTTTAAAAAGGGGGATCAAAGTGATCTAACAACTATCAAAGCATCTCTTTGCTCAGCATTCCTGGTAAAGTCTATGATGTCTGGAGAGGAGAAGTCGGAAAATAGTCAACTCCAAACGGATCACATCATTGGTTTAGGGCAAATCTTTGAGAAATTCTGGGAATATGCAAAAGATGTCTATGCTTGCTTTGTGAACCTCGAATGAGCTTACGACAAGAGTTCCTCCAGAGAAGCTGTGGGGAGTGTTGCAAGAGTACGGAGTGGATAGATAGCTATCATGTTTTTGTATTAAAGTTCTGAGATGTGTGTTCGGATAAATGGCATTAAGTCAAGACCGTTCAAAGTGGATGTTGGACTCCTCTTGTTCATTATCTTTATGGACTGGATAGACAGATCAGCCGAGGCGATGAGCATCGTGACGACCTTTCAAGACAGCATGTTCAGTGCGCTCTCCTTATTAGGGGAACTCTATTGAGACAGGTGGAGAAGTTTAAGCAACTTGACTGCATTTACCAGTGATGAGCAGCAAAACAGGGAATTGGATTAATTCTGGTGCAGCTAACTGCGTCAGACGCGAATCCTTAGGCAGTGTTGATCGACTTCTGAAAACTATATCTTTAAAACCTTCCAAAGAAAAAGGTCGAGAGGAGTTAGATCAGGGGGTCGAGGGGGGCATTCAACTGGTCCGCCTCGAAAAACCCATCTGTCATGGAAAGCGTTCATAACGGTTTTTAATTTTTAATAGACGCACCATCAACCTTTGTTTTCGTTTAAATTGAAGAACAATTCTGTTCTTTGTTTTTTCTTTAAATCCAAGCACACCACACATTCACTGTCTGTCTCTTAAGGGTTGGATCAATTGAAAGAACACCAATAATAAAACATTTCTCAAAAGTTGTACACAATCTGAAAATACAATTAAAAATAAGGGTCTCCAATGCACATTTTAAATTTCACTTCCATATTCGAAAATGGCATCTGTATTTTTGGAACTGAATACACATAAAACCCCCTCACATAAAGTACAATAATTCTTCCATTGAAGTATCCTGTCAGATTTGTATTTTAGAAGTTGGCTATTAGGTGAGACACCCTGTATACATACAAGTAGAGAACGTTGAAGAGCCAGTTAAGAATAATTTGATCATTATAAATTAAGCTCTCGCTTTTAGAGAAAAAAAAGATTTGTATACAGTGCCATCTCTTGGCTAGTTAATGAACTTCTTAGCTAAGTACGAACTATAACAAGCACCATCTAGTTTGGAAAGGAAATTTCATAGTACGTACTGTCCTGTAAGCCTTAAAGCTAGCAAAGATGCAACTGCTATGTACTGTATTATTGTCCTGGAAATGTGCATCTCTGACGTTTGCATTTATAGAGTTGTTTTTCATTTTTCTGTCGTGGTCTTATCAGTTTTCTATTTGGTTGTTGTCACCAATAATAATATCTGTACAGGAATGGATAAAGGGGAACGTGATCTATTTAAATCAAAACGCTATTTAACTTTTCATCAAGAAGGTTGACAGGGCATGTCCAATTAAATTTCCAATTTCACTTGTTAGATATTGTTAATCTTCTTTTGCAACACTGACTAACAATTGAAATAGGAAATTTAACTGGACATGCTCAATAATAGGTAATTTAACTGTTCAATAATAGTTCAACGGATTATAAATTTGTTCTTAAGTGATAATGGCGACAGCCGAAACAATTGTCATTTTGCATTCCATTATTAAAAATATATCATCCAATTTCGTGGTTTGTCACGTGTGAAATGAGAGATGGTGCTTAAAAAATAAACAAACAATAGTTAATCACTGAAATTATCTTCAGACAAAAATTCGTAGTTCTGAATCAATAATATGAAGTACAATATGAGTAGAAATAATTTGTTGACAAGGTATAACAACTCAGTTGATACAAAATATAATAAGGTGGAAGTATGATAAAACGGGATCTTACAGGAGGATGGTTGACAGGAACCTTAAAGTCGTGTCAGAGATGGAGGGAGGAGAAGGATAAATGATTTTGAAACTTTAAATTTCTTCAAAATTGTAATGATATGAATAGAAAGTAAAAGTTTCTGAATGAAGAAAGTAAATTATGATTTACAAAACTCAGGTTACAAGGACTAAGGTGCAATATATTCAGCGTGACTTAGTCCAAGGTGGTCTCTTCAACGAATTCTTCAGTGGGTATACTATGGTTTGTAATGTTACTGGAAACCACTAACATGGAGGGCAGCAACCTTCTTGGGTAAAATGCCAGAGGGCCAAGTCCTGTTTCAGAAATAAACGAAAATCGGAATTACTGCCATATTTTTTTAACATTAGAGATGAGTGAGAAACGCACATGTATGAGGAGAGTAAGAGTTCAAAGTCAGTTAAATTAAACATGTAATAGTATTCGCTGTACCATTCACCTATGCAGAAGCCAAGTGCAGCACACAAACAGATCTCGTTAGCAGAGCCGGTGCTTGCAAAACTAAGAGGCGCTGAGTGGGATGAGGTAGTGTCCTCTCCGGGGTGAATAGATTATTTTGTGAATGGCTTTATGTCATCGTGGACTACTCATCAGCGTGTCAGCAACGGAGATGCTGAGGAAGTCCTTGCGTTCATCCACAATTAGAGTCTTGGACAGTGATGAGCTTGGAGGGTCCACATAATCCTCAGTCGAAGTCAGGAGAGACTTTAGCTGGCTATTATTGTAGAAAATTCAGGGTTGATAGCCTTCACGCATGCTGAGCCGATTTTGTATGAAATCACAAATTATTGACGAGGAAATGTTCATTAAATTATTGTGCTGAGCAAAATAGTCAGTGAGATAATAGGAATAAATATCGGTATTACTGGCCTGTTCTAGATAGCGCGAAGAACTCTGATTACGTTTATGTTGGCCTGGCACAGCTGGGTTTTGCAGGTGGTCATTTTGATTTCATTTCCATGATCCAGGAGGTATTGTCTTTGGATGGCACTATGTTCTCCTCTGGCCAGTCTCGTACCCATAATAATCTGGGTTACCCTCTTTGGCTGAGATTTCTCCTCCATGTAGGTCATCCCATATTTCTGCCTCTTCTCGATTTTTGGTACTTGAGCTCGCTGAGATGCCAGTAGAACTTTGTCATCTCCTCTAGACAGACTATTGTGTTTTCCCTTCGTGGTGTGGTCTGGGTGTCTCCTCCATCTCCAAAGTTTTCTTCAGCTGGATTCTAATTGCTCTCTCCCTTGACTGTCCTAATTGCCCTGCTTATATTCCCATTTAATTAGCTCACTAGCTATGGGAATAAGCTGGGCCAGTGAGAATGCCTGCCGGCTTTTATGATTCTGGCACATTCTATTACTACCCGAGAGTGACGGTAACTTCTGTTGTTTCTTTCTTGCCTGGCGGTTTTTGTCTTTTTAACCATCAGGTTGGCTTGCTTCCATCTGAGTGTGACACTATCCCCCTGGCAATCCCGCGACGAAGCATTTGTTTCTTTGTTTGTGGTCTGATTTGGTTTTCTCCTCCCCCAGCAAGAATTCTTATTCCCCCTTTCTCTACCATGTTTGGGGCAACTTCTTGACTTGCTTGCTTTCCATTCTGTTTAGAATTTTTTTTTATTAATTGGAGGCATCTATGTAAATTTTTATGGGCTCCTAGCTGGTTTTTCATATCCAACCCATTTGACTGGGAAGGATCTATTTGGTACCTTTCCTTTTCCTTATTTTTTAGAGGACCTGGAGTTTTTTCCCCTATTTTTTGGGAAAAACCTTCTAAGGAACGATACGTGAAATACTTTATTAGCCACCCTCCATCACGGAGGAAATTTTAACCTTACCATTAATTACTTTTTGTAAGGTAAAAGGCGCAGCATATTTGGAATATAGCTTTCCCCTACCTGTCCTCTTTGGTGTAGAATTCCAGAGGCTAATACTAAATACTTGTTCTCCTTCCATAACTTGCCACTTAGTATATCTTCTATTATACAATTTCTCATACCTTTTATTTGTTTTTTTAATATTTTTTTTTTGCTTCTTGCAATAATTCCTTTAAGTGATTTTGAAAGTTGCTAACGAATTACTACATTCCATTATTCCTCCTGGCACGTTAGGTAATGTAATTTCCCGTTCTAGATCCATTAAATACAGAGAACATTTAATCACTTTAGATATCGTGGAATTGATTGCTATTTTGGCATAGTTAAGAATTTATGCCAATCATTTTTCTCGGGTTTTATGTAATTGCGTATTATCTGAATAACTGAGTAGTTCGTCCTTTCAGATTGCCCGTCTGTTTGGGGATGGTATGTGCTCAAATAGCAATGATTTTAAAAATTTTCTGCATTTTAAAAATTTTCTGCATTTTAAAAATTTTCAGCATTTTAAAAGTTTCCTTCCAGATTGGACATAAATCTTACATCTCTTTCCGATATAATCATGGAAGGAAATTCATGTATTTTAAAAATATTGTCAATCAGAATTTGGACTGTATCCTCTGCTGAAATATTACTGGAGCAGGGAATTAGCCACACCCTTTTTGTCAGCTTATCTGTTACTGTCAGTAACGCAACATTCCCTTTCTCCGTCATAGAAAGTGGCATGACAAAATCTAGTGTTATCTTCTCCCAACGTTTAGTGCATACATACAGGTAATGGGCATAATTGCCCGTATGGTTTTTCCCATATGGTTTTCCCCGTATGGTTTTCCCTTATGGTTTTTCCCTTATGGCTTTATTATTTTGGCAGCTCATACACATTTTAACAAACCAGGCTACATCCCACCTCATCTGATGCCAGAAATAATTTCGGGCAACCTTATACCAGGTTTTAAAGAAACCCAAACAACCACTGCTACGTATGCTGTGGGCTTCCTCTAATATTTTATTAATTATATGATCCTGGCATGGTACCATCGTTTGCTTATGTTTTTTACTAATTATAAACAATAGTTCATTTTCTCTTCTAAAATGGGGGCATCTTACTGACACTGTCTATCATTCTCAGCCGCTTTCCTAATTTTATTTATCCAAGGATATTTATCTAATTTCTTGGCCGCAACTCCAATTGCACCGATTTCTGTTGCACCCTCTTTTTTATTTGGGTTCCTTCACTTATCTCTTCCACTATTTCTGTCTTTTTTTAATTTTTCTTCAGTCCATCCCATAACCTGCTGAAGCTCCCAATAGTTCCATTGCCGTATGCTTCCACATCTGCACTTCTAGACTTTAACTATTAATATATGCTTTTAGTTTTGGTCTTCCAACCAATTCTCTACCATTCCAATGAAATGATCATAAATTTCATTATAATCTTGGATTGGTTTTATCCCTGCTTCATTAAAATGTTGCTCTTTTAGCAAGTCTTGCCCCATAATGCTTACCCACACAGATGAACTTCTAAGCTCCCAAACAGTTCAGCTTTCCTCTTTCTTATAGCACCTCACCCTCTCAAAAGTTCTTCTTTGGCCTTCTTGTACGTCTGTGGGAATTCAGCCTTGGTCACACAACAACAACAACTTTCCTGAGCAAAACAAATGGAAAAAGAAATATTAGCAGATGTGGAAGCATACGGCAATAAGCCCATTGAACCCTGCTTTAATCACACATGCTATCAAGCGCCTCCCCCTCTCTGTCACGTACTTTTATTTTAAACTCCATTTAAGAATACCCAGAGGGTTAAAATCGTGTCAGAGATGGAGGGAGGAGACGGGTAAATGATTTTGAAACATTTAATTTGTTCAAAATTGTAATGATATGAATACAATGTTAAAGTTTACTTCTGAATGAAGAAAGTAAATTATAATTTACATAACTCAGGATACAAGGGGCTAAGGTGCAATATATTCAGCATGACTTAGTCCAAGGTGGTGTCTTCAACGAATTCATCTTCATAATGTTACTGGAAACCACTAACATGGAGGCCGGCAACCTTCTTAGGTAAAATGCCGGAGGGCCAAGTCCTGTTTCAGAAATAAACGAAAACGGAATTATTGCAATGTTTTTTTAACGTTTGGAGACGAGTGAGGAAAGCACGTATGAGGTGAGAAAGAGTTCAAAGTCACTTAAATTGAACAATAATATTCACAGTACCATTCACAGATGCAGGAGAAGCCAAGTACGGTGCGCAAATAGATCTCATTAGCAGAGCTGATACATGCAAAACTATGAGGTGCTGGGTGGGACGAGGTAGTTTCCCTCTGGGGTTAATAGATTATTTCGTGAATGGCTTAGTCTCATAGACTACTCATCGGTGTGTCAGTGACAGAGATGCTGGAGACGTCCTTATGATCATCTGTAATTAGAGTTTCAGGCCATGATGAGCTTGGAGGGTCCACGTAATCCTCACTCGAAATTGGGACAGACGTTGGTTGGCTATTCTTGTAGTAAATCCGGGGTCGATAGCCTCCGGGCATGCTGAGCCAATTCTATATTAAATCACAAATCTTTGATGAGGAAATGTTCATTAAATTTTTTTGTTGAACAGAATAGTCGCTGAGATAATAGGAATAAATATCAGTATTACTGGCCTGTTCTAGATGGCACAAAGACCTCTGGTTACATTTATGTTGGCCTGGCACAGCTGGGTTTTGCAGGTGATCATTTTGAAATTCCTTTCCATGATCCACGAGGAATTTTCTTTGGGTGGTGCTACGTTCTCCTCTGTCTGGTCTCGGTACCGTAATCGTCTGGATTACCCTCTTTGGCTGAAATTTCTACTCCATGTAGGCGGTCCCATATTTCTGCCTCTTCTTGAGTTTTGGTGCTGGAGCTCGCTGAGATGCCGTAAAAGTTTGTCATCTCCTCTAGACAGACTATTGCGTTTTCCCTTCATGCTGTGATCCAGGGGTCTCCACCAGTTCCAAGATTTTCTTCAGCTGGATTCTAATTGCTCTCTCCCTTGACTGTCCTAGTCGCCCTGCTTATATTCCCCTTTAATTAGCTCATTAGCTATGGGAATATGCAGAGCCAATGAGAACACCTACCGGCTTTTCTTGTGTTTCTGGCATATTCTATTGACGGCCAAAGGTGACTGTAACTTCTGTTGTTTCTTTGTTACCTGGCGGTTTTCGTTTTTTTTTAAACCGTCAGGGTGGCTTACTCTTGTCTGCGCATATGACAATGATCTAGATTAACACTAGGGAAGCACGAAAAAGAAGAATACACAAAGTCGATCAAAAGCAGTAAATTCACAATGGTTGACAAGAAGCTTAAAGAAATATTTAATTGAGGTTAACAATACACAATAAAACCTCCTAAAGTATCTTCGATGTGTAATCTCTTAAATTTATATTGATATTAGGTTGATTTCCTTAATTGTATTTGTAAGCGCCAAAGAATCCATAGAGAGAAATCGCACTATCCATGAGTATCGCAATTCCAAAAGTTCAGTTTCGAAGAATGTACGAGGGGCGATTGATAAATAAGGTCTACATGGCTGTAACTTTTTTTATTTGTTAACCGATTTTCAAAATTCTTTTTGTATCTTATACTCACATTTGTCCTCTATGTAATGCACTATTCACTTTTTGACATAGTCCCCATTACTTTCCAAGCATTGCGCCAACGCGTGACTAGTTGGGTGAACCCATTGGAGAGGAATTCCGGAGTTGTTGCCAACACCAGGATTGAATGGCAGCTTTGGATCCTCTTCTGGAGTACAATAACGTCCGCCCGCACACGAGTCACCACACACCAGAGGCGTTGCAGCGCCTACAGTTCAAAGATGAAAAATTGCAGTTCAAAAATGAAAGACTTTGCACATTGCGACTTTCACCACTTCCCAAAGAAGAAAGAGCCCCTTAAGGCACATGAATTGGTTCTGACAGCGAGATAAACCAGTGCCAAATGGCTCATTTTATCTTGTTTCTCCTGCCTTGCGTGCGGTTTTCCGAAACTGCATTTGATGTGTTGAATTCTCCCGCCTATAAGCTCCCATGAGACTTCTTGGCTGGGAAAGCTTCCCCTTTCAGACCTTGGTAATGTGACAGTATTACTATCTCAATATTTCTATTAATAATGCATTGCCAATGTGCTACATGATCGATACTGAATAATTTTTCAGCTTTAGTTGCATTCTTACTTTGCATAAATGGAATGTGTGAACAGTCTTAATGTATTGTTTCATTTGTGGAAATTATATAGTTCATAAACAAATAAGAGAGATGCAGTCTTTGTGAAGAAAGATTGCTGCTTATTTTAAAATGTGATTTGGAGAAAAAGACCGCCATATTAAATTTGTTGCTACTGTCCCTTTTCCTCTAGAGCAGGGCCGTCCAAATCGTGCACGTCCCCCGCGTGCAACATAAAATTCTCGCGGACAAAGCTTCACGGGCAAAGCCGAGGAGATAGTCCAAAACTCAGGTGGGGAGTGGGTATAGTTTTTCCTATGCAGTGTTGCCAGACTGTAGGGAGCGATTGCATTAAATGAGGCATTATTTCTTTTGTTACTGATATTTGCTTGTTTTTCTTCTCGCATAACATGGCATACATTCAGAAAAAGCATAAACTCTCTGAACCAGTATTTAAACCGGAGTGGGAGAATGTTTTTTTTTTCATTGTTCTCAGATCGGATTCAAAATGCTTAATATGCAATCGTGTCCTATCGGGAAAAAGAAAATACAATTCTACCTGACATCGAGAAAATTGTTACATTAAAACGAAGGAAATAAAATGGTAAACTGCCTCGTTTTTTGTTTTTTTTACAATATCGAATTGATAATTAGCAACTCGACTTTAAGGAACTGATCAACGTAATGTGCAATAGGGGGGTAAGGAAGATTACCCGCGTGCACGGGCGCTGCCCGCGGACAGAAATCTTGGACAGCCCTGCTCTAGAGGTTAAGGATGTGGACTGAATATCCATGCCAATTTCAATTCCTACGTGTGTGGAGGGATCTAACAAATCGCCTTGATAATGTTACTTTTAATTAAGTGCATTCTTTCGGTCATTACCCAAGGTTCTTGACCATAGATACGAATGGAGACAAAGATAAACTTGAAAATAGAGAGCTTGGCTTTGTTTCCTAGCTCAATGGATCGCCACAGTTGGCGTCTTTCACAGCTTGCTGCACCGATCCAAACATCCGATCCTCTGTCCTGCCACCCATCACTCGTGAATGTAGTGCCGAGTTACTTGAATTTCTCCAGCTGTCTCAATGGGGCTTCCCTAACATGACTAGCGCACTGAGTAGGACCATAACCTCACTTTTAGTCACACTGATTGTCATCCCAGCCGCTTCACACTTGGCTGCAAACCATTCTAATGCATTCCGGAGGTTATTGCAAGAAGTCTCAGGGGGACAAGGTCGTCACCAAAGAGCAACTTCTCCACCAAGCAGTCACTCACACAAGAAAGGTCATCGCCTCGGCTGCCACTGTCTATCCAATCCATAAAGATAGTGAACCAGAGGGAGGGGGACAGTACGCACCCTCGGCCTAGTCCAATAAACGGTGAACAGTCTTAAGGCCTTTTATTCGCACACACATCTCAGACCTATCTTACAAAGACATAATAACAAACAGTAATTGCCCATCTATTCCGTATTCTCGCAGCCTTCTTCAGAGCTTCTCCAGAGGAACTCTGTCATAAGCTTTTTCGAGATCAAGAAAGAAGCGTAGAGATCATTTTGCATACTATCAGGATTTCTCAAAGATTTGCCTTGGAGCTAAGATGTGATCCGTTGAACTTCTGCCAGATCGGCTATTTCCCGACTTCTCTTCAGACACTTAGCAGAGATTTTCCCAGGAATGCTGAGTAAAGAGATACCTCGATAGTTGTTGCATTCCCTTCTATCTCCCTTTTTAAAGGACACATTACTGTCTGCCATTGTTTAGGGGCTTGGCCGGATCCCCAAGTAAAATGATGCACACGAGCCAGCCACGAAATGCTATGCTGATTTCAGGATCTTTCATATCTCAAACAGGATTTCTTCATCAGCTTCAGCCTTGCCAGTCTTAAGTCTCCACCTGACCTCTGCTTCGGTGATTCTACCGTAACTATTCTCCGCTCCAAGATGCACCGAAATCTCCTATCGTTGACAATTTATCTCCGAAATTATAATATACAAACAAAACTAGTTGTTGCACAGTTCAATACAAACCCAGTCCTAACCTAACCTAAACTACCCTAACCTCCACACACCAGCGCAAACGAAGTTCTATTGAATGAAATTTTAAAAATTTCGAATTCCGAATGGGAGGGTGCTAATAGTAACTTGGCCCTCCCAAATTGATTTTTTTTAACTCTTATATTTAGGGATTTTCAAAAATCATTAACCTGCGCCCATCCCCTAAACTTCAATCCAAACTATTGTTGCGCCCCTTCCCTAAAACTGTTGTTGTACAAATGAAACTTTTTGCTGCACTAACCAGCAGAAACGTAGCAGAAACGACACACCTTGGAAAAGTTGTAAATTTTTTATGTAATGGTATCAGGCATTACACGAGAGATTGTCCGTATGTTCCTTCGCACGATCGCATTCAGCCAGGCTAAGATGGTTCGCATCTGCCTTCAGGCATGGGCATAGCCAAGAAGGGGGGGGGGAGGCGAGCAGTTGCTCCTTCTCTAAATCAAGTAATCTTATATATAAATATTTGTTTTTTGCGGAAAAAAGATGTACACGGTGAAACTTTGGAATATTGTATTGGCTATATCGGCAAAGATGGAGCTGGTATCTGATGCACTTTCCCACATTAATTTTTTCACTTGTATTTGACCCCCCCGTCATCATAAATTCTGGCTGCGCCCATGCCTTCAGGGTGGACATTTTGAACACCTACTATAAAGAAAAATGTCATTTGTTGTTATTCGTTATCCGTAACTCTTTTTCCCTAGTGAAAACATGATAAATGCTTGATTACGTGATAAACTGATTACCCTGTAATTAGCATAACTTTTCTTGTAGACTCCTGTTTATTTGACATTTGAGTTAATTTTTCCGTTGATCTTTCCTAAAGGGAGCGGAAAACGCCTATTACAAGCCGCTTATTAGAGCACTACAGAATATTAGATCCAAAGGCCAGTGGGACTACGTTAACTATCCACCTGCTTTGGTGAATCTACTACCGATTGTAAGGAAGAAATACTTTCGCTATAATGGTTCCCTCACGATTCCCGATTGCGAAGAAGTTGTCATATGGTCCGTTTACCGAAATCCTGTGATGCTGTCCCGCTATCAAGTAAGACACGTTCGGTTTTGTTTACCTACTTATAGTCCCTTTTAGTGCTATTTGAATGCCACTTACGGCGGGTTGCACCAACGTCAGTTAAAAAGACTCTTAACTTTCGATTAGGTGGCTATCGGTTTAACTTTAACCGGGAAAAGTCGCACCAACCCTGGCTGTCGCAATAGATAACTGGATGTAATATGAGTAACGATGGCTGTGATTGGTTCGATTTGCTACAGCGACTTCCAATCAACATAGCTGATCCTTCTAAAGTATTTTTAGATTGCCTTACTTCATACGATTTTTAATTCATATCGTTAGTTTTCAACTTCATTCATATTCGTGTTGTTGGTTTTCAATTAGCTTACCAATAAGTTAAAATATACTTCGTTATTAGAATATGATTCTAAATACTGAAATGATTTTCAATAAATGCATTTCTTATATTTTTTTTTCTGTTCGTAATGCCATTTTGTTTCGCTAATCGTGGAGCTAAGCCGTCGTCCTCCACCAGTTAAACTGCTACTTAACATCTGGTTAAGTCCTCAACTACGCTTGGTACAATGAAGACAATTTTAACGAATAAGAGCGAAAAAATGTCTAAGAATAGCAAAATGATAGTTGTTTTTATTAAACCTACGCGTTTCGAAATAACATTTCATTATCAGGGTGGGAACGACTACTAAGGTAATCCCAAGATATGCAGTCAATAAGATTAAAGACAAGTCCCTGGCAGCCCGCCGCACTAAGAGGTATGCAGAAAAAAAAAGCGTATTGTAGAAGAACTCCGTTCGCTCCACAGCAAGAAGGTACCTGGAGATGGCTATGTACATGAAAACAGATGTTATCATGAACATCATCGACAATATAAAGAATAAAAAGCGAAAGAATAAAAAGCGTTAAAATTTGAAAACATGAAAAAAAGACAGACCGACTTACGACACGCTAGGGGGAACGGCCCAACGGTAAATAGCAAATTTAAAATTCCATACAAAAGTTGTGAACTTAACTACGATCCTATTCACGGATAATGAAGCCACCTTGCTAGAAAAAGGTCTGAAGCACAATCTGCG
Organism: Rhysida immarginata; assembly: GCA_023313115.1. Taxonomy (NCBI): domain Eukaryota; kingdom Metazoa; phylum Arthropoda; class Chilopoda; order Scolopendromorpha; family Scolopendridae; genus Rhysida; species Rhysida immarginata. The sequence goes on along the minus strand of JAHWFO010068719.1, from coordinate 5,318,152 downwards.
GAAATCTCTAAATAGCAACGGCTTCGTGAACATCGCAGTAGAAGTGGAACAAGCAATACAAAAACTAGACCCGAGGAGAGACGCACGAATAATGACTGCCCAAGAGATTGTAAGAATCCACAACGTAACCAAGAATTTACCACCCAACAGCAAAAAGCATAAAGAAGTAGCTGACGGACAATAAAGCAAGGGTCGTGGGAGCGGACAAAGATGGCGCGACTGTGACAAGAATTCATCAGTGAAGAATATAAGATCGGTGAAGAAAAATTTCTATTCTAACATCTTCAAGAAATGGGGGAACAGGTCGTCATGCAGTAAAACAGATCCCACCACCCGTATACGCGCCCTCGTGAAGGTGCACAAACCTAATCAGCCAATATGTCTGATGGTGAATTGTACAAACTCTACATTCTGCCTGGCGAAGAAAACCGCTAATACTATCCAGAAATTATGCCCTCTTGACAACAAATACGTGGTGAGGAACAGCAGGCAACTTATGGAAGACCTCAAGAGTAGGGGAGAGTGGGTAACAATGAGACACACTTTTTTCTAAAGCAGTTTTTTCATGTTACATTGGACCAAATGCAACGAATTTTTTCTGTAAAATACTAAACTTATACAGCTATGACATAATTTAATTTCAGATTTTATTATGAAAAACCTTTGATGAAAAAAAATAAAACAAATCTGAAGCACGTTGTCTCACTCGTCCCCAGGGTTGGGGAAGAATGAGACATGCTTTATTGGTGCATTTATTTTGATTTAAAATTATTAGAATTATTATCAATTAATTACAACATATTCTTCTAAATTTAAAAAAAACATTGAAATATTTTATAACTTTTATTAATGAAAATGTATGTAAAAATACGTCATTGAAATATGTTGGCTTAAAATTTTATAACTGTTGTGATTTAAGGAAAATATAAAATATGAAATTCTTTTGCCAAACAACAATGATTCTTTGATATACTACATCATGCAGAATTCAACATGTTGTGGTGGGTAACACTGAAACACCTGTCTCACTGTTCCCCAAGTCATTATGTCTCACTGTTACCCATACTACATGGTTTAATTTTTCAAGCCTGTAGGCCTAAGTTTCCATTTCATTTTTAAATCGCTTATAGATTTCAGAAAGCTTAATGAATAAGCATTCCATATATAGCTATCTTTTTATCAAATGTTATAAATGTGGTGAACAATGTACTATAATTGGCAATTTACATTACTATCCTTAACTTATGCAAGTACAGTTTTCTTGAGCCTGCAGGGATCCTAGAGAACTGAAACTAGATGGGTGCATAGATAATTAAGTTCACCTTTTAGCTATGGTAGCGCTAGTTGATGGTGATGTCTTTTCTGGATGATGCAATGAATGTCTCACTCTTCCCCGTGTCTCACTGTTACCCACTCTCCCCTACTACAAGATCATTTTGTTAGATGTTGTTAATTTATACACTAATATCCCGTTCCAGGAAACTGTAGACCTAATGAAGAGCGTCTCGTCCAAACCAACATTGAAGACGACGTTCGCAAGGACATTACAAACCCACTCAGGGCATTACTTGACCAGAACTATTTCGTGTTCAATGACGAATTCTACTCCTAATGGGTTCAGCCATTAGCGCCACTGTGTCTGAAGAATTCATCAGGCACTGGAAAATAGGCACGTTAGGTAGTCATTCCCTACCCTGATGATGAAATGTTGTTTCGAAACGCGTAGGTTTAATAAAAAACACTACCATTTTGCTATTGTTAGAACTTTTTTCACTCTTGTATCAAGCAAAATGCACCCAAATGCAACTATTTAACGAATAGTTATTTTTTTACTGACGTTGGTGCAACCGCATGCTAAAGGAATATCCATATTGTCCATATACATCTATTTTGAAATATTATTTTGACATATAGTTTGAAATTTGAAAGTACTTTTTTGCGATTACAATTTTACATGAAGTAGCTGCATTTTTAGGACCTTAAGCTAAAAGCTACTTATAAGGATGCATGTAGCCGTTTACACGATAACTTGAAAGGGATTAAATTTTTCAAATTCTGAATTCAGAAATATGGTCATCAACGTATTAGCTCGACATTATCAACTTCTCAGGCATTTTCGTGGACCCCTTCAAGTCAATTGCACGTGCTCTAACGGTGACCGTTAAGAATAGCAAGATAATGGCAAATGATATAACAATCGATCCTTATTGACAAGTCAACAATGGGTCAATTATCAAGCGCTCATATTCAGTCACGTGACCGTTTACCTTCGATCGTGAAAGCGCTATCTACCACGGCCTTTTAGAAACTACCAGGCCTGAACATGACGCCAATAATGTAATGTTGAAGCAATAAGATTGTGACGTTGAACTAACTTCTGTAATAGCACCACCCAAAGCCAACTATTGTATAGAAAGACAGGCCGGGGCACTTAAAAGTCACATGACCAAAGTAGATAGAGCAACAATCCAATCTTCATTGTTTCCAACAAACGAAAAAATCCAAGATGGAAACAATGAAGTTGGATTGTTGCTCGATCTACTTTGGTCATGCGACTTTTAAGTGCCCCGGCCTGTCTTTTTCGTAGGCTACGAGCACCACCAGTTCGACGTAACAACGTTTTATCTTTTCCATGTTCAGGCAACACCACCTAGGGTGCGTTCACTTATTCACTTGGAATCACTCCGAGTGACTCCCGTGACTCTGAGTCACTTGGTCTCCGTTTCTTTATTCGCTCGGAGTTAACTCCCTTGACCTCCAACATCAGGGTACGCTCGGAGTCATTCGGAGTTTGTTTCTTTATTCGTTTGGAGTGCGACTCGGGTTAACTCCCTTAACTCCTGCTTTCAAGTTGGAGTCATCGGAGTCAAAAAATTTAATGGAAGAGTTGCGACTTCAACGATGATTAATTTTGTTACAATGAGATAACGTTTTCGAGCGTGCTTGTTAGGAGCCGTGGCAACCACACAAACAAGAGAAGAGAAGTTTAAGCATAGCTTTATTTCTTCAAGCTGGCGCATGCATTGTTTAACCATCAACATGGCCGCTTCTATTTTTCGAAAGTGCACGATCATAGCCTACCATAATTGGTTAGCCTCCCATTGTTGTAGGCTTGGTACGATACAAACGAAAATCTAGCTTAAATTGATCGAACATTTGATTCGAGACAATTTCTTCAGCATAATTATTACTTTTTATATGCTCATTCTCAGTTCCAACTTTACGCATGGGCCCAGGGCCCCGTGATCCAGAGGCTACCCAAGCCTCTGTGATAGTAAATTAAAATTACAATTATGACCAGAACTTTGTTTTTATAAAAATAATAAAAAATAAAAAATAAAAAATATGTTATTGTTTATTCCTGACCATCGGGGTGCTAGCAACAATCCAACCTTCATTGTCTCCATCTTGGATATTACCAATCAGTGTTTTTTTCGTTTGTTGGAAACAATGAAGGTTGGATTGTTGTTAGCACCCTGATGTTCAGGTGACTTTTCGCTTCCAGGCCTTATCTCGTAGGCTTCGGTTGACTGAGCACGGCCGTCTATATCTATCAGGCCTGAGGATTGATGACGTCATGCTAGAGGTCGTTGCCATGGGAACCCCCTTCTCAATGGCAGTACTTTAACATTGAAATACTGGAATCTCACATAATTTGTCATCAATTAAAGTATTTCAATGTTAAAATATTTCCGTTGAGAAGGGAGTTCCCAAGGCAACAGACTTCTAACATGACGTCATCAATCTTCACTTGTCAGGCCTGATAGATATAGACGGCCGTGCTCTGAGCCATGACGCTAGTACTCTGATCACGTGATCACATTGACTCAGAGCATGACTCCGAGCGAATAAGTGAACGCACCCCTAGACTGTCGTGTATTTTAACAACGCAAACAGAGTGGAACGCAAGGAGGTAAAGAGATAATCAATTTAATTAATTGACTTTTAGATATACAATTAAGTAGCAGAATTTACTAGCTTAATCTAATCAGTCCAGCTCGTTGCTGTACGCCGAATCTGCCGGGCAGCACAAGGAATCCATTGGTACATTTAAACTTGTCCACAAATCGACCTGGGGTTCGGTGATTGCTGTCGTCTTCGGTGCGGGCGTATCAGCTCGGGCTGTATGCTTGTCGCTAGAATATGGCAGACCTGGTGAGGGTACCGCAACTTCAGATAGCGGCGACCTTTTTAGGTTTGTCAACCGAGAAGGGAACACTGTATGGAATAGAACGGGTGCATTAGTATAACACATCAATTTTTCAAAAAGCAAAGCATGAGTCACTCAAATTCAATGAAATATTTTACGATATACCTTATCGAACAAGGTACCATGCGAAGCACACGTCGCTGTCCAAGCGCGGACGTTCTGCAGGGCGCCCCGCGAGAAAGCCGGCTAGGTTATCCAGAGGTAACACCAGCTCGATGGTTTCGATCCTCCACGGGAATTTGCTATGGGATGAGCACGACACGGATTCCTGTCGGCGATTCCGTGTATTCGTAGATCGGGGCGCTCTCGCTGATGGAGCGTCTTTTTCGGCGTGGTCCTCGGGCGTTGAAAGGACGTCGGGGTCGGCCTTGTCAGGGCGTTGGTCCCATCCAATTCAGTAGCAGCTAATGCTAACAGCGTCTGGGATGTCGGGCTAAATTCGTCCGGGTCCTCCGTTGGCTCACACTGCTGTCCTTCACCACTCGCTTCCGGGAGGTCTTTTATGCTGTCATGGCGGGCAGGGCTTCCCCTTGAAATAAGCTCAAACAGATCCACGGAATTAAGTTCATTAACTGTTTGCTTACGTGGTTTGGGCGGCGACGGCGTATCGTATCCTTTGCCCTGGTGCACTCTTTGCTTCCGTCGATCGCGCAATCCGTCTTCCGAGTGCTTGCCTCGTCCTTCGATCGGTCGGGCTCCAAGGGCGCTAGGGTCTGAAGACGTGGGACGGTCACTTTGAAGTCGTTTACTTCTTTGGTCGAACTGACGCTCAGATCCTACGGGATTCAACGGAACTGTTCGCCATTGAAAGCAGCGGGCTGACGGCTGTGGCAATCTTCTCCAGTCGGACTGCCCAGGCTCCGTACGGGGACTTCTACGAATATGGCAAAAATCAAAGTTATTTCTATTATTGATCAAATGGTTACTTGCCCTGGGCAGTCCTCGCTTTTCCAATCCATGAGCCTCGTTCATTGGAACAGCATAACATCGCATTCGGTCCGGCTGGCTGGAGAGATTTCGTTTTGAGTGAAGGCCATCTACTTTCTCTGTCTGGCTTTCGTCTTCGCCTTTTATTCGGTCTTGGAGGATTCTGTGCCGAGTTTGCGCACTTCATCCTCCAATCCCGAGGCTCCGACTTCTTCTTCATTCTCCATCCCGCGGCTTCGGTTTTTCCGCTCTTGACGGGGTCGGTCGACTACGGTCGGGGGTGTTCTTTCTCTTACGTTCTTTTTTCCTTGTCAAATCTTCCGAAAAATATTTAAAGTTTTTCTTCCTTCGGGGATTTGACATAGACATAAGGCCTGATAACGGAAAAGCATACATTGTTAAATCATCATTAGTCGACCATTGTTAATCCTATTTCTACCAATAATAAGCCCTACATTTGGTCGACTAATGATGATGTAACAATGTATGGCGTTTCCGTTATAAGGCTTTCTGTCTAGGGGTGCATATACTTTTCAAATAGCAGAGAGCGCTACCAGCACCCGGAATTGATGAAAGTAGCGCACTACAAGCACGGAAGAAAAGTATACGGCTTCTAGCGTTCTATACGCTGTCCAAGGAAAGAAAAACTGGGCGTGTCTAATAAATTTCCGATTTCAATTGTTGCTAAGTAAAATTAACAATGTCTAACAATCGAAATTAGAAATGTATTTGGATATGCCCAGTTTTTCTTTTATTGGACAAAGTATAGGCTTCTAGCTGAAAAGTATCTGCATCACTAACACGATTTTCTATGATGGCGTCTTTTAAACACAAAACAACTTCTAAACTCAAAACAACTTCATACATGGAGGCTGCCATCTTTGAAATCGCTCGTGCCATAACCTACAACTATAGAAGAAATACTGACGTTTCTTCGATTGTTATAGGCAATCCCCGTGCTAGCTAGAAGAAATACTGGCGTTTCTGGCACGCTAGCAGTAGAAAAGTACCAGGGTGCAACCAGAGTGCGCTAATAGCTGAAAAGTATACGCCACAAGCGCGCTTCTAACGCCACTAGCCGAAAAGTATATGCACCCTAGGAGGTGTTGGTTCAGGCCATGTAGTTTCTAGAAGGCCATGTATCGACATCACTTATAGCAACTAGTGCAAAATTGGTGCTTTCAAGGGGTGCTCATCCATTCGACGGCTAAGTGTATATTAAGGTGTCTACACATAATCTATTGTGCAATTTCAAGTTCTCTTTCTTCAATTAAGAGAAACGTGTGAATAGTGTTTCAGCAACAGTATCCGACTTGCTAGAGTGTGATGTAGCGAAAGCCCGTGATTGGCTTGCTTCTAACTGTGCTTTCCCGACGAGATCTCCGTCAGTTATCAGCGAATCAGCTACACATCTAATTTATTTTTGCCCCTTTATTTCGTCACGATTCCAAGGTGCGAATTCGAGACGTGTTCAATCGTCGGTGCGATCTCTAAAGAATAGAACGTATCTAGTTGTGGCGACTTCAAGCTGGGTACCTCTTTGAATCGAAAATTTTTTATAAGTCCCGGTGACTTTCTCTTCATTTGGCAATCTTCGTAGAAGCCGAATTTTCGACGGAGCAGACGTCCTGTCCAAACACGGAAAAAACTATCCAGTGACTTTGGCCCGATATTTATTTAATTATTTATTTACGCTTCCACTGTATTTAAAAGCTGCAATAAAGTTCTTCTTTATTCTAATTAATAAATGTTCTATCTCTGCTCATTTACCACGTGACAGACGGTTATCTTGCTTGTCCAAGATGATCAACGACCTGGACAAGCCAACCGCGCCATCACGGATGATTCCAAAGCCAAAATTGACGCTGTCTTAAAGGAAAAGAGAAGAGTGACAATCGATGTCGTGGTTGCTAAAACTGGCCTTAGTCGTGGAACTGTTCACTCCATTATCAGGAACCATCTGCATTACAGAAAAATCTGTGCACAATGGGTTCCGCATCATTTGACATCAGAACAACTTGGTGCGGGTCCCTGCAACATTTGACTCGCTATGAACAGGAAGGAGAGAGTTTTCTCGACAGAATCTTTACAGGGGATGAAACTTGGTGCTTTCGTTTCCAGCCCGAAAGCAAACGTCAAAGTCGTCAATGGAAGCATTATGGGTCACCACCCCCGAAAAATTCAAAAGCAATCGCAAACAGCACAGGGAAGATGATGTTGACGGTGTTTTTTGATCGCAAAGGCCCGATTTTACTGGACTTTCTTGAAAAAGGCACCGCAGTTAACGCAGCACGATATGGGGAAACATTGAAGGCACTGCGCGCGGCCATCAAATGCAAGCGTCCTGGACTTCTTACAGAAGGAGTGCTTCTTCTCCACGACAACGTGCGTCCTCACACCTCGAAAGCAACATATAGACCTCATCAAAAAGTTCAACTGGGAAGCCATGCAGCATCCACCTTACAGGCCTGACTTATCCCCATGTGACTTTCACGTGTTTGGGGATCTCAAGAAACATCTGAAAGACCGCAGGTTTCAGTCGGACGATGAAGTGAAGGAAGAGGTTTTGGAATGGTTCCACACGCAACAGAAAGACTTCTTCCATAAAGGAATTAAACGCCTTGTTACACAGTGGGATAAATGCCTTAACGCATTTGGAGAGTATTTTTCAATTCCTTGTATACACTTTGGATAAAATAAATAAGTTTCGTTTTCATTTGTACGACCCTTATAATTAAGAGCATCGTTACTGTATTCGCAAAGTTTGTCGTCTGTTTTGATTTTTTTTTTATACTTCAGATGCAGTTGAGTGTCAAAAAGTAAGTAAATATTATAATAGGCATGCATGCTCCCGAATAGATAGGACACATGTGCCTATTATAAATTTTACTTACTTTTTGATAGGGTATCCAAATCTAAAGTCAAAATCAAAAGATTCGAATCGAAAATTGACAACCGAACAACTGACTTCAAGAATTCAAAAATGATGTTTTAAATCGTTGAAAATTCATTTGTTTAGGAGCTTTAGAATGGAGCGAAGTGACATTGTAATATTATTTGTTCTTTCAGATTCAAGAATTCCATAAGTTGTTTGCCACAAGAAGGTCTTCTGAATATAAATACCAAATAACGAACAATTATCGTCCCATCCAGAAGCTCCGAGGCCGAACTGTCTGGATCATTCACGCCTTTTAACAAGGTCAAGGCTACCCGCCCTTTGCTCCTCATCTCTGTCTAAAATTTCAGAATGGGGGGGGGGGGGATTCTATGAAATTATAAAGAAAGTACGTTCTTAAAAGCAAAATTGTTTAATGTAGATATTCGCTATTTTGATAAATTCAAGATATTTACTGTATAGTTTGCTAATTTTA
>JAHWFO010068719.1:5276324-5309244 GCA_023313115.1 Rhysida immarginata | reverse complement strand
TATAAACAAACTTATTTCAGAAATAACAGAAAAATGAAAATTGGAAAATATTTATAATAAAATCGCAATATACTAATTTTCCTTAAAATAATTGGTTCAAACTTTACACACTTGGTAAGAAAATAATAAAAAATAAAAAATAAAAATGTTGAGCAATACTTCTGGGTGATTAGACATGGATTGACCCATTAGCAAATAAAATAGTCCAAATGACGGAGATAGAATTTCAGACAAACCTCGTGGAATATTCTGGAATATGTGAGTAGAATAACCAGCCCTTTAAATACCAAGTTTGTACGTGTGCGTACTTTAAGCCCAGTTTTTGTATACCAAAATGACAGCTACAGATCAATGCCCAACAAGGTGGAGTCGGCCAGCCAAAATGGCTGGAGAGGGGAGTTGTTTTCTTTATCAGTAAAGCTAAGATAAAAGATGAGATAGCGACCATATCAGCTGCTGTCTTAAAGAAGATACAAATTTACCTGTTTTATCCGAGATGGATGTACGAGCTCTATTTATCACACTTCCTTGTGGGATTTTGACGATCTTGGGTAGTTGATTTTGGTCGGGTTTTTTTTTTTGGCCTGCTTTTGCTTCTCCAATCAATGGGATGTGGTCTGGTATAGAGTGCCTAGAGTTCCTATACTCTGGTAGGGCGGTAAACGACCTCTTGTGTACCACTGCATTAATCTTCGAAGCAACAATAAATGAACGAACAATGGAAAATATTTTGGTGCGAAGAACCAAATGAAAGGAAAAGTACCTTTATCTTTTCTATTTTTCATTAATAATTTAAATAATAGAGGCATGGCATAGAATAAAAATCCCTCATTAACCATTCTCAAGTCATTCTTTAATAAATTTGATATTCTGATCACCAATCTGATCCTCTTTCATCTGCAAATTGCGTTATTTCTGAGATAAAAGTTTGAATTTTTAAATATTTTATTGCATCATGATATTACATGCCGATACTGTTATCGATGTTTATTGCAAGATATCTTTAATATATCTGAAGTATTCTCCACGAGGTGGTGTGAGTGAGAATAGATAAACTGCGAATTAATTTAATACAACATGAACTGTATACAACAGAGAGAGAGAGAGTATTGACAATGATAATTCCGAATATATTTTTTCTAAAGCTTTTACTATTATCGGCATGTAAAAATCATCGCAATAAAATATTTAAAGACACTGATTTTCTCAACATTAACTACGTTTATCTCATGGATCAGAAATAATGCAATTTGCAGATAAAAGACTATCAGATTCGTGATCAGCATATCGATTTTGTTAAGGTACTTTTCCTTTCATTTGGTTCTTCGCACCAATATAGCGTTCATTGTAGCCTAAGTATTCCAGAATACACGTATTATACGAGGTTCGTCTGAAATTATATCTCCACCATTTGACTGTTTTTCGTTTGTTTTGTAGGTGGTAATCTGTAAAATAACCTTTATTGCTTACTGTTTAATTCTAAAGCAATTACTACTTGCCGAACGAACTCACTGTAGCAAGTGACAACGTATTGTGTTTATTATTCTTTCTCTTAAAGAATATTCAGCTTAAGAAAGAGACGATTCAGCCTTATTGATTGGAACCAAACTGATTTTAAACGTATAAATTCGGCAGATCGCCTTTATATGAGGAAGCTGCTTCGGCTTTCATTCGCTTTCGGATTCGAAAGAAATTGATCCTTTCTATTAGGAACTCCCCAATTTAAGAGAATCGTAAACGAGGAACCACGTACGCACATTTATTTTCTCAGTCGAAAACGTCTAACTTAGCGAAAGAAAATAGCAAATCTTCCCTTTCCAAAATAAGCCAAGGGAATCTTCGTTATTTTCATCTTATCCAAAAGAAATTGATTGAACCAGCCCATCTCCCACGATAAATCGTGAACTTTATCGGATTTCAATAAAAAGAAAAGAAAAAGAAAGAATAAACCACAGATATTAATGTATATTCTCATGAATATTTACAACGAGTTTGAGAAGAGCTGATAGGCCCTCGTATAATAGAAAGCCGAAAATAAATTAGCGATCTAGAAAGGAGAATTTGCAATAATGTTATTCTTGAATGCCTGGTTATTTGTTTATATGATCCAATTTATAAAATTTCGTTTATATACATTTGTGTATATTGATCGACTGAAGATCACGAATGCGTAATCCTATCAAAGATTTAAGTTCAGTGAGACTGACGTAGCGATCGTTTTATAGCAACCCTTTTCTCCTTTATTTCCTCATTTACATTCATTTGTGTGGAGTTAATGGTGCCATAATTTCTTAATTTACCAGTTCAAAAAATCGTTGTTTAACTTAAATTCTGTTAAACAATGAAGTGATTTAACAATTAAAAAAGATTATATGAAACTTTACGTGATATTTGTTTTATTGAGCTCTTTACTAAAGTATTAACCTGAAAATGATTTTGAATATCAATTTCAATGATCGTTTAAACACCTAAGTTTTAAATTTTTATTAGTGTCCTATTATTGCTTAATACAGTATTTTTGAAAGTAATTTGTTATTTACATGCAAACAAAATTATTTGGACGACTGTTTTGTCAATGTCATGGATTGAAAAAGAACTGAACTCAAGTATTAACGAATACGTTTTATTATTTTTTTTTCTCATATCTGAATATTTCAGCTTTTCTTGTTCGCCTAAGAGCTTTGTTCCTTTTTAATTGGACTCTGCGTGCTCTTCACACGCGAATATTATGAACGAGTCCCCCCTTCCAATGGAAGGAAGTCACGTTCTCCTTTCGATTTCTTTTGAATTTGAAACATCTTCTACAACTCAACCATTCCGCTTAAAGTGCGATAATCTATATTTCGAGTCAAATGGTAATTTCGGCATTTAAGTTAATTTACATTGAATCTGCTATGCTATCAAGCCTGTAGTTTGCTCTAATTTTTACAACAATTATTATCAAAGCATTTGAAACTGGGTCATTTCTTCATCATGTACACACAATAGAGTAAACGTACAAGTAGTTGACAGTGTACCATTAATTGACAGTTTATGATTTAAGAGCTTTAAGTAAGGTAACAGGGTAAGAAAAAGGCCTGGTGTTGCCACCTGGTAATAAACAATGTATTAGGCTTTCCAAAACACGGCCTACTATAATAGTTATCATAGCAACGCCTTTTTTATGGTAGTTTTTATTTCGCCATTAAACGAAACCGGCGCTACGTACACTAATTGATGTTTTTACCTAATAACAATAAAACTACAGAGTAAAGAAATAATACACAGGAGTTATTTCTTTACTTTGTGAATAAAAAACGTTTTTATGTTTTAAAACAAAAATGCATTCAAAAGTAGAAGATAATTTGGGCCTCTAAGGGGCCATCCATGAAATACGTCACGCAAAATCCAGTCATTTTGGGCCCCTCCCTCCCTCTTTTCACACTTCGTCATATTCTTGTAAACCCCCATCTAATATTACATCACAATCTTCCTGACCCCCCCCCCCCCTTTTGAGAACGGAAAATTAATAATAATCTGTATGAATTTCAACAATATAAGCAATGTTCAATGAAATCACGTGGTTTCTAAGTAAAAAATTAAAATTATTCTTTGGCTTTTACTGCACTAGTTATTAAATCAACAACCATTGGTTAGATTATCAAACCAATATCAATCAATAGTGATCATTAACATTGTGATGAAATAAGTAATAAAGAAAAACATTTTATTCATCACAGTTCCAAGGATATTTTTTATGTTCAGACATTTCTATAATAGACATCAGAATAATTGTCGTATCTAGAAAGTTCATGTTCACTTCATCTTCGTGCGTCCATTCTGCATTCTCTGAACCACTGTTTTCATCACCTTAAAATACAATGCCAAAAAAAAAGATCGCCGTCGAATATTCAAATATGCAAATATTAAGGAGCTAATCACTGGCTTCTATTGCAGTCATGTGCGAATTTGTGCAGGCAATATTACCTTTAACTAGTCCTGCATTAGTTTATCACTTCATTAGTTTGGAAGAAAGATGTCTGTGGACATAGCACCTTGTTTCAGAACGGACAAATTCTTGGTCTATTCTAAGCAAAGAAAACAAGCAAAGGGATTACGGCAATTACTGAAACAGGGGCAAAACCTGTTCAGCGCATTATTCAGGCTTGGAAGAAAAGATTTAAACCATCAATCTCGAGGAGAGCTGTGGTCGGAAAAAAAATCAGAATATTCGTGACCAGGGGTAATTAAGACGCGTGATGAAGGCACACGGAAGAGATTCAATATTAGAACTGAACGGAGAAATTTAACAAGTCAAAAGCATATCCACATGCACAAGGAATAGGACTAAGTAGCTTCTCTGCCACAAGATCAATAAAAAAAATACGATTACTGTTCCCCTGAGAGCACAAAATTTGGAGTGTGGAGCAGTGAAAAAAAAGTTATGTGTCGATGAATTCAGGCTACCCTAGTCCAGAGTAATGGACGCATCAGGGAACCGCACAAAGCGCTGGACCCGTCATGCGTGGTATCTACTGTCTAAACCTATGGAAACAGTGAGATGAGGTGGAGTTGGTTAAGTACGGCAAATTATGCAGCAATAAAATGACGTCAGCTGAATATATTGGATAACCAGGTTATTCCATCCATGAACGAGTTCTTTTCTGATGGCACTAAAATATTCCAGGACAACAAAAGAGAGTATCCTGGTCAGTCACTTCAACATATCAACAGGCGCCCATAGAGTCCTGATCTTAATCCTATAGAAAGTCTTTGGGCATACGGAGAGGTTTCATTCTCCCCGCATCACTGCAGGATTTGGGCGAAAAATATTGGACCACTGGTCGAAATTAGACGTAGAGAAGATCCACGAACTTGTTGAATCCATCGAATGCGCGCCCATCAAAGCGAAAGGCTGTCCAATTTAATATTGAACTGCGCGACTTTTTTATTTTTATTTTTGGTCAGGCAGTATACACGAAGTAAAAGCGAAAACTTTGCTTGTTATTAAAAAATAAAATTAAAATCTATGTATTTATGTGACGTCACGGTTGGTCCTACCCCTCCTTCCCCGTCACAATTTATCACGCTAGGTAACATGCCGCCCTCCTCCCCTTATTGCGTACGTATTTTATGGATGGCCCCTAAAGCGAGTTCTAAAGAAACTACAATGATAATCAACGGTTTTCGTTACGATTGCATATAGTAGGCAGTGCCCAGAACAGCAAAAACTCCCTTAAAAGGCCGCAACCATTTATTGATTGTTCAGTGCTTTACTGAGTCGAAAAAAAAACTAACAAACCACTAGGTGAGTGTTTGATTACTGAATTTATTTCAGGATCGTTATACAGAGTGTATCTAAACTCCTGTCACAAATTTCTGGTGGTAATTCCCCACAGCGAGATGAAAACAAAAGTTCATATAAACATGGTTCGGATAACGAACCGTTTGAGATTTCCGTAGTTAAAAGTGAAGTTTCAACAGCTGGTTTTGTACTCTGTGGATGGCAGGTGAAATGCGGGGAAGCTACAAAAAATTCTTGAAATAACGTCCCATTTATTGAATACATCAATGATATTCCATTAGCTACATTTCAGTCGTTATGTCGCTCTGTTCGACGTCGGTGTTGGGAGTGTACTGTGGCAGAAGGTGGATATTTTGAACATGTACGGGCTTAAGAAAGTTTAAGGAATAAAATACAACAAACCTTATATTTCTATCTCATTTCGTTGCTGAGTTATAACCACGGTGTAAGAATAAACCGTGGTTATAACGTTTCAAAGAGAGTATACATCAATTTGGGACACTCTGTATATATCCAAGGTCGCGAAAATATTTGCTCGAGTGAAAGGGGTTGCAAAAATATTTACTTAGGTAAAAGAGGTCGCAAGGGAAGAAAGTTTGAGAAGCCCGAACTAGACGATGAGCTGATATAATTTATTTTAATAGCGAGAAAAAGTTTGCGAAGTCTGAATGATATACACATAGACAGGGTGTTTCTAAATGGAAGGACAATAAGTACATAGTGTGATTCCATGCATCAATAGAAGCAAAAGTTCCTTATCGAAAATGTCGAAAACTCAAAATTTAAATTGCTTCGTTACGTCATTTATGAACTTTCTGCACCAACATTTCACACAATGAACTGCGCTACGCCAACACCTCCTAGAAATAAAGCCTCACAACTCAATAGTCATGCATTGTTACATCATCATAAGTCGACCAAACTTAGGGCTTCTTATTGGTAGAAATACGATCAACAATGGTCGAATTATGATGATGTAATAATATATGTAATATATGTATAATATATGTTTCAGTTGTGAGGCCTTCTTTCTAGGAGGTGTTGGCTATGCCACGAGAAAATGGTGGCAATTGTTGAGATTAAATGACGTTTTCCGCTAGCTTTTAGAAAATTTTGCATGATGTTTAGACCCTTAAAATTTGAGTTTTGAACATTTTGCATAACTTATTGTCCTTCCATTTAGAAACACCCTGTATGAATAACAGCATGATTCTACGTCCCAAAATAAGCAAAAAGTTCTTCGAAAATATTGAAATCCTAAGTTTATAAGGGTTAAAATGCCCCCAAAGGTTGTTAAAAATTCCGCCTAATTTTATCAAGTCGACTCGACTTTTCGTTTTAATGGTGTGGTTCATTTTTATGTTAGGAGAAAGAGAGTTTGGAGTAAAGACATTTTAACAGAAAAAAAACGATTGTAAACAAATGAGAAAATGAAGTGATTAAAATCGATTTTAATTAACTTCATTTAATTAAGGGATTTGGTTACGTTGCTAATGAAACAAATTTAATTTCTCCTTTATTCTACTTTGAATTTGAAAAACAACTCTTTCTATCTAACATAAAAATGAACCATGCCGTTAAAACGTAAAACCGAGTCGACCTGATAAAATTAGGCGGATTTTTTAAACAAATTTTGGGGCATTTTAACCCCTATAAACTTACGATTTCAAAATTTTCGAACAGGAAAGTTTGGCTTCTTTTGGGACGTAGAGAGTGGTCGAAAACGATCAACGATGGCGCGCGCGGCCAGCTACTGGATCAAGGTCTATAAAAGATCTTATACTGGATGGGTGACCACCATAGAATTCTTTCTTGAAACCCCCCTGCTTCGGAGGGCACGTAAAGCCGTCAGTGCCGGCTGCTGTTGTCATCTTATAGCAATCGTTATTGGATTCAAATATACTGCATCTGGTTCTTGGAGCCCTTGTGCAGTATTAGCCCCAAAGCATGTATGATATACGCCTTATCTTATAAAGGCATATCATATCCACCCTCGCATGAGGAAGGAACCATTCAGTGGGACGTAGAATCATGCTGTCAGTTTTAAGCCCCCCCCCCCCCCATGTCTTTAGAAACACCTTTTATATCAGTTCATTAAAAATTAGCAAAATCCCATCATAATACCAAAATATTGTAATGCAACAGGAGAGAGCTTTCTCTGTTTAAAACGAAATAAAAATTATTTAAGAAATTTAATAGGACAGAAAAGACTAAGATCTCGAACGATTAGATTGCGACGATATTATTAATCAATTTTCTGAAATGAAAAAACGAAAAATTTAAATTATTTAAAGGCTGATTAATGACAATAATTAAATATATTTTATATATTTATCGTTATACCACAAATTTTTTATTATACAAGTATTGCTGTATTCTCTGTTATTAATAAACATGTAACATCATTTAAGATTTCTTTAGAAGCAACTTACAAGATGAGACTGGAAAGTTTAGTGAATGACTCGGGAAAACAAACAGGGGCAGGTACTTCAGAGATGATGCTTTACTGTCCTTCAAAGTAAGTCTCCATGGGCACAAAACACTTTTGACATCGTTCGTACAACCGTTGCATGGCGTGCGGAAAAATCTTTTTTTGGTACTGCTTGAAGTTCCCTCGTTATAGCAGTTTGAATATCCGGAACGTCGAGAAATCTGTGTCCTTTCATTGTTGATTTCAAACCAGAAAACAGGAATTGCTTCACCATTGTAGTGATATGCGGCCTCGCGTTACCATGCAGAAGACACCAGGATCCCAGTTCAGCAAACTGTGGCCGGACCCGGCGAATGCGCTTCTAAAGACGACCGAGGACCTCCGTGTAAAAATGGCCATAGACTTTTGGCCCTGCGGAACGAATTCTTTATGCATTATGCCTTCTAAACATGAACGTACGCCTGTCAACAATGCACGTTTGCATATGTTAGCTGGCATACAGAAGAACGCCTTGTGCATGTCGCTGCGAGTCGGGCATTTCCCATTATCATAGCAAGGAGTGATTTACCGAACGTTGATTTTCCGGTCTCACATTGTATATAAATAGTGCCTCAATTTAAATTTTGTCTAGAGCCTGCTAGAAGCTTAATCCGACACTGTCCAGTACCGTCATCAAAATAGTAAGCACAGACAGAGGCTTTGTAATAGCAGTCACAAATTTCAGAATTAAAAAAGAAGAAGCTATAGTTGCCTCCTTGTTTTCGTGTCTCGAGCTTCATCTGGCAAAACAAATATTGATAAACAAATGTAAGTTTTATTAGTACAATGATCGACGTTTTCGTTTTTATCATGTGTTGCTCGTACAATGTTTATTTACACATAAGAACATGAGAGTAACGAAATTTCCAGAACTGTTGATCGAAAATCATGGTCAAATTGTACACCGAAATTCCCCGTCAAACTTTAATGACGCATTATTTTCTGACATGCTGTCGATTGTTATTGGAACATCTTGCTGACAATATTCTACATGTTATTTAAATGAAATAAAATGGCATGATGCACTGGCGCTGTCTTCTGTAAAATTATATCAAACAATTAGAATTAAGCTGCTATTAAGTAACTAAACTCTGTTTAACGAATGTTTCAGTCTGATACATTTTATTCAATCCACATGAATCAGTTGAGGTTAATTTATTTATCATTTATCCATTTTTAAGCAAAATATGATATGATTTTAATTTACATCTAATTAATCGTATTTTGACTCCCCCCCCCCCCCCCCTTGGGGGTTGGGGATCTCCAGTGTTCAGACCTGGGTGATTTTTCGAACTCGGATAAGAGACGTATCCCTATATGTCGATTAGTGAAATCAGAACAGAATTTGAATAAATTATCAAAAATGCTTCTGAGATAAATAAACAATTGGAAAAACATTGTTATCGTATGATAAATATGCTACAAATAAATTCTCAGCCCACTGGCCTGCCTTCTCCCGTCGGGTTTCTGATAAAGAGACTCACTCGTGCTTTTGAAACGGATTTAATTTTTAAAAAGATATACAACTTAAAGATATTTATTTGTTATCCATTTAAATTTTATTACACTTATAACCAGCTTCACCGACCCCACGAAATTACAGTTCCCAAAAGACAATGTCAACAACTTTTTATAAAGGAGAAATTTCCATGTGATCAAGAGAAGAAAACGATCATTAGGAAGGGGTCTCGGAATCCAGGTTTCTATCGTAAGTAGCCTTGAACATGATGCCAAAAATATCTTCACAGTATCTGTTCTCGTCCTGAAATGCATAATTTTTTTTCCTTATGAAATCGATGAACGCAGAAGACTACATACATATTCTTAATCTATAAAAGGCAAGAATATTAGCACGTCATTTTACCCTCATTCGCAGGATGTATGCTCCGGCTTCGTCCTCGCTCATTTTCCCGACGATCTTAAGAATATCCCGGAGTGTCCTGTTGACGTCTTCGGCCATGGCTACTTCGCCGCACACGTAGAAATGACCGCTCTGCTCGTGTACCATCTGATAGATGTCATCTGAAAACTCGTTGAGTAAATCTTGTACATATACCTGGAAATCAAAACATCAGTGATAAGTGATATTCATATTCTTTCTCCGTTTACTCAGTAACTTTTTGGTCGTTCAGATATTTGAGGAAAAAATATACAACCCCTGGAAAAAATTATCTAATAACGTCATCCTGTACATGTTTAGTTTGTGTTAACATTTCTTTGTGAGAAATAAAACAAAATTACAAAATGAAACAATGCTCAATTTTTTCCCCATTGTTTTAGGAAATATACATAAAATGTCCAGAAAATAAAAATAAAAATCTAACAGAGACATCCTCTCTAACAAAAAAGGGTCGGTGGAAAAAATTATCTAATAATTGTTATATTCAGGAAAAGGAACATTATTTGGGGGAGGGGGGTGAATAGATTGAGCTAAGTGGACTGTTCCATACAATGTGAGTAAAATTTGCATTATAAAATTATCACAAAAATGGCTCCAACAAGAGAGTACAAAAATAGTGCTAGAGAGATGATTATAAAGTTATTGAAAGAGGGAAAAACTCAAAACGAAGTGTCAAAAATTATTGGGTGCTCTCAGGGTATGATTTCCAACCTGTGGGCAAAGTATAAAGAAACTGGCGTAGTTAAAAACAAAACTGGAAGAGGACCTAACAGAAAGACAACTGAACGACAGGATAAAAAGTTGATCCAAATCTGCAAAAAAAAATGCGAAAATCTACTTCAAAAGAAATGAACAAAGAATGGAAAATATACGGGGCAAAGGTAAGTGACAGAACAGTGCGAAATAGACTGCGTGAGAAAGGCTACTCATTCAACAAAGCAAAAAACTAAACCATTATTAACTCGTGAACATCGCAAAAAGCGTCTACAATGGGCAAAAAAATATCAGCATTGGACTGTAGAAGATTGGGAGAAGGTCTTATTCTCTGACGAATCGATAATATGCATAGGAAGCGGTGATGATGCTGGGAAATGTGTGGAGATTACCTAATGAAAAATTTCATGCTGATTGCCTAATCTCTAAGTCCAAATTTCCGCAATATTTAATGATATGGGGGTGTATGTCAGCAAAGGGACTTGGTAAACTGTGCATTTTGCACACCACTGTAAATGCAGAGGTTTATTTTGAAATTTTGGAAAACTTTTTAATACCAACATTAGAAGAACAATTTGAAGATGATGATGTAACGTTCCAAGATGACAATGCAGCCTGCCATTGTTCCAAGAGAGTTAAAACTTACCTAAAAGATATACAAATAAATACTATGGGCTGGCCTGCCAACAGTCCCATCGAAAATCTCTGGTAGGAACTGAAAAAACGTGTTGATGTCTTAAAACCAACTACTAGGCAGGAATTAGCAAATGCCATTCGCACAAGTTGGAATAATATAGGATGTGACTACTCTACTGGCCTAATAGCATCAATGCCAAAACGAGTTCAGGCACTTATTAAAGCTCGAGGTGGAGCTACAAAGTATTAAAAGTGATTAAAAGCATACTATTAGACGATTTTTTTCCAACGTATTCAATTATTAGAAAATTATTTCCACCAACCCTTTCTTGTATTGTGATGCATGTGGTATTCAAATAAATCCTGTGTGGCTCTCACCTTAGTTAAAAGGTTCGAGTGAGGTCTTCTGGGTAATTAAAAAGGAAAGAAGGATAATGCAAGAATGGCAAATGAAACTATTTATTTGTAAATCTATAATAGTTTCAACAGTATTTTAAGGGATTGATAATCTGCTAGAGTAATTAATTAACTATACACGATTTTGGTTGATTCACTTAGGATATTACATAACAACAAGAAGAAGTACGGACTGTCTAAGAATTAAAATTGAAAACCAATGAAGATTAAAGCAACAAGAAAATTGAATAATTATCAATAACCAGTCAGACAAACAGTTCAACTGTAAACTGTACCAAAAGTAAAATTACCAATCATTGCATACCCATCAAGACAAAGAAAGAAAATTCCCGTCTTCAAATGTAGCCCTCTTTGGCCTCCTTCACCTTCCGACCTGTCTCGAATTCTTTTCCCTTCTCTCTCTCTCCGAAAACGGCGACCCAAAGCGTTTCAAATTTTGCCGGTTTTTTTTCCCTTATCACTCATTGGCGGTTTTCCATTGTGCTCAACCAATGATCGATCGGCGCGGCCACAGATCGCAGCAGGGGAGAGCGATCGACGAGCAATTACCTGATTGGTCTCGATCACCTCTGAATTCGATGACACATAATGCTTGCAAAACCTGTTCCAGTCGGCAGTACAGAATCTTGAATGGACTTAGTGACATTTGGTACAGAGTAAGGTGAAGTGTATCTGAAGCAATAATTCATATCCCTGTTGAACATGAATACGCTATGGATAGTAAGCAAATTACTCCTCGTAATTCTTAAGTTAATAAGATGTTAATGCGGAAAGAGCAGGTGTAATCCGTCATGCAGATATTATTCAAGCAATATGTACCGAAATATTCGAGTACGAAAGCAATGAGGAACTCCCTGACAACGAAAATGACATTCTCGTCAGGGCCGTGCAGTTAGCGTTCAAATACGTACCCATGTTCATATGAACTCTTTTGCTTAGAATCACCCATACAACCTCTCCTCAAAGTTTGTAAAAGTATTTTTGAAACACCCTGTATAAGCAATGGTAAAGATGACAAATACAGGCTAATAGCATGTTTTAGACATGCTCTCCGCAGTTTTTATTAATACCTGTAATACTAATGTCTCTTATTTATTGATGTAGAATATAAATAATTTTCAATAGATAAAATAATATTGATTTTTCTATATTTTCTAAACAGAACAAAAACGCACAAAAGTGTAAATTAAACACATTCTGATCAAAATGTCTCGAATATCATTAATTTTAGAGGAAAAACTCTCAGAAGCTTTTTATAGTGATTTTAATTACCTTTAAAATGAGATATTTAAGAAATATAACGTATATTAACTGTGATATTGCATATTTTTTGAAATACGTTTCAGATAAGCAGACATGAACACTACGAGATGGTTCCAAACAAAAATTAGAAATATCTCGGTTAATATTGGTGTAAACAAACGTATATGTCTGATCCTCCTTATAAACAACTAAGTTCTCTACAAGATTGACTATACAGGATCGGGACACATTAATAAGACCACCTCTCCTCGAACATGTTGGAATGTCCCATGGTATGCAGATGAAAAATCATTGCATATCATTAAAAGCTGACAACAGCAGACGTTTAGTAGCATCCGTTAACACAGCAATTGTCGCCGTCATGGGCAGAGCAAGTGACCTGCGGGACCTCCAAAAGGGGATGATCATTGGCTATCGGGCCAAGGGGGGCAGCATTTCAGAAACGGCCACCTTTGTGAACTGCTCTAGGGCTGCCGTTGTGAAGGTGTACCGCGACTGGACGAATTAGACAGTTTCGAGCAACCGAAGAGGTAACTGTGGGGCCCCACGGCCAATCGATCCTAGAGGCGAGCGTTGGTCACGACGCTTGGCCAAGACCAAACGGCGTGCCACGTGTTGAGCAACTGACACAGCAAATGAACAGTGGGGCCACTAGGCGTGCCAACACCACGACAGTGCAACGATCCCTCTTGAGGTTGGG
The DNA here is from genome assembly GCA_023313115.1 of Rhysida immarginata. NCBI lineage: Eukaryota > Metazoa > Arthropoda > Chilopoda > Scolopendromorpha > Scolopendridae > Rhysida > Rhysida immarginata. The sequence goes on along the minus strand of JAHWFO010068719.1, from coordinate 5,295,860 downwards.
GCTCCGGAGAGGCGTATGGTAACAGCACCCATGTTGACGCCTGTGCATTGCCGAAAACGCCTCCAGTTCGCAATGGACTACCGCCATTGGACCTCGGCCGAGAGACAAAGGGTTGCTTTCTCTGACGAATCGCGGTTTCTGGTGAACAGAATGGACGGACGATGGAAAATTCGCCGGGAAGCATCTGAGAACAGGCATCCCGACACCATCGTTGGCAGGCGACAGGCTGGTGGGGGAGGTGTAACTGTTTGGGTGATGTTTTCATGGTATGGTCTGAATTCACTGATACCGCTGGAGGGTACACTGAATGCTGATCGTCAGGTAACGAACAGACCAGTTACACTCCTTCATGTCGACAGTGTTTCCTCAGGGTGATGGTACCTTTCAACAGGACAATGCTCCCTGCCATACTGCCAAAATTGTCCATGACTGGTTCGAGGAGCATGAGGATGAATTCAAGCTACTCCCATGGCCACCAAACTCCCCTGACCTCAACCCCATTGAACATTTGTGGGACCATCTCGATTGCCATGTCCGCAAGCTGGACCCTCCACCACGCACGGTAATGGAATTACGGGATGCACTGATCGGCGAATGGTCCCAGGTACCTGCAACCACCTTCCGAGGACTTATTGACTTTCTGCCACGTCGACAAGCTGCTGTGCTTGCCGCCAAAGGTAGATATTCCGGATACTAGCAGGTGGTCATATTAATGTGTCCCGACCCTGTATACATTTTCCTCGTGCAATCAATAACTAAGGAGATGTTTACGATTTTGGCATTCCTCACATGGAAACATTAAAATGGAAATATCTCAAAAGCAGTTTATCTTAAAGTAAATGCTGTAATGACCCTTCTTATAGGGCTGTAAATAATCTTTAAAATGCTATATTATATAAGCAAATCAGATGGTAAATAACTGAGATAATGGTGATTTTCTAAAACGAAAAGGCACCCTTTTTGATGACGTCGTGGCGCCTATATGCCACGCACCACAGTGACACCATCGAGATTATCCTCCAGGAGATCATCCTTGATGATTAAAAAACACTCCCATCTTCCCATCACTAAAATTACTACGGCATGACATATGCTCCCCTACTATTTTTTGGAAACAATAAATGCTAGATTGTTGCTCAGACTACAGGTCAGGTGACTTTTCAGTGCCGCGGCCTGTGTGTTTTCGTCGGCTACGGAATCGATTGTTATATCACATGCCTTTATATTGATATAACCTTGATGATCATTGATGAAAACAGGATTTGCAAAAGTTAATCTCTTTTCAAGTCCTTGTGCAGACAAGCATACATTCTTATAAGTATCCTTTCGTTAGCTAAAAGCTCTTAATAATATGCAAAGAATTTATTGGCTGGCCGGACAACAACATTTGCTGTTTATACGTTTGATGATTTCGTTGAATTTGATTTTTAAAAATTCCTTTTAAATTAAATACCTACCTTAGGTCTTCCTTTAAGACGAGAGTAGGCCGTGTGTGCGTGAGACAAAATTCCTTTGTTTAAAAGCTCTGTGATCTCGTCTTGGTAGAGGTGGGATGAAGGATCACGACAACCAAAGAACAGCGTCATTCGGGGTTTCCAGGATTCCTCTGCGAGGGAAGAGCAACATATGATACTTAAAATGAATTAAATGGAATTGCTGTTATTGCAAAAAAAAATTTCGTTCGAAGATTTAGAGAAAGGGCATGCTAATTTAAGAAACCATCATTTTAAGAAAGGCTTAATGAGTGTAACTTTTTATTTCTTGACGTAGAAGTTCTTCTTCCTGCCAAAAACTGCGGTAGGGAGCAATACCAGTTCCCGGACCAACCATAATAACGGGGACGGAAGGTTCGATCGGGAGGTGGAATCCGGGTGCCCTTCAAAAAGCATAAAAATAATTAGAACAAAGTGAATATGATTTTCCTATGCGAATGAAATAATAAAATTATTTGTGTTTAGAGAGGTTCATTTCACCTTCGGATGAAACAGTATATTGTAGAACCTTCCGGGATGGAATCGAAATAACCGGTACAAACGCCGTAATGGGTTCTGCCTACAAAATTGTTCAAAATAAAAAGATAAATATTCAGGGATAGCATTAAACTTCGGAATTTCTTTCTCGCTCACCGTTTATTTCATACGTGAGGATGCCAATTGTCAAATGAATTTCCTTGGCGATGAATCTAGGTGACGAACTGATGGAATAGAAACGTGGCTGGAGAGGCGGGAGACACGTCAGGAGTGCGGACGCATCCACACGCACAGAAGGAAACTCCTCGAATACCTCCAACAGATGGGGATACGACTTCCGCTTCCAATTTTCATATTCCTTGGCATCCTACGTATAGTAAAACGAAGCATGGATTTTAATTATCTAAAGAATCAATGAATGTCAATGAACAACATCGGTGGAACTCTCACTTTGGCTAGTAGGTCGAGTCTTTCTTTATCTTTTTCGTCCGATGCAAACGAAGAAAGCATCTGCAGAAACTGAGGCGAAGGCGGACTCGTGATATCCAAGTAGCGGGCTAACGCCATGCGCATCGTACAAGGAGATAAACGTTCTAGTGGAACCCAGTCTTCAACGTTTCCTATGCATGAAAATCAATCAAAAAATAGCATGGGGGATAAACAAACAGAAACTAAGATTTTGCGTTGAATTTTTATAAAAGGCTGTTGTAGTTCTTACCCTTGATGGTCTGTGTTTCTTTGAGGACTTGAATATCGATCATCTGATCGAAGGAGGACGGAGCGTTCGTTGTTCTATTCAAAACGCCTTCGACCAGTTCTCGTCGGTTAACGGGGCAGATGCCGATGTGATCTCCAGGTTCGAAGGTTAAGTCCTTTGATCCTCCTGTGGCTAAACGTATTAGGAGGGTCTTCTGGCTGGTTACGAACAAAAGCTTTTTCTTATTAACGTTAATGATAAAAATAAATATAGCTCATTAACGCATAAAAGATAATCAATTAGTTCCTTCCTATGTCAAAAGGAACTTTCTACATCAAATTGAACTACTGTTGGATTGCTTACCTACTATTAGGACCATTTAGATTTTGGCGAGCTAGGAACATGCTTTCCGTCACCGGCTTATTTAATAATTTTGACAAACCTATAAAGCAAATAAATTCACTTGATTTAAACAGCCTTAAAGCAAGCTGTTTACTTAGTTTTTAAATTAGTTTTGGCGTTCAGTTTTTTTAATTCCTAATATACACTGCTGCTCAAAAGTTAAGCAACAAACACAATATCTTGAATAACTAGTAAAATATTTGTTACAAAAGCGTAAGGTTGTTTGTTTATGCGTCTAACTAGCTGTGGCAATATTAAATTACCTGTTTTAATTTAAAAGTCAATTGCGATAAATTATGCAAATCACACTTAGAGGGGTGGTGGAGACATTCAGGTATAAATGGTGCATTTTGTTGAACTTAAGCTATAGCTGCTTCAGGCAACAGGCGAAGTCCATCAGAAGATGGTCCAAAGACACCACCTTATGAGGTAGTGCAAGAGGTGGAGAGCGGTTGGCAGGCTCGAGGCAGGCCAAAAGTCAGGCGGAGGTAGCAAAAGGGCTTAACCAGTTCCAAACAACACAAATCATCTGTAGAAGTCCTACGTCTGGACCTCTACGGACCACTTCAACCAGAGAAGACTGATTTTTTATTTCAAACTTAAGACGCCAAAGACATACATAGCACGCCACTTGATGCGGACCTTAAAGCAAATGACCGGAAGAATTGCTTCTCCGCAAACCCTCTCTGAGAAGATCCTTTATGCAAGACGATCAGCCGTTTGGTCCCTTTGACATCCTCACAGAGAAGGCTCGAGAACATTGTGACTAGACACATTAATAATGGTCCAGAGTGCTCTTCACAGACGAGTCTCTTCAGTTTTCTAACCAGAAACACAGTTACCACCCTACAAATGTGGTTGAAAGAGAGAGTTTTGTCGGCATGATGGTGCGGGGGCGGCAGCACCATAGGTGGACTCTCACAGGGGCTCAATATTGCGAAGAGATCCTTAAACCTTATATTCGCCCTTTCTAAAATTCTGAAATCATTTTAATGAACGATAATGCTCCTCTACACAGAGCGCGCATGTTAGACTAGTACTTCGAACGTGAAAATATCTTTCATATGGAATGGCTAGCCAGGTAATCATACTTAAATCCCATTGAGCTTGTTTTGGATGCTTTAGGAAAACAGATTGTACGTCTGCCGAACCCACCCCGTAACCTCCAGACACTCAGAACTGTTCCCCCCAAGCTATCATTGGCTACATGGAAAGGCGTTGTCATGTGTGTATTACTATTCGTGGCAATCACATTCCATATTGAAAGTGTCACACCATCGAATATTAATGATCTAAACATTCAAAAAAATATTTGAATTGAATACCTTTAAAATTCTGTACGAAATCTTTCATCTTATTCATACATTATTGTCTCACAATATGATGAATTTACTCTATAACATTCATGAAAATCCGTTTGCAATATTAAAGTCATTAACCTGTGTTTTGTCTGTTGCTTAACTTTTTAGCAGCAGTGTATCAACATCAAAAAGAAGAGTTAATATTTTTTGTATTGATTTTATTTTATATTTTAGCTTTTATTTTATCTTGTGTCAAACACGTTGCTGTTCACTTAAGCAGTGACCCAATCCATCCCAAGGACCCTAGACACTGAATCTAAGATTCAAATCAGGACACTGGACTAGCCAATAACAGATTTTCCACCCTACGTCTTGCTACAACTCAAGTCATGGGATGGACAATATTCTTACTAATAAAGAGAGGACAAATTCTATTGAAACGAGGTTTTTATGTTATAGCCCTCCCCCCTCCCCCCGGGTTACGCCTGTATACAGAAACTGATTCACACATGTCTAACGACTTTTGTCGAAGCGGTACACGGATCTTGGAGTGTCGAACTTTCGCACTATCTTTATGAAATATTCCTATTCGCGAATAAATGAGCAGACCAAATCACAAAATTTTGTAATTTCTAAAACAGTTGTCCATAAAATATTGAAACATGAGTCGAACACAAGACAGCTTAATCCTAATCTACCAACATCCTTCACATAGATGGGAATCAGCCTCTGTATTATATTAACCACATACTGAACTTTATCTCTGTATCGATAAAATTTATGAAAGGTAACATCTGAATTGCCTTTCTACCAAATCATAATTCTCTCAAGCATTTTAAATACTCAACGTTTTTTGAATCTAATTTCATAATCAATACATACAGAAATCATACAAGCATGTCGTAACTAGCTCAGACCTTTGCCAATGTCGATGTCGGTAGCGGTACTATCGACAAGTCGAACGCGACCTTCTGTCCAAAAAGAATCGGTGCCAAGAGCAGCAGTTGCATCGCTCACAGAAACGTAGTCACCCACACAAAATATTTCGCAGGCCACCTATGATGAGGAAAAAAGACTGTAATTCTTATAATATTTTTAATGTCATAAGAATATTTGGCTGATCGATTGGTTTCTGCTTGCCTGGAAAACGTTGCGTGCCCACGTACTGAAGGCCTGGTCCTGTCCGGAGAGCTCATCGCCCGTGTTCAGTTCAAGCATCCGTTCACCTCCCAATTCGCCCAGGAGTTTATCGACGTACTTGCCGTAGGCAGCGAAGTTAGGATAGGCACTCGAGCCCAGGCCAAACACAGCAAATCTGCACTGAAAGGAAACCGAAATGACCTGTTACAAGGACGCATTTGTTAAGACTGCTATTCTCATGTAGTCAGTTGGTTACTGAGACAAGAATTAGTTTCATGATTTCTTTGTTCACGATCCTTTTCATTCAAATATCTATTTTATAAGGGCTGATCTGTATAACGGGTGATCAAAATAAAGGGTTAAGAATAGCAAAGCGTTATCGAAAAGAAATTGTTGAACAAATGAAGGGGGGAACACGATGGAATTTTTTATTTTCTATTTGGTGGGGGTTTTCAAGACCATATGAAGGTTAACTTCATTTCTTTAAATGGATAGCTCTTTTTATTTAACCGGGATTTAATTCTACATTAATAAACAGCAACTTTTTGTCTGAAACCTTTTTTATCCGATTTAAGAATCTCTCCAAATTACGCCAGTGCTACTAGCGATGCCATTAGAGGCCAAGGTCGTAAGAGATTACCTTGATCGAAAGTTTCCACAAAGATGGATTGGAAGATCAGGTCCATTGCATGGCCTCCAAGGTCACCCGATTTGATCCTCTTAGATTTTGTTCTTTGGGATATGTAAAAACCCTTGTTTATCGGATTTAATTGCAGGACCTTGCTAATCTTCGCAGGCGGATATTTGACGCTTGTGCATCCGTCACTCCTCAAATGCTGCAGAACACATGGAGAATACCGTCTTGTCATTGTTCGGGATACTAGAGAAGCTCGTGTGGAGATCTATGAAACTTTGTGAATTTTCCTAACAGAAAATCAAAATCCGGTTATTTGTTATTATTATTAATATAAGAATCATTGACATTTGTTTTTGGTAGTGATTTTGTCGGACACCCTGTAGAATAAAATTCCGGTAAAACAAAAATAGCTCTCCATTTAAAAAAATAAAGTTGACCAACAAATCTTAAAATCCTCCACCAAATAGAAAATAAAAAATACCAGCGTATTGCCACCTTCATACGGTACAAGATTTCATAATTACAAATAGAAAAGGGAAGGAAAAATACCGCGACCTTGACCCTAACCAGGGATCTTTCGCTGGCACTACTCTTACCAATTGAGCTACTGTGGATTTAAACAGCCAAGCTATCCATGAAGCCACAAATCAGCTAAACCGGAGAGCAGACCCCTAACTCGCAAGTCGGGAATCTTCCTTACCCTTAAACCATCAAATAAATTGAAGAAATTCAACTGAAAGAGAAGATAATAATACGAGGGGCAGTCAAAGAGTTTCCGGAATGACGATATAGCACTCTAATGGCAGGACATACGGCAACGCTTACCTAACCTCCTGCAAAGCAGCACACTTGCGAGCACCCTTGTGAGCACATTTGCTCCATCGAAGCTGCCATTCTTGGAAGCATCAGTGAAAGGCTTCTTGTGGAATCTTCCGGAGCTCGGCCGTCGCATTCGACTTCATGTCCTCCTTGGCTACGAAACGTGTCCCCTCCGGGTCGTAGGGGGACACCCATGATTATAGCCAGTGACAAGTTGTTTAAAAAACGTCGGATCCTGCGTGCTTTTGTCGAACAGATCGCCAGCGATCATCATGCGCAATTCCTTCTGATCCGCCATCAGCTCCCTCGAAATAAACTTCTCGCTGACGCGTCTCTCTAGGGGGCAGCCGTAGCCCAGTTGTCTCTCCTTGCTCAATGCAATGGTGGAATTAAGCAACCTTGGGCACGGCTAATCACAGGTTGGGTGACCACCTGGAAATTTCCATCTCCCCCCGTGCTTCGGAGGGCACGTAAAGCCGTCGGTCCCGGCTGCTGCGACCATCATACAGCAGTCGTTAAGATATAGGGATGGCGCAAAACTCCCTCGAAGGAGTAAGTGCCAGATAACGATAACGCGTCTCTCTTCAAATCATCGGACAAAATGGCATGAAAGGATCCGCGATGGTCATTTTTCGATCACTTCGATTAGCGATGAACGACCCTGTTATCACTTCCAGAAAAGTGAGATCGCTCGTTCGTCGTTTGTTGAGGAATTCCGGGAAGTTTTTTGACTGTCCCTCCTATAACTGAAGAAACTGATGTTTGAAGAGTTTCTTCTGTTATATTATTTCTCTTTGAGTAAAACATTTATTTGTAAAATATCTTTTCGATAACTCTTTGTTTCCGAGATAAAAATTCGTAACGCTTTATTTTGATCATCTGATATATTTAATGGCTTCAAGACAAACGGCATCAAAAATTTAACATTCGATCTTTTCTTTTCAGATTGCAATATGAGGATGCAAGTCCAAAACTAGAATTCTTTAAATTAGAATAGTAAACCTTCATCAAATACCTATTCTTAAATATCTGTCTTCAGAAATAAATAAATGAAATATTAGGGGACAAATCTTATACTACATAAGAAATAATGGCGAATTTTGACTTGAAGATGACAAAGATTTGGCTAAGACTTTGACCTTGGAGACTTGAAGATGGATACAATTTCACTAACACCTTAAAACATCGATGCCATCTACAATATATTATCATGGGTAATCGCTCTGTTCCTTTACCTGGATAGATATACACAAATTATGGATCTCTCTGGTTTCAAAGCAAAATTTGAGACCATTTCATTCTGTGTTTGGTTAGATAGCATGTTAGATTTTGGGCACACGCCCTTGCTGAGAGCTAGAAAGGCATTACAAGATCAATGTGAAAGTCATTGAAGAATACACCGAATAAACGATACTTAAATTTATTGACAGTCTTAATTTTCTGAATTATTCTTAGAATATATTGATCTATCATCATGTGCAATTGTTAATGAATCTAAAAATGTTGTCAAATACTTGCAATACGAATAATTTTCTAGTTTGTTTAAGAAACATTTTTATGCTTTTGTTGTTACTTGTTGCAACGCCTCAACTCATTGTCTTGCAAATAATTTAGTGAATCGACCTGATGTTGCTGAGAGGATCAAGTTCATTCAAGGCTCCTAAATCCGACGAGGATTGGCTCGTCATGCGATCTCTACCAGAACTTATTTCCGACTGACTATTCATTTTGATGAACGATTTCGACTGGTTCCTAGGAAAGATGAAACAAAACAAATTCTAAAACAATAAATCATTCGAAAAACAGAATTGTGAGAGTTATGTTAATTTGAAATACCTATTATATCTTTATTAGACTTAACTGAGCAGAATTTTAAAACTTTCTTTTTCAAAACAAAATTCACCTGATTTCTTTATTTTCACCCGGAATTCCTGATACTTTCATTTCATGCAGGGCTCGAGCAAACGTCTAGAAAGAGAAATTTCTTTCATTAAAATAAAAGACGGATCTGGTGAGCGTGAACTTTAGCTATTCATTTAAGTTTAGCTCGCCGCTAACGATTAAGAAATAAAAGTTTCCCTGGGAGACGAAGAACTTTTCCCAGGGTAAGCTTCCGTCACCTGGTCGAAGAAATCGATGTGAAAAGGGGACGTTGAGGAGATGGAAGAGGAGGACGTTTATGAAAAGTTGCCGTGAAATTGAAGGGATTCAATCGATAAAGAACACCAATCGAATGGCTTGAACCCACGCTCGGGAAACCTATTGCTCTGTTTGAGGATTTTTTTTTTTTTTTTTTGGTTATTAAATTCAATATTTTGAGAAGTCTTTGAAAACAGAAAACAAGTGAAGGCAATTTACATCCTTTTTAAAATTTAGAAAAAAATGTTTGCGTAAAGACGTAGAAAGCTTAATATTGCTTGCATAACCTCCAAAGTCTTTTGCCAGCGGTTTCTATTTGCCGTAGCCAATCTTTTCAGTGATTCCTCATGAATAATTTCATTTTAAATACTTGATTAATTCTCTTTGTGTGTTATAGCATGGTTATTAAAAGTTAATGATTGGTCAACTCCGCCTGGAAACCGTCCAAGTCTATCACCAAATGGTAGTGACTGACAAAGTAGTCTATTGCCAATATATTTTGAAGTTGGATTGAAGTAATTTTTTTTAAATTAAAAATTAAATTTACGGAATGTAAAACATAAAAGACAGTTTTACAGTTCAGAATATTTTCAAAAAATATTCTTAATATCCACAAAGATCCAATTTTGACATTAAAGTTTAAATATTTTTTTTAATAAACACGATAATCAACAATCTCATGAAAGATAATAAATGAAAAATTCAATTTTAAAAAATATTAAAATACATTATTTTAGTGATAACGCGTTGAAGTTATAAAGAGCCGGCCTAGTGGCCGAGAGTGCTAAAGCGCAGTCCTTTTTTTGCTTTTCAGACCAACGAGTCGCGGGTTCGAGCCCCGCTGAAGGCATGGATGTGTTTACTAAGAATTTTGGAAGACCAAGTAAAGCTACAGTGAGTTGATCCTCTACTAGATTAAATTTGAAATAGATCCAATGGTTATTTAAAATCTTCGACACCGAAAAGGTAAAGGAGGACAAGAAAAGAAAGAGAAGTTATTATAAATCGTCTGTCAATATGCAAAGCACATACTCACGATGATTTAGAAAGCGCGAAATCCTTTCGAAGAAGCTCACGTTGCCATTTCTAGAGTCTTTATTCATTGAAATGAACTTTAGAAAAGACCTCTTTTATCTTTGCTACGATTCTAGCCAGGCGGAACTTCACACTACCTGAAAAGCATTTTAAGAAAATATTTGAAAGTATACAGTAAGAGAATTATCAGGAGAAACGTGCACTGACGAAGGTCTCCATTAAAAATGAGCTAAATTCTTGGAGGCCAATGGACTAAGTTGACGTTGAAGCCGTCTGATGAGAGCAGTTCCCCCAAATTACATTTTTAACAATGAAAAACAATGGAGTTGACCAACGTCTAACTTCTAATAACCATACTTATAGTGACGGCAAAGTAACTATGCTCATTGTGTTCGTTTTTCCCATCACTTTCACCACTTCCGTTTGCAATTGACAATGAGGCTAACACGCTCTGTCTCCCAAAAAAAAAAAAGAGAGCTGAAAGCTTTATCGCCTTCTGCGTGAATGTGCATTGAATAGGACGATCGGAATTACAGGATGTGAGTGATTGCAAACTACATGTATAGGGTGATTTCGTTCGAGAAAGGATAAAAGTTTCTTATTAGTGGAGCTTGGAATCATCTGGAAAATATAATTTATCATCTCGTAAGTTACTACGATCATTAGTACATCGCTGTTATCGATCGCCGCAAAGTAATGCCGAGGCGGGGGAAAAACCTCTAGAAATAAAAATTGCAATTTTCTCATTTTTTTTTAACCATTTCTTCTTTATTCAATATGAAATTTCAATCCCCATTTCCATTTTTTCTGAAAATTATGAATAAGTGTGAAAAAATAGCTTTAATGAAATTGCATTATAATTTGTATGCCCCAGTACGCATACCTGTGTTTACGAATCTAACTTTACAATATATTTTTTATTCCTTTTCGAACAAAAAGAAGCCGAATAAATAATGGTCGCCACTTTCAAACTGAATGGCTCACAATGTACAGTCATCCACACTTGAAATTTACCGTTTCAATATTCATTTATTTTTAATAATTTAATATTACATTTAGAGTTAACATTATTAAGATTATTAAATTTAAATAATTATAATTAAAAAGCTATTAAAACAACACATAAGCATGAAATCTTTCTTTCTCTAAAGTCTGAAGTGGTACACGAGACGGAACTGACATCAATTGTTCACTCTGCTTTGTTTACATGCCTCGGGTAAACAAAGCAGACTTTTTGATTTCAGTTTAGATCGTGTTCCAAGCAAGGAAAAGCATTCTCCAATGATCCTAATAGTCATATTTATAACTCTGTATTCTGTGAAATTTTGTAAGATAATTAGCATGTACCTATTTGTAAATTAACACTGATGTACATTTCTGAGGTAAATGTAAAAATACACTACACAATATTTTTGCTCTGAGTAAGAATAAAGTAAGCCTAATCTAATGGTCATATCATCAATGCCTTTGTAGTTATACCAATTCCTTTTTGTTATCACTTGACAGAAGTGGATATATCGGTGCATGAATTTGTGTTGCCTTCGCACTTTCAACGTATACGGTTCTGAACCGCAAAACAGAAATTTCACAGGAACATCAGAAATATCAACCCTTTTGCACGTGCGTACTAGATGATGAAGGATGTCAGGAAACGTTTAAATGTCGATAATACAGCGCGATCACAGAAGATATAATTTGCCAACTGTCAGTGCGGTAGCAGCAGTGTTTGAAGCCGACGATGGAGAACCAACCACCATTTAAGCGAGACCTATGCACGGGGAACAACTTAAAACACATGTCGATTTGGAGTCCGAACTGTGATCCAATGACCTACCCGTTGCTGTGTCTTCTGGAGAAGAAGGCTCGAAGATAAAATTCAGGAGCATTGAAGGGACGAAACTCAGCATGTTAGCCTTCTATTCCTACAAACTGTACGAAAGGCCAGGACTGTTTAATCCGGTGTTGCAGATGGGAAAACTCACTCAGCAGTATACAGTATTGTGGACGTGTTTTAAAAGTTGAAGGAGGCCGGCTAAAATCAGAAGACTTTGAGAGTGGAGGCTTACCATTTGGCTCAATGGATTATTCAAAATCAGTCTGTTCAAAACTTTAATTTGAAAGCAGGAAAGGCCTGTGTTCTACCTACGTCATTTACCGGGAGCAAATGTGCATTGCAGGAAAACTACCAGGATCTCTTCATCACATTTACGTGCAATCCAAATTGGACTGAAATAACAAAACAGCTGGCTCCGTACGAAACTTCGGTGCATAGACCCGACATCGTCGCGACAGTCTTTGGTTAAGATTGAGGGCATTTATCGACGACCTGACTAAAAACTCGGTGGAAATAAGTAAAGAATGATCTAAAGAGGATTTTTTCCCACGCAAAACCTCAGATGTTTAAATAATGGATGAAAATAGGAAAGAAAATTCCACAGCCATTGGCGCAAAATTCAATGTACAAACTTTTAGGGGAGGTAGCATGGGTGATTCTAAGCAAAAACGTTCATATGAACATGGGTCCGAATTTGAACGCTAACTGAGATATGAACAGAAATAAAAATGCCGCCACCAAGATCAACAGGATAATAACTCAGGTTCTGTAATGAATTTTGGAGGAGTAATAGAGTTCATAAAACTGTGTATACTGTTAAAATTTGATCGTATTCCAACAAGTAGTTTCCGAGTTACGCATTCAAAATCATGACATGCTCACATGCGAGTACTTACCAGCATGTGTTACGATGTTGAGTGCTTAACTCGGAAACTACTTGTTGGGATTCGATCAAATTTTATGTAACCTATAATTCCCCCAAATTTCATTATCCTAGATCTTAACGAATCTGAGTTATTAACTTGAGAGTTAATATGAGTTGATCTTGGTGGCGGCATTTTTATTTCTTTTCATATCTCAGTTAGCGTTCAAATTCGGACCTATGTTCATATGAACTTTTTTGCTTAGAATCACCCATACTAGCTCCCCTAAAGTTTGTACATTGAATTTTGAAACACCCTGTATACATTATCTTAGATAGAAATCTACGTGTTTTTAAAAAGTTTTTTCTAGTCGCCTTATTTTCATACCTATAAATTTCTAAGGTGAATACTTTTCTGAGCCATACATTTGAATTTTATAATTTAAAATTCCTTTTATATTCTACATCCTAATTTACATTCCGAATGCGTTTGTTTAATAATTTTTTCCAACTTTCGGGGTTTTGGCACCACGGTGCGCTGGTTTGTATTTATCGTTGCATTTTATTCTGAAGTGAAATTAAGTAGTTCTGAAATTTTTTCCTCACTTTGGGGAATTCCGCTTTGCGAATGCAGAGACAATGTTTCGCGAATTTCTGGATATGATTAGAATTTTTTAAGACGAACGCACGTAAGAATTAATTTGGCTTTATTTTAATTCGTAATATGAAGCATGGAACTAACCTCGCCATTCTCCGGAGGGTCTCCGTTGCCGAAGGTGCTCGTGACTACTAGGAGCAAGGCTTCGTGTTCTAAATTGATGATGTCATAGTCGGCCATGCAGAATACCTGAGCAAGGAGAAACATTTTGCTTATTATTTAAAAAAAATTAAATCCTTTTAAGTAATATTACATGTATTTCCCTCTCATCAAACAGTTCTTTAGAACGCAAGTTACATCATATATTGTACTCACTTGGAGAATGCAAAGCACACCAATTTCTTTAAAACTATCGAAGCTGACTAACCAACTCCAATTCGAAATGAATCTATCAAAAAGTTAATCAAAGTGAGTCATCTTCGATCGTTTTCATCTGCGGTATCCACAAATAAAATGCCTTGGCCACTAACAGTTAGGGTACCAACGTATGAAAAGCTTTAAAAGCACATAAGTCTAGCGAGGCATTTTATTTAATTTCTACTGAATTGAATTATGTATTAATTTAAGTAAATTTCAGTACAGTTAATAATTATCCTTTTCCTAATGATACAATTTCTAAATTTGAAGAAAAACGAATTATCAGGTCCTGACATTCATTCGTTACCAATCAAAATAATGCTACATTAATACCTAACAAGAATGATTTTATTGCCATGGCGGATAAAAGGAGCACGTTTTCGTATTTCAGCAGCGAGACGTCAGCCATAGATACCTAGAACTAACCTGTGTTTTAAAATACTTTAAAAAATATATGAATATGAAATCTGACTTGTAAATTTCTAAATAATTAAACTAACATAAAAAGAGAATTTAAATGAATACAATTGTAAAACCGAAAAGTTGAGTGGAAAGTGTAGTACTTCTTTATACACACACCGGCCAATGAATTAGATACCCGTGATGAATTACTGTACTGATATGTAAAGCGGGGTCACAGGTCAGAAACGATTGTGATATGCAAATGAATGCAATCATGTGAGATACATGCTCATTCCAAACTGCAGGTACAGGGTAGGAACAAGCTGCAGCTGTTCAAGTTGAGCAAAATGGGGAAAACAGCAGACCTGTCTGAGTTCCAAAAAGGAGTTATTGTGGGAACCCGTCTAGCTGGAGCTACGATTTCCAGGACAGTACAACTGACCGGTATCTCAAAAGGTCAGGTCTTCAGTGTTCAATGCGTGGAAACGGAATCCACAAGAGTTGTCGAAACGGCAGAATTGTGGATCAAAAACGATCAACACAGACAGGGACCGACGTCGTCTGAGACGGATTGTGCGACAAAACCGAAGGTCTACTGTGGAGCAACTGACGGCAGACTTCAATGAAGGATCATCACAACCCATCTCCTACAGAACGATGCGCCGAGAGGTTGAAGCGAATAGGGATGGGAAGTCGCATGCCAGTGAAGAAGCCCCTGGTATCAGCAACAAACCGGAAAGTTTGCCTGCAGTGGTGTAAAGAACGGTGTGACTGGACAGTAGACGACTGGAAAAAGGTGATGTGGTCGAACGAGTCACGTTACACATTGTTTTGCACCGATGGCCGGCAGAGAATTTGGCGGCAGCCCCATGAAGCGATGGACCCCTCCTGTGTTGTGAACACAGTTCAAGCTGCAGGAGGAGGTGTCGTGGTATGGGCCATGTTTTGTTGGTCCCCTGATATTCCTTGACAGTCGGGTGAAAGCCAAAGACTACCTGAACATTGTTGCAGATCAAGTCCATCATGCATTGGTGCATTTGTACCCAAATGGTGACGGGTTCTTCATGAACGACAATGCATCGAGCAAGAATTATCGAGTTTCGATGTATCAAAATTAAGGAAAATTAACAACTGTATATTTATATTTGCCTATTAATGCGAATGATTATTCAATTTGATGTGCAAATTATTTGATAGGACAAATATCTGGCCAATTGATATCGAGTAGGCTTGTAAAGCCAATCAGACCGGCTTATGATTGAAAATCAATCAGAATCGCTTATGAAAACTTCTAATAGGGAAGAGATAAACTGACATCAATTCGATTTATAGAGGACCGGATTGACAAAATTCGATTTGTGGACGAATTTATTTGCCTTAGCTTCGATTTATAGAGGCTAACTTTCCTCCAAAAATTTCGATTTATTACTTCGAATTACAAAGGTTTTAGCCCCGGAGCAGAAGGGAATGGACTGAAATTTCGATTTTTGGAGGAATTCGATTTATCGAGGTTTGATTTATCTACTGTCCCATATGGTACCATTGGACACGTACTGCTAAACCAATTCCTATTATCATTAATTACACGTTATATTCATCCATGATACGTCATAACGAGTCGTTTAATATATTACATACCAGGCGTTAGCATTGAAAGTTTTCAAAGGTACTATATGGTACCATTAGAACACGTATAACTAAACCAGTTCTGACTTTCATTAATTACTCCATATACCCATTTATGACACGCATTACGAGCTGTTTGATATACCGGGTAGTTATAATTAAAGTTCCCCACTTCTGCGAGGGCTCCAGATCGCATTATTGCACGGATAGTGATGCAACTTTGTATATAGCTATGCAGTGTACGGGAAAGAGAATTCCAACGGAAAATTTATCACTGCAGACGGTTGCAGCCAGGGGATAAAATGGCCAGAGCGCAGTGCGTCTGAAGGACAACCAATCTGCAGAGGTCATCATACCACTGGGAAAGAAAGAACGTGCGCTCCTGGTGAAGCTCTATTACCAGAACAGCAACAATAGTGCAACAGCACTGCAAGAAAATCGGCGTGTGAAGGGACTGCGAACATGTTGCAGTCATTTCGAGGGAGACATTTCTTTCTACTGTTGAGCACGCTATCCTGCGCTTCCAACATGTCATCGACGCTGAGGGTACGCATATTGAACAATTCCTCTACCACATTCCAGTAGTGCATTACTACCGTCTGTGTATTAAAGCTCTGGATTACTAAAGTGCGGCAATCCGGCTTTTTTGGGCCCAATCAATTTATTGCGCCAGCTCTAAATTTCGGCTGAAATGAATTTTATTTTTCAAAATTTTCGCATTATTTTCGTCTGGAAATATAACTAACAATCAATAAAATGAATAAATCTCTGGGCCAAAGATGGCTGAAAAAACTCACGTGACCTCAAGCCAACCAGTCAACAACCAGTATTATCTGCTAGCATTGGGGAAGGTAATTGCCGTGCTTTAGTAATTCAGAGCTTTACTGTGTATGATCTTGCAGCGCCACTTTTTTCCCCTGATGACAACCGTATGCACTAATAAATTTTCCGTCGGAATTTTCTTCCCCATGCTCTGCATAGCCTATACACAAAGTTTCATTACTATCCGTGCAATAACGCGGTCTGCCATCCACGCAGAAGTAAGGAACTTTAATTATAATTACCCGGTATTACGCAGCATATGTTAGCAGTGAAAATTTTTAAGGAGGTTGGTATCATGGGCTGCAGACAGACGGACGGACATCTGGACAAACCGATCACATAGCACTGCTCTAGAAAATGAGCTAAAATTTAAAGTGGAGATATATAGTGGTCCACAAATAATTTAAACTTTTCTCATTCACTATCCTTCTGTAAAAAATGATAAATATGAAATAAAGGAAAATGCTTTAATTAATCTAATTTCTGCAAGATGATGCGAAAAAAAAAATAAAGTCGTTTTTGAAGAATAATAATTTACAACAGTAGCGCATCCAGAATGAAGTTTTTTTTTTGGAGGGGGGATTCGATATCAGAGAGGTGGAACGGGTTTGACGAATACTCTACAAAAGTATTTATAGAGTAAATATAATAAAAAATGGTAAATAATTATAAATATTGTGCGAAACAAAATTCCCACTCTTGCATTACACGCAAGAGAGCTAAGTTAGAGTTAAGAACGGCTCTCTCATGCATAAAGTTACTTTTCCTTTGTTTTTCCGGGGGGGGGGGGGCCCGCCTCTGGGTGCGCCACTGATTTAGAATGATTAATACATGTAATTAGTTGACTGACTGACTTGCGTGTTAAAGGCGTGGCTGAAGATGCTGCAGAGCGTATTCGCGTAATTTTCCGATTTGCCGGTCTCCGTTGCGTACAGGACTGTCGCCTTGATACGCCGTGACAATGCCCTGCCGAACAACTTGGACGTAAATTTCACGGCCCTGTAACGTGAAGAAATCATCGACATCAAACTACTACCTATATAAATTTAACTAACTGGCTGACTGAATAAATAAAAAAGTCAATAAATAAATAAATAAATAAATAAATAAATAAATAAATAAATTCCAATTTCACTTTTGTGGCTACAGAATACTTGATTTGGATTCCTCTTGTCGTGGAGCTCAAATTCAGAGATGAAAAATAGAAATGAATTGTACACTCAAAGACCAAAAGTCATAGAACAGCTGCTCAGTAACATGATGGATCTTCTCTGACCCGACGAAGAGCATCGAGATCTCAAGGCTGAAAGACCTCTGACGATATGTTGAGTCATACTGTTTATATTGCCACCGATAGATCCTTAATATTGGTAGGTAATCTTGGGTGCGCAGGGACCTCTCCAATACGTGCCATAAATGTTCAGCGGGGTTCTCTATCTGGGAAGCGAGATGGCCACACCATCGTTAGAAATCTCCAGAATGCTCCTCAAATCAGTTCTGCATTATTTGGAAGACCCCATCAATGTAAGCATACACAAAGCCCACGAAGGCGTGTAAATGCCCCAAAGCGGATGTGTATAGACGAGAAGGTAGGAGGAGATCTAGAGGAAATCATGGTCGGATAGCAGAGAAGGAGGGTTGAGAAGTGAGGCCGCCCATCAGAAAGATGAAGCCGAGATTCTATCATCGTGCTGTGTAAGCAAGAAACCAGTAAGCTCAGTCTTTTGTACTAATCTTGATGAATTACATTTGTTTAATTCGAAGGACCATGGAGCAACATTTCAAGGCAAGGACTGGTGCGTCGCACGCCACAGAGGAAAGACATTTTTGCCGACGGTAGAAGAGAATACGGAGGAAGCTACACGGCGTGGCACGGAGAGTGAGTGGAGAAAGCAGCCCTCGATGGCGACGAGGAGGACAACGATAAGTTCCATCATCACCGATGCTAATCAGCCCAAGGACGGCGATGGCCTAATATATTGCTACATATATATTGAGCTGATATCCACGACGGCAAGCAACGAGGCAAACGATACCCTCATCGCAGAAGAAGGAAAGCACGCAGCTGCACGCGAGTTGGCGCCAGTTTCAGCGCGTTGCGTGGCATGCGAGAGGCCTTATTCAGCCAGTGCTTCGTGCAAGTTATTTGACTCTAATTATCAATTGCAATAAGAATCTTAATTTATACTAGTGAAATTTTAATCTTAGGAACGCTAGATAATCCAGATAACCCGTTTCCAGTCTTCCTAAGTCCACGTAACATGTTGACGAGCCCAGTTAATGCGCTGTGTCCGGTATTGGTGACAACTTGTTGTATTAGCAGTGGTTTTCTGGTGGATTTCTGCTCCTCCCCATAAATTACGCCCTTGGATGTAAAGAACGCCGCACTGACCTGCTAGATATGAGTCTGGAAGCGCCTATCTTGAAAGGGGCAATGATTTTATGAGCTGTCAGACTTAATATATTAGTTCCAGTTCAGTCATTCTTAATAGTTCTAGTATTTATTGCACAATCAATAAATGTACCATGGGCTGAACAAACTAATCTTATGTTGTCCTTTCCTCTATAAAAAATGTATTTCATCGTAACTAAGAAACAAAAAAATTTCCTTACGATAATGCAATATACACTGATTGGAAGAAAGTAATTGGATACTTTCGATTTTAGACGTTTTGTCGAATATCTAGAAAAATACTTGACGAATTATCCTTGGCAAATAGGGGACCAGCAAAGAAGTGAACCAAAAAAATAATGTTTGGAATCACCCTGTAAAAAATAATGCTTGAGAATGAGAATAGCAAGTATATTCATGGAGATATAAAGGTTTCTTTAAAA
>JAHWFO010068719.1:5243785-5266324 GCA_023313115.1 Rhysida immarginata | reverse complement strand
CGAATAAGGCGTCTCAGACGGAGAGCTTTACGGAGAAGTCGAGTGTTGTTAAAGGTTGTCAAACCGGTGAGCCTAAATTAGGGGACCT
Organism: Rhysida immarginata; assembly: GCA_023313115.1. Classification (NCBI taxonomy): domain Eukaryota; kingdom Metazoa; phylum Arthropoda; class Chilopoda; order Scolopendromorpha; family Scolopendridae; genus Rhysida; species Rhysida immarginata. The sequence goes on along the minus strand of JAHWFO010068719.1, from coordinate 5,266,236 downwards.
GCTATGCCCGTCCGGGAAAGTAGGCACTCAGCTTCGAGTGATAATTTCAGCAGTGGAAGCTTTAAGAAAAGAAGTTTCCGCCATCAACTCCCAAATTGCAAATGGTCAAATATGTCCAAAGCAGTCTGTATTGGTCCCCAAGTTTACCCAAACTCCTATTCGAAAGAAGGTTAGGGATAAAAGTAAGAGAAAAAAAAGAGATCAAACCGAACTAGTTAGGGCCCCGTCTAAACATAAAAGGCGTAGGAACGCCATTTGTGCAACTGTTCTCACGTCGTTAAGCCCTCAGTCGGATAGCAAGGGTAAAAATCCCACTGAGGAAACTTGCATAAGCTCTAGGTGCTTGCCCTCTAGTTCAGTCATTTCCAAATATTCCCATATTTCGGACATAGCTCAAAATAAAGCGCATAATGACAAATTAGGTATTGTTAAACACGCTCTGGGGGTTGGCAAGGGAATTAAGTCGCGAGGTAGACGGTCTTCGCCATTTAAAGGCGTTAGTCAACCCTATTGTAGCATGTTTCTTAAAAGGAGAGTTCAAAACAAAACTCTGTCTTTTCCCAGCCTCTTTGAAGAGGCATCACAGAAAAGAAGCGGTCAGGCTAACGCGCGAATAAGGCATCGCGATAGCCAGAAAGAGGAGGCATACGTTCAGCGTGTTGGACAGTTGCGCTTAGGACAGCATGCCTCTCCTACCGGCAACAGGGCCAACATTAAGAAAATGCGCCATGTTCTTAGATGCCCTAGTCCGGTACTCGGTGGTAGTTTTATCAAGAGAGAAGGGTTATCGAAGTTGGGGGTCAGTAAAAGCACGCAAGCGGCAGCAGCAAGTAAGGTTACTTCTTCGCGTGGTGCTAGAAAGCGCGGTAGAAAACCCCTAGATAGCGGCTCCAAAGATTTGATCTTTGTTGAGGGGGGGGTGAGCATGTCACCAAGTTTGGCGACAGATGTCGCTGCCAAGGCTCCCATTCTTGCTTCGCAAGAAGGGAGCAAGCTTGTTGGTATTGCAGCGCCACCAGCGACTGTTAGCCTAAAAGTTAATGAGCGTGCTAAGCGAAGGACTCGTAACCAAGAGTCTTTGGTCACGCCATCTATTGCTAGAACACAGCCTAGTAATAAGCGAGACGATAGAGGCGTTGAGCGCGAGCGTTGTGAGATATCCAGACGGAAGCGGCGCGTGAGGATGCGCAAGAAAGAGCGCGGGAAAGAGAAAAAGTATGATCGAAGAGAGTGTCAAAGATTCCGAACAGTGAGGACACGGAATAATTCAGGGGATGGAAACCTGTTTTTGAGAGCAAAGGACTTGATGCTGTCTAGAGAAGCAACGTGTCCGTCGAATGCTTCAACGGGAGAGGAGACGAATGCCAGCGAGTGTCCGTGTAGGAGAATTTCGCCCTCGCAGTCCTTTAGGAGCAAGACGGTAGACTCCTCGTTATCGAACATTAGTTTAATTCCTGTAATATTTGCAGAGCCCGTTTCAGACGTCCGTCAGACGGAACACGCCGGAGCCACGTTCAGACAACCTTCGCCAGTAGTTAGAATTCCACAACCCGTATCGGAGTTCCTATCTACGCAGTTTACAAGGACGTTAGTAGTAGCAGCTGGGTTGGACCCCAAGCGACTGAGAGACGTTCCAAACCTGGATAGACGGCTGATCCCGGACGAAATAGGCGTTTGGATAACGCCGTGGGCACAGAAGGCGTTCTGGTTACAAGGATTAGGCCATATAGTACCGTACAACAGGTCAGTGAATTTTTCTCGTGTTCCTCACTTCTATCCTTAATTTCTAACGGGGTTGGACACTCTCATGCGCGAATGAGCGCGTTATCATGTCTTGCGCTCGCTGTTTTAGTTCCCCGTTTTAGGGCGTCTTAGTTTCAGCCAGCGCAAGCTCCAAAATTCTTTTTTTTTTAACGGTTGCACATAAGCTTAATTTAAGTCTCATTAGCCGCTAAATTCTCTGGATTTTCTTTTCCAGTTTCCGACAGCTGCGTCTTTCAGCTTCGATGTAACGAGTCTTCATCAGGTTCCCGGGACCCGTGGTCTGAAGTAAAGCACGCGTCGGACGGCGACGATAGTGAGAACTAACTGTCTTTCCTTTCCACTAAATTTAGCAACTGTTTTTATTTGTGAACCTGGGATTCACTTTCCTCAGGTGGGTCAGGAAATGAGTGAATGAGTTGATTAAGCTCCTCTCATTACTTCCGAAGGTGACCCGCAAAATTTGTTTATTTTAATTTAGTTTGTTTTAATTGTGAGCGGAATCCATTAAGTTTCCGCGGGCAGGCCATTACATTTCTTTATTGGTTTGGCGTTTCCTACGCTTAAGTAGGATCGCGGCCCGTTCATTCATTGTTAGTATATTCTTTGTATGTATTTAAGAAACCATTTATTAATTAAACTCTACCAAAAATATACTCTGTTGTCATTTGCCTAATATTTCAATCTTCCACTGCGTCATACTCGTAAACCATGACAATAGATTTGGAAGTCTTTTCATCTAGAGTTTGCTGTCAGCGTAGTAGGAAAGTATACAGTGTCGATTCAATACCGCCTAGAGAGAAAGCCTGCTCACGGAAAAATCATACATTGTTACATCACCTACGGCAGGGACAATTTCGGGCTTATTATTGGTAGATATATGATTAACAATACCCTGAGGTATGACGTTGTCGCGCTCAGGCTTTGAGTAGAGGTGGTGTTGGTCGATTGGACCTCTTACTAATATGCAAACGCCACTGTATACTTTAAAAAACAACGCCAAGAAACTGTGGGCACTGGAATAAAAAAAGATAACACAAACCACAAATCCAAAAAACATATTTAATATAGACTCAGATGTACATTTCGTGAACCAGGTTCACTTCATCAGTGAGTCAATTTAGTGAACCAAGTTCACGTCACTGTATACACAATTTAGTCATTTCGTGAACCAAGTTCACTTCACTGTATAGATTTAGTTCTAACTGGAGTTTGTCTTCTTATTTTTCGGAAATAAACATTTTTAAAATTATTGCGCATACTCTTTTCTTAGACAGACGGTTTCTAACCCTCTGTCTCTTCAATCGTTACTTTCTTTACTATTGTTCACTAAAAAATTGAATAAATCATTTCTGGATATGAAAGCATCCAAATAAATTTTAAAATATTTTTGAAGATTAAATGCTATGTATCGCTTGGCTACGTAACTACTTAATCATGAGCGTTTGTCCTTTTTCAGAAATCTGCATTATTTCATTTTAAATTAACTTGGAAAATTTATGGCTAGAAAAGTACGAGTTGTTTCGTTAAGCAAATTATTATTGTTTTAATGCAATTTGTATCCTTGACTAGCTCCAAAGATGAGTTTATTTACAAATTGTCTTGTTAATGGATGATAGTCCTCTAGCGCCTTATTTTATTTTTTTGAGTTTTATAGCGGTGAAACTACGGGAAGAATTTTCTCGACCGTTTATTAGTTTGTTTTGTTTTGTTCTTGCTTTTTTTTTATAAAATCGTTCATAAAATTATGAAAATAGTCGAATTGGATAACCTTAAACTAACTAACTTAAAATTACAACTATAAAAATACAGTAAAACCTCGTTCTGAAGTGTACGTTAATCTGAAACTGGGGAGGTGGTGAGGGGGCTTGTAGTTATTCAATAAGCCCAAGCAGACTACCTGATGGTATCTGAAAATGATGGCCATCTGGAACATGTTATGTTTTAATTTGTTGTGTTTTACACATGTTGAACTTGTTAAACTATTGTACACGTTTGGCTAAATGGCCAAATAAAATAGTTATTAAAACGCCCTCTTGTGGCGAAATGCGTAACTAATTTTTTTCCCCTCACTGAAACAAATTCCCATCCCTCCATTACATTCTCCACAAAATTTCACACTTTTTTGATGACTGGTTTCACCGGGGGTCCTTTAATTATGGACACCCGGTATACGGACGCCGGTCGGGTGACATTTTAGGACATAACTGATAACAAAGCATATATCAACCCGACTCTTCAACTCAACAAACACACTATATTGTGCTCTTTAATAATCGTTCGAAGGATACGTGTTAATTCATATCTATCAAAATGCCATCGAAGAAAAGAACGAGTATTGGTCAGAGAAGACAAAAAATTATCCGGGCGTCGGAAACATCTGAACAACGGAAACTTCGCTCTACATCAGGAAATTGTAGAATTATTGAAAACCAATTTGAGTTAATATTTAACTTCTTGAGGTTATCTTTTTATCTACAACTGTAAATATCCCGGGCAACTCCGGGTGCCTCTGTTAGTAGAATAATAAAACAAGTTATTTTATATACGATATTGACTAGTACAAAACATTATTACAGTAGATTACATGAAAAAAATTAGTAATTGCAGTTTGTTTTGTTTACAAAACTTGTCTCCCCAAAAAATAATTACCAGTTACAGTGCTATTTTACTTACTAAACACTGATTGGCTGCCATTAAGCGATTTTCATGCTTTCCCATTCACACTTTATCACACTGGCTGTTCACATTCTGGACCAATCAAGGTAAGAATTTCGACCTATGATCGCTGCAATATAGCTTACTTAGGCAACGATAACTTTGAACGTTAATCTGAAATGTACGTTAATTTGAGACACGTTAAACAGAATTTTTTTTTACAATAAAAGAATAGGATTTCTGTCGAGGATTTTATATTTGAACTTTATTTTGAAATATGTGTTAAAGTGATGTACATTGTAACGAGATTTTACTGAAATATCTTTTGATTGGAAGCCAAATGTAAATTTAAATCCTTAAAAAGGGAGGTTTTTTTTTCATTAGTTAATTGAAGTAAACAAAAAAAAATTCAAAGTACATCTATGAAATGTTAATATTAACTGCTATTTGAAACTTAAAATGGTGTTTTGGCAAAACCGTATACATGTAAGGCTAGCAAATATTGTCAATCGAGTTCATTGTACCAATAATGGCATATATCGTGAAATCCAATAATAATTAATTAAAAACATTTTAAAATAGAAAAATAAAATAATCTCTGGTAGACAACATGGATATTATCAAAATATTTGCACAAAGAAATTAAATTTATTTAAAACGAGGCTCGAATCAGAACGCTAAATATTTAGTAAAATTATTGCAGTACTTATAAATTAATTTTTAATATTTTATGAACCGCAATCGCATTCCTTTTTGCTCCGGTACATTTCGAGCATGAATTTAAAGGGCAATGACACCAAATCGGAAGTTGATTTCCTATAATTTTGAACACTTTACTGATATCAAATATCAATTTTATTCTTTTTTTAGTTTCATTTTTAATAAAGAAATCACAATTTAAAGGCCACTTTCGGTAATATAAATTCATTTTAAATTTTGTCAAAAACTCTCGCAAGAGCTGTGCTTATGACGCCAGCTTAGCCAAACGCGAGGCTAACGAGAAAGACAGGCTCCGGCACTGAAAAGTCACATGAACAAGATAGGTCTATTAACAATGTAACTTTCATTGTTTCCATCTTGGATTTTAACAGTCAGTGTTTTATCCTTTGTTGGAAACAATGAAGATTGGATTGTTAATAGACCTATCTTTTCAGTGCCGGAGCCTGTATTTCTCGTTAGCCTCGAGTCAAACGGAGGCCGACGAAATTTACACGCCGTGGAGCAATTCACAGGCACAGGCCCGACGAGATTTACAGGGCCTATTAATCTCGTCGGCCTCGGTTTGGCTAAGATGACGTCACGCCCAGTTAACGTTTTTGAATGGAAGGGTCCCCATTTCGCTTATTTGTTGCCTCTTTCTTAAAAAAAATTGTAGTTTTTTTTCCATAAAAACTTTTCTTCTTGTTATGTTACATTCTCTCTGATTATTTATTATCTCGATAGCGATATTTTTTGATGTCATTTGCCCTTTAAAGTCCATTAAAAATTGGCATTGCACTATGTTTCCAGCACAAGATGAACACAAATGATTGACCAGTTTCATGATTTTGTTGTAGGTGTAATATATAACTATTAAACTGAGGCGCCAAAAGCAGCAGCAAAGACAGTATCATCAGCTAAAGCCGTAAGAAGTTCGGGGAGAAATTGGAGGCAGGCTTTGGTTCGGCAAACAAGGTATTCTGGCAGACCGTGCGCCGCCTCCGTGGAAAAAAGTCTCTTTCATCACAGACTATTAAGAGTTCAGATGGGAGGCTTCTGAAAATGGAGGAGAGCGTGTTGCATAGGTGGAAGGAATACTTTGCATCTCTTCTTTATCTGGTGACAGCAACAACTGAAGCACATGAGGTGCACCTTGGAGCGGAGAATAGTCTCGATATCACCGAAGCAGAAGTCAGATGGGCAATAAGTACCCTGTAGACTGACAAACCTGCAGGTGATGATGGAATCCGGTCTGAGATGTTAAAGGCCTTAAATCAGGATGGTATCCTGTGGCTGACTCGGGTATGTCAGGCTGCTTGATATCTGGCCAGGCACCTAAGTAAGGGCAGACAGGAATTGTGGTCCCTATCTTCAAAAAGGGAGATCGGAGAGATTGCAACAACTACCGAAGCATCTCTTTGCTCAGCATTCCTGGGAAAGTGTACGCTAAGTGTCTGGATAAGGGAAGCCGGGAAATAGTCGACTCCAAACTGCAGTGTGGTTTCCGACCTCGCTGAAGCACGACGGATCACATCTTTGCTCTAAAGCAGCGTTTCCTAAACTGTGTGCCGCGAGAGATTTGCTAGTGTGCCGTGAGATTTTTCGGGAAAAAAATTAAAAATTGCTTCATTAAATTAAAGAAGCGTTTCGTCCAGGTGAAGATTGAAATGATTTCATTCTTGGAGGTTGAAAAAAGTGCCGCGAAAATTTTTAGATCTTTTTAGCGTGCCACAATATAAAAAAGTTTGGGAAACACTGCTCTAAGGCAAATCTTTGAGAAATCCTGGGAGTATGCAAAATATGTCTACACTTGCTTTGTGGACCTCGAAAAAGCATATAACAGAGTTCCTGGGAGAAGCTCTGGCAAGTGTTGTAAGGCTACGGCGTGAATGGGAAATTACTGCTTGATATCATGTCTCTGTACGAACGCTCTGAGATGTGAATCCGGATAAATGGCATTAAGTCAAGACCGTTCACCGTGGGTGTTGGACACCGCCAAGGGTGCGTTCTGTCGCTCCTCTTGTTCGTTATATTTATGGAATGGATAGATAGGGGCAGCCGAGGCGATGAGCGTGTTTGTGAGGGCGACTGTTTGGTGGAGAGGTTGCTCTTTGCTGACGACCTTGTCCTCTTTGGGTCTTCTCGCACCAACCTTCAGAATGCGCTAGACTGGTTTGCAGCCAAATGTGAAGAGGCTGGGATGATGATCAGTGTGGCTAAGACTGAGGTTCTGGTCTTTTCAAGACAGCCTGCTCAGTGCGGTCTCCATGTTAGGGGACCCCATTCAGACATGTGGAGAAGTTCAAGTATCTCGGGACAGCATTCACAGTGATGGGCAACAGGATAGAGAATTGGATGCTCGGATCGGTGCAGCAAGCTGTGTCAGATGTGAACTGTGGCGATCCGTGGTAACGAAACGTGAGCCGGGAAACAAAGTCAAGCTCTCTGTTTTCAAATCTTTGTCCCCAATCTCACTTATGGTCATAAGTCTTTGGTAATGACTGAAAGAGTGCGATCGCGAGTACAAGCGGCCGAAATGAGATTCTTGAGATGTGTGGCAGGTATTATTCTACTAGATAGAGTGCACAGCAGCACAATAAGGGAATATTTAGGTGTTGAGCCGCTATTTTTCCGCGTTGAGAGATTTCAATTGCGGTGGTATGGCCACGTTATACGGATGCCTCAAACTGGTGTTCCTAGGTAGTTGTTATTTTCCAAGAGACCAAGGGGTTGGCCTAGAACCAGGTAGACTGCACGGAGAATCTGGTTTCGAATCGCTTGGGTATTACCATTGAGGACCTGCGCCTGATGGCGGAAGATCGCGATCGCTGGAGATCCTCCATAGGGCTGCTGCTCCCGCGACCCTAACGGATAAGCGGGTTTGAAAAATAAGTATAACAAAATTTTATAAATACATCCAAGTACTGAGATGTTATTTGCCAAACGGGGCATTTGTGGGTCGTTAGACCATAGTGAGGCTATCTTTATGGGACAGCGGATTTCTTCATTTTTCTTATACTTTTTTCTCCGTTTTGTACAATGTGTGATTACTGCCTGGAAGTCTACGTTTCCGCTTGTGGCCGCTAAACGGCTACAGTCGCAAAATAGATGGATCAGTCGTGTCGGAAATGATGGTCAAAGAAGCCTCCACTCCTCCCCTTCTTTTTATGGGGGTATTTGAAGGACCATTAATGTTTGTGCTGCTATCACCAGCTGATTTGCCATTACCGGGCTCGTATCACGTATCTTTTACTGAAATTGACAGGGACATGCCTCATTGAGTATGGGATGAACTCGATTACAGACTTTATATCTGTAGAGTCATTAAAGGAGCACACATCGAGCGCTTGTAACTGGAAAAATACTTGGTAAGTTGGTCTGTCTACTGTATATACAAGGTTAACGTTAAATGGAACGCCTGCCTTAATTAATGGTAGCGTTCTTCCTTCTAGAATCGCTCACCCTTTGTGGACCGTTTCCATTGGACTTAAAAATTTTCAGTGGCGAGTTTTTTTTTTGGCCCACCCTGTATTTAAGTTCCAAGGGACTGCATCTTTAAACTTCATTTTGATTTCAAATGAAAGATATTAATCTGTAGATTTGTCAAAGTTAGTTTTTGTATCCATAATTATTATTAATTAGCGGTAATTTACAATTCAGAATTGCTTACCCTGGCAAATGCAAACAATCGTCTTCACAATGACGTCACAATCAACAACTTTGCTAGCATTGATGATCAAATTAACAACAATTACATAAACAATTAACAACGATAACAATAAACAATAATACCGATTTTTAATTATAGAGATAGATATGAGTTGTTTACCGTCAATTTTTAACGGGATCCATCTAGTATATTTGCAAAGGTTCGTTATAATATGTTAAATATTAAGCCTACAATAAAATCATGAAACCAGTGCAATCATTTGTGTTCACCCTTTACTGGAAAATATATTTAAAAATTGTAAATATGAACTCTTTTTCCCCCAGAAAAACAAAAGAAGCTATCCCCTTCTAAGCGAACAGAGCTATCAAGTAGAAAAAAATAAAGTTATCGCTCACTTGGAAGCTGTAAAGGACAGCGAGATTGATTTCAACGATTGCCCGGTCTTTCCAGAGAGTCGCTGCCGTGCTCGTATCCAATCCCATCTTCAAAGCCACCGTCTAAAATAGGAAGAGCAAGAGAGATGGAGATCCGCCTTCCGTTAATTTATTTACACAAGTGCTTAATCGATATCATGTTAATTAACAAAGGAGCTTTTCAAAGTCAGCAAAGAAGATGGTAGGGGGGAGGTGAAGGTTTATTACCGGAGCGATGTTGTAGCGCTGTGGATCGGCTAAATTCCTGCAACCTATTTCGGTGACCATGTACCAGCCACTGAACGGAGCGGCGGGAAATTCGACGCCTCCGCAATCAAAGAGCATTCCCGACACCGCCGGCATACTAAACCACCTGTAGCCAAGTTCCTCGAACCACTCGTAACTGGCGGCGGAAACAAATCAGTCATTTCTCTCGTTTTCTATTAGCAAATTAAAAAGCTAATCAACCGTTCTGTTCCTTACGTTGGATGTTTGATGGGTATTTGGAGAATGTATTCTTCGGGTATCTCGAAAAACTCGGGATCGTGGCCGTTGGCTGAAAGCACGAGCGGAAGGACGTCCCACGGTGTGCCACGAGGCTTCCACCCTAACCGGCAGCATAACTGTAATAAGCAGATTGACATAAAGAGAGACCATTAAAATGTTAGCTTTTGATTCGAATGAACGCAACAAACCTCAGTAATTTCGACATTGACGGGGTCCCCAATGATGGAGCCATCGCTCTGTTTGTAACCAGCGTAAGAAATCAACTGATAGTTCCAAACACGAAAGTCGTGGCCTGCTGCTGTTCTCTGCGGAAATACAGTGATGGCCGACCTCGTAAAAAAAGGAAAAATTTAATCGATCATTGTAATGCTTTTTAGCACATCCGAATTCATCCTAATGGTTATCTTCTTCTTTGTCGTTTGGTTTAAAAGAAACAAGAATAATTTTCGTTTATCAAAGAGAATAGATAACGTTCGTTACCTCATGTTTCCTTTGTTAGTGGCGTAGTTTATGTGAGTGTAGATGGCTTCTGCCATTTCTCCAGGCGTCGTCACGAAACGGGCGTCAAAAATCTAAAGAAATGATGAGGAAAACAAAAGATCAAACAGAATTTAAAGCCTGAAAAGAAGGGCAAAATATTCTCCTTCTTGGAGGATATAATAAAATGAATATAATGATAGTCACTTTTAATCACCTTAGTAATCACATGATAAAGATAAAGAAAGTATAATTACATACATGCTTAACAAACAACTTATATTAAAACAATGAATAAAAACAACGATAAATTTTATGTGGATAGTTGTAATGATAAACTTAATGGTGAATAAAAACTCTTTAACCACAACTAGAAGTAAGTTGAAAAAATACAACCTGTTACAACTGTAAGCGCTTTTCGAATGCCCTGCAGATTATAGCAGATAATTTCACTCATTGGCTTTCGTTCAATATATAAACCCAGCGATTGTCACCCTAAAGGATGTTGTTGATATAAATGATACAATTGCTATTGCTTTTCGAGAAAGCAAGTCCGAACAGCGAAAAAATGTTGAAAAGCCAAATACCAAGAGCAGCTCCTATATTCCGCCAATCATAATACGTACTCACGGTCAGCCAATCAAGCAAATCCTGGGCGAGATTCAAAAGCATGTGGCGATTAACCTAATTACTGTACACACAGGCAGAGCAGAGACGATCAAAATAAGGTGTCATGATGAGGAAACGCATAGTAAATTGGTGTCTGGCATTAAGGCTGATAACGTGCTAAAGATTCAGCATCATCAACTTAAATCGGAAAAAGTCCTCAAATACGTTATACGAAATGTAGACGTGACCTATGACCTTAACGATTTTAAGGAAGACCTGAAAAAGGCTAACTACTTTCCTGAGAAAGTCATTAGGCTTAAAAAAGCCAAAGGATCAATAGATATGCCCATGATCCTGGTTCTGTTATCAAACACTGAACACAATAAGACACTTAAAAGTGTGACCCGCATAGGGCCCTTAGCTGTAAGTGTTGAAATGTTTCGAGGTAATAAGAAACCTTTACAGTGTTATAATTGTCTGCGATTTGGCCATGTATCTATGGGTTGCACGGAATCCCCCCGTTGTAACGAATGTGCTAAAGATCATCAGTCAAAAGATTGCCCAAATGTAAAAGGACAAGATCCCCCAAAATGTATTCGATGTGGTGGACAGCACACCTCCAGTTACACAAAATGTCCTAAATATCCGCAAGTCAGGAGAGTGCAAAGTGCTAAAGTGTCCCCGGAGATTTCCTATGCCTCAATGGTCTCCAAACAAGATAAGAGCATTAACGTGAATGATTTTCAAGAAATGTATAAACAAATTGGCAGTGTATGCAATTTGTTAAACGAACTGGGCAAGAAAATGATCTCATCCGCGATGAACAATTTGACTTTCGCTCAAACCATTCCTGCCAACTCCAAACATGTAGGCTCGCAGCGGATATCAATGAGCCCCTTAATCTCTCTATGTATTGTGGGGTCGTTTTCCTCGATGTACACAAAGCTTTCGACCAAGTCTGGCACGATGGTCTTATTTTTAAAATGATTATGGATGGATTTCCTCAAGACATAATCACTCTGATACACTCGTTTCTCTCCAACCGGTTCTTTCAGGCCAGAGTTGGAGATAGTCTATCCCCTATGTATGAAGTAAAAGCTGGTGTCCCACAGGGTTCAGTCCTGGGGCCAGTATTATTCAATTACTTTATGCGAGACTTTCCAAGTCCTTCCAAATGTAAGCTCTTTTTTTACGCAGATGACGCTGCTATACTGACCTGTGCTCGTCAGCCAGCCGTAGTAGTCTCGCGGCTACAGAAGGCTCTAAAGGAGTGTGAAAGCTGGTTTAGCAAGTGGAAGCTAAAACTGAATGTAGACAAATGCAAGGCGATGTTTGTCTCCAAGAAGAGAAAGAGATCATTAGATCCTCTAACACTATATGGCAAAAAACTGGACTGGGTTGAAACTTATAAATATCTTGGTGTTGTCATTGACTCTAAACTTACGTGGTCTCCCCATGCAACTTATGCGTTGAATAAGGCCAGGAGAGCCAAGTTTAGCTTGATAGCTCTGCTGGGCCGAAATAGTGCTCTAAACATTGATAATAAACTCCTACTCTATAAGGTCATTGTTCGGACCATCCTGACGTATGGTATGCCCGTCTGGGCCACAATATGTAAGACTAGGTGGAAAGAACTGCAAACGTTCCAAAACGTTACCCTTAGGACTATTGCGCAAAAAGATCGGAGAATTGTTCGCAATTCCTCCATTTATAATGACTTCAACATGACTCATATTGGCAAATACGTTCAAGGGCTCATGGAATCCATGCTGCCCAATATAGAAAATCATAGCAACGAGCTAGTCTCGGGCATTTTAAACCATCCTATACATAGAAAGAGATATCGTGATCCAAGGCATATACTTGATATTAATTTTGAAGACATTGATAATGTCATATTTCCAGATTACTGGACTTCATAGGTCGTGTTTTATCTAATACTAGTGGTCTGCTTCTAGTCTAGACAGTCGTCAATCAAATTTTCCTCCACCAAGAGGAGGCAATTTTCTTTCATACTTTGGATGACCTTTGTGGGTACATCAGGCTTCTTTTCTAGTTCAGTGTATTTCCCTTGGAATATGATTATGAAGGGTGAGATTATGGAAGCTATGCTTCAAGTTCCACTCAAATACCGATACACTACACTGTTCGATTGTCGATTGTCGACCCTAAAGTCAGATCTTCCAGACCTCCTCGACTTCGCTTCAGGCCGGTTTCGAGTATCTGCTTTAGGCTGCTGAATGATGAATGCAGGGCATTCGAAAAGCGCTTCCAGTTGTAACAGGTTGTATTTTTTCAACTTACTTCTAGTTGTGGTTAAAGAGTTTTTATTCACCATTAAGTTTATCAAAACAATGAATACATGATGCAATGTTAAAGAAGAGCTGTTCTATTCCATTTCAATTTATGCTTCAGTGTTTCTAACGAAAAAGATTAGAAGGCATAGACTAAAAAATAATTCTTCCTATGCTTTTATTATACAAGGTATCCAAAAAGTCTAGCACTATGATGTAGAGACGATGCATTAGACAGAACAAAAACGTCTTATAGCAAGTGGATCGTGGGCTTTCCATTTCCGGCCTCAAAAGTGACCTTCAAGGTCATCTTCAAGGTCATTCAAACCTTAACTTTTTCCCTATCAGAGATAGAAGAAAATTTCCAATTACGAACTTGTAGAGCACCCCAAAATTAGTATAAATCCATGTTTACTTTAACTGATTCATAGGAAATTTATGTGAGATAAATGAGGATGAAGATTGGTATGCTACCCTCCCACCATCGTGTTGAGAAGTCACAGACAAATCAATTAGTGAGCGTTTTATTTCTAAACTCAAAAGGATTGAATACTATATGTAATTTAAGTCCTGAGTTTCAAAATCGAACATAGGTTATTTTAAAGTATGTTCAAAGTGTTGGCCTTCGGCTGCAAGGCATAACTGTGCACGATTGGGGATTGCCTTCTGGACAGCTGTCATTGTCAAGGCAGGAATTTGCCTAATGGCCACTTCAATTCGTCTTTATTATCATGACCCACAAAGTCTATGCAATTATTTTACAATTATTACAGATATGAAATTCTAAAAAAATGCATTTTTATTTGGAGAGTCGAGTGTCAGTTATAAGGGCTGATCAGGGTAAAGTTTATTATAGAGTAAAAAGTTTTGCAAGACCTAGGCGAATTAAAGGCAGCACAGATGCACAGCAGTGTTCCGTACTAATCAACACCTGCTGTAGAATCTTGGCTCCCGAAGCTAGCGGATTTTCGTTAACTTTGGTGTTTTTTCTCATGCGAAGTCCTTAATAAATAAACTATAAAGCTAAGATAAAATCAGTTTCTAATTAAAAATTTCAACGCATGATTGCAACCGTGCTAGCCAATATCGTCGCGTTCAATGAAAGTTTTGACTCGGCACCCGCGCCGATAAAACAAGCATTTGCTGTTACAGTTTTGTCACAGCGTTTTTCCTTGCTTTTTGTTTTGAATTTGTGTGCAAATGCCAAATAAACAATTTTGCTGTTTTTGTTTCCACATTGAACATATTGTGAAACTTCTTAAAACAAAATTTTTAATCATTTAAACACATTGCAGGATTTGCAGATTATTGATGGCTTGGATTCTATTCTTTCTTGGGTTGTACAGTCCATACTTTCCTCAATTTTTACTCATTGCAAACCAATATATGCCTCCTGCTGCAAGCCTGATGTCATTTGATACTTGGAAATGTCTTTTTCTTTTTAAAACCAGTGCTTTGAGGAATTTCGCGTTTTTGTTTTTCTCATTCGTCGTTCGAAGACCATCTTTTAACATAGGTGCCAACTGTCCCGCATATAAACCTTTCCCTTACAATATCCAATTTTAAGTGATTATTAAATCTAGGTTCTAACATAGAATCAGAAAAAAGTGAGAAGTTCTTCATAGATATGTGTAGCAGCTCATCTTTAAAAGCAAAAGGCATGTTTGCAAAAATGACTAAAGTCCTTCAGCATTTGGATATCCCAAGGTCTTACTGTGCTGAGTTTTCTTGTGATAATGCTTCCGTTAACATAGGAAAGCATAATTCTATCAAAACAAGAGTGCTAAAAGAAAATAATATTAACTGTCTTGGATGTCCATGCCACACTGTGCATAACACAGCATCAAGAGAACAAGACGCATTTGTAGCAGAGATTGGGTTTAATTTAAAAGGCTTTTGTACAGGCTTCTACTTTTGGTTTGGTAAGTCAACAAATCGAAAATAGGAATTAAACTCATTCTTTGGCTTTTATGATACTAACTGGCATTAAAAATGTGAATGTTGGGTGGCTAAGTTTACAACTATTCAGCAACTTAAGATCATATCTCATGAGTACTGATGCAAAGTAAGCTCGATTTAAGAAACTTCTACATGCATTTGAAGATCCTCTACTGAAAATGTATCTGTTATTTTTCCAAGCATTCTTTTCCTTTAATCAGTAAGTTAACGAAGCTTCTACAAAGACAAGATCAATGTGTTTTTTTGATCATATCAGAAGGTCAATATATTAGTTCGAAAATTAGTAAGCCGTCTCTACAAACCTATTGTTTACAATCGTGATAGAAATATTAATGAACAAGCACTCACAAAAGTAAATCAATTCGAGGATGTCTCTTTTTATCGGATTTACAGCCCAAGAAATTTTAAAACGGGATGATATTTCTCATTACATGGAGAAAAGTTATTTTAATGGCGTACGGCAGTACGTATCAACTGAAATCACTTACTTATTCAGTCATTTTCCATTTAATGATGAAGTCCTGATGAATTTTCAGTTTGTGGGTGTTCGAAGAAGAAAAGAATCATATATTTTTATGAACGAGTATTTTATAAAAGGGTTAAAATTGTTTTCCATTTCACTGATGAGGACTTGAATCATTTATACGATGAGCTTATAGATTATCAAACTACAATATATCAGAGTACGAAACTGAACGCCTAAATGTGTTGTGGATTAACCTATCTGCTGTGAAAATGTTTATTTCAACATTTCAATAAAATGGCATTGCAGAAGACGAGATGATCTTTTTGATGATTAGAAAAAACAAAAAACTAAAGCACGAGGGAAATCAGATATGGACAGATCTCTTAATAAAATTAGTGCATCTAAATTGAATGTTTTCTCGGACTGCCAGTGTTACAACTTCGAGTCAAGTAAAGAGCTTTTTCTAAGTGCCAAAGCAGCTACAATGAAATATAATAAAGAGCGCTAACAGAAGAAAAATTAATCATTTTTTAATGTTTTCTCATAATTATGGCTTTTTCATGTTCTCCATTTACAAATAAAGTAAGAAAGCAAACAAAAAAAAATCCTGTTTTAATAAGTTAACCATCGTTTCCATAAGTCGTCTCTCAAATTGAACTGTTTTTCTCTCAAATGGATTTCCCAAATAAAACAAAATAGCCGGAAACTGTGGATACCAATATACAAACATCGGAATAAAAAGAAAAACACAAATCTACATAGAGTGAGTCAATAATAAAAAATAAATAATAAATAAAATAAAAATATAAAATAAAAAATAAAAAATAAAAAATCTATGTATTCCGGTATTTGTATGGATTTCCCAAGGTTGACATCTCTGCTTTTAACCATCATGGAAGGATGAATATTTCACTTGGTCAATGTAAAAAATATTATTTTTATCTTGTCACATATATTACTTCTTCTTTTCAAACCCGCTTATCCGTTAGGGTCGCGGGGGCAGCCCTATGGAGGATCTGCAGTGATCGCGATCTTCCGCTATCAGGCGCATGTCCTCCCTGGTAATACCCAAGCGACTCGAACCCAGATTCTCCATATAGGGTGCTTCTAAAAACTCTCGAGCGCTCATTTTCAATCACGTGATCGTTTACCCCTGATCGCGCCCGCTCTATTCAAACGCTCATGAAGTTTTTTGACAGTGCCAAGGGCAACGAGATAACAGCCCGATCAGTAAATAAGAGGTAACTGCCACAGAAACTCGTTACGCTTTCAAAATTTCTGTTTTAAGCGTAATTATTTATTTTTATTGTCCATTATTATAATCTGATGGGGATTTATTAGATTTCAATGCATTTATTCTTTTATGACAATAAATACGAGAGTGTTAAAATATCTACGTACGAGAGTGCACGTACGATAAAACGAAACTTTAAAGAAAATTCGAAACCTAAGAGAAAAATTAAAAAATTAAAATTTATAAAACAATCTTCGCTTTTATCTTCAGCTCCTTCGCCCCTGCCGTGTATCTTGACCTGTTCTGTGCCTTCGGATTAATTGCAAAACTATAAACCGCATTGGAAACGGACTTCAAGGTGGGATATGCTTTCATTGTCAGCCATTATTGCGAAAGTAATGAAAGCGAAAGTAGTGAAAGTGAGCGAGGCAACGCGAAGTGATCACAATGGAAATAAGATCACTTTGATCCTGAGCGTTCCCAACACGACGATGAGATCCTGTCATTTTTAGATGCAGTGCTCGCGTTGATCATGAACGCTTACGCTCGATCGCGACTGGAGAGAGTTTTTAGAAGCAGCCGTAGTCTAGCCACCTGGTTCTAAGCCGACCCCTTGGTTTCTTACCCACCGGCTTGGAAAATAACAACTGCCTAGGAAGACCAGTTTACGGCATCCGCATCACAAGGCCATACCAGCGCAACTGAGAAGTAGCGGCTCAGCACTTAAAGACTCCCTTATTGTGCTGCTGTGCACTCTATCTAGGAAGGTAACACCTGCCACACCTCTCAGAAATCTCATTTCGGCTGCTTGTATCCGCGATCGCACTCTTTCAGTCATTATCCAAGACTCACGACCATAGGTGAGAATGGGGATAGATTTAAAAACGGAGAGCTTGGCTTTGTTTCCCAGCTCGCGTTTCATTACCTCGGATCGCCACAGTTCACGTCTTACACCGATCCAATTCTTTTTCCCGCCGCCCATCACTCGTGAATGCAATCCCGAGATACTTGAACTTCTCCACCTGTCTCAATGGGGCTACCCTAACATGGAGAGCGCACTGAGCAGGCTGTCTTGAAAAGACCAGAACCTCAGTCTTAACCACATATAGTACCTCAATTTTAAAATTGTTAATCTTACTCATAAAATACGATATTTCTTCAACAGCTGCTCAAAAGTTTAATTTGCCTCTATAACTTAAATTTTCCTGTAACACAATTTCTAATAAAAAATGGGATATTATACGGTTTGAAAATCATTGAGAAGAGGTGGTGGTGGTCAAGCGTAACGTTACGTAATTTTCGAGGGTCATGTATTCGCGAATGAAATGAAATATAGAGGGCAGACTGTAGATTTAATGGGGCAGCCGAGAATACGAACACGGATACAATGCGTTTGGTGAAGGTGTATAGTGTTTTTTTATAATTTTAAATAAAAATACTGGAGGATGCTTACATCATCGTATAAATTATATCGAGACGACTTCTCTCTTCCCTCCATGCATGCTTCCACCCCCCCCCCCCCATCCATTCCGATTTGATACCGCCACCGCTCCTAGTGTTTGTTTGCGCGTGAACAAAGATTTGGGTTTTATCTTGTGGCACTTTAAAAAAAAATAAAAAAGTGCGATTTCTTATTTGCTAAGGTCAATCAGTAGCTTTAGGTGAATAAAATATTTCAATTTTCTTTCCTATTTTCATCACAAATATTTCAATTTGATTTGAAACTGTGAGATATAAGTTCGGTTGGTTCCCTCATTAGTAGCTACTACTACAAGTTCACCTTCTTTCATTCATGCAACGTAATCTCACAGATGATCTGATCTCTCCGCAAGACAATGCATCTTATCATGCAATAAAGACAACAAAGACGTGGTTGGTGAACTACAATATCGCAATTTTAGATCGGCCAGCAAGCAGTCCCGTTTAAACCCCTCATGAACTTATGAGGGCAGTTTATACCAATGGCAAGCAATACAATTCAAATGTCGAACTACGTGAAGCCTGGGAAGACATTTTCAATGAAAAACCGCACAAACTAGCAGAAACAATGAAAGATAGATTCTTTCAATTTATTTTAAAGAAAGGGAAAACAGATAGACAACTTTCTAGTAAAATCTTTCTAAAACTTCTATGCCAACAATGTTTTTATTTTTTTACACTTCTATTTTCAGAAAATTGTCTAAAAGTTCATGGTAGATGTTTATCTCCATTATTTGAATTTCTTGCTTAAAAATTTATTTTGCTACCTTTCGTAGTGTTTCCAATTCTTTTTACATAAATGTATTATTATAAGAAATCATTATTTAATGACACAAACTTTACAGGGTGTCCCAAAGTCCGATATCACAGGGAATATTGAAATGTTGTAGACTGAGAATACATACAGATGAATAATTCTTTTAATACTGTCTTTGTTTCAGGTAAGAAAAGCATTAGACAACAAATGTTGAAACTGATGCCACTCTTGTGCCTTGCAGATATCGATAAGAGCATGGAAAGTTCATTGTACGAGAGGTGTTCAAATTTGACCTGGACTTTATTTTTTGTAAATTTCATTGTTGTAAAAATCTAAACTTTCATTGTTGGGATGGACACTTCCGCTCTGTCATGCAAATGCAGCATCACTCATCCGTTTGCCATGAAACCGATTGCTTGTTTAAAAAAAATGACGGACAGCGATGTGTCGATTGAAGTCGAACAACGAAGAATCATCAAGTTTCTCCACAAAGATTTTTAAAGATTTTCAAGAAATTGTTAAGTACTAAGAACTCTCTTTTCTAAGAAAAGCCTGAATAACAGGAATTTTCTATGCATTGTTACAAATTGAAACTTATCTATGTTGCACTAACTTTGCCGTGCATTGTCGTGATTTGTCGTGGTGTAGCAATGCTTTTTTTTGACATCCTGTACCATTGTCCATAAAACAGTGTAGTAAGAGATGTTTAGAGCCTTCCTCTATTCTACGGCATATTGATAAACGATATATCTTCGTAATCAAAAACACTAAGAAAGCATCTGAAATTCACCAGAGACTTTAAAGGCAGTTTACCGGGTCATGTTTGTCTCGATCATCCGTCTTTGCTTGGTGCCAAAAGTTTGAAGGAGGGCGAGAATCCACCGGCAATGAACCTCATAACGCAAAGCCAGCAACAATGATGGCATCATCGCACCAACAAATGAGCTGATGAGGGATAACAGGATTCATGTCCGAGAATTGGCTTCAATACTAAACATTAGCACTGGCAATGTTGAGACCATCATCCACGATAAGCTGAAATTCAACAAGATCTGTGCCAGATGGGTCCCTAAGCAACTCTCCGAGAATCACAAAACCACCCAGGTGGAAATCTGTTCCATGCTGCTGCAGCGATATGACAGGGAAGGTGACAGCTTCCTAAGGCGTGTTGTGACCACCGAGGAGACATGGATTCATCACCATACTCCTGAAAGCAAGCGTGTTAGCATGGAGCGGCGACACTCTGACTCACCACGACCCAAGAAATTCAAGATGACACCGTCGGCAACGAAAGTGATGGCGGCTGTATTCTGGTACATTAAGGGTATCATTCATGTCGATTTTCTGGAAGAACGTCGAACCATAAATGCAGCCTACTATTGTGACATTTTGAGGACCTCCCTGAAGCCGGGACTAAGGAAAAAGCGACCAGGACTCCTTACCCGTGGTGTTTTTTTTCTTCCAGACAATGCCAGACCACACACAGCCTAACTGACTAAGGACACACTGACGGACATCAAATGGGACATCTTACCATATCCTCCATACAGCCCGTAACTCTCCCCTTGCGACTATCACCTTTTTGAACCATTGAAAGAGTTCTTGGGAGAGCATAAGTTCGGCTCCACTGAGGAAGTGAAAAAGGCTGTCCTGACGTGGTTTCGACATCAGCCGGAATATTTCTAAGGAACCGGTAGAAAAAATGTTTAGAGAAGAAAGGAGAGTTCTTTGAAAAATAACAGTGTGTGTGTGTATGTGTGTGAGTGTGCGTGTGTGTGTGTGTTATTTCTAAAAAAAATATAAAAAATAAAGTCCAGGTCAAATTTGAACGCCCCTCGTACTTTGCATACATTGTTAATGTGATAGCGTTGTATGAAGCACGGATGTTGTCTGCATATCTGCAATGGAACATGGACGTATGTTGTACACAACAAAAACAAACCTGCAACAATATTACTTATGAGGACACTTTAGTAAAACAAATATTTTTTTATTTATCTCCTCTTGCTTCAATTAATTTCCATTTTTCTATAACACTTGTCCACTTGAAATTTAGAAAAGTGAATTCTTTTAAGGTAAAAAGAAGAAAAGTTACCAAAGTAGCCAAGGGGAAACATGTCATAAGATGGAAAACTCTTTCTTTTATATAAAACGACCAAAAGATTTAATGAAAAAATATTTCTTTGTGGAATATAAAAGATTGATCGTGGTATCGTTATGTTTTGATTAAGCTCAATCTCTATTTCGAAAATGTCGACGTATACTGCAATGGGCAAGGGCAAAGGGACATTCTTTATAGAAAAAAAAACGAACGCAAAAAAAACTTGGAACGATCTTATCCGATCACTTAAAGTGAACGAGCCCATTCCTTGGAGAAGACCTCTTTTCAATGGAAATAACGTGTTTGGTCGCAGGTTTTTTCTACTAGTTTTGCACCAATTTGCCATAAAAGCGGCTCACTTCTTCCTCTGTAACTTCCCCCTCCCCTTCCAAGATTAATCAATAAACATTGAAAGGCATCTTGAAAGGTTTCCAGATGGGATGACTTCCATCATGTTCTCTACCCAATGCTTTTGGTCTTGTCAACAGAATCTTCTTGTTGATTTTCTCGAAATTTGCACAGGTTTTCTATTGGTCAACAGAACCGCATTTCTTCTTCGCAAATTAAAATTCCTAGAAAGATTAAAGAAAGGTAGATTGATCATGTCTTCTGCCTCTAATTTCCACGAAAAACCAACTTCGTCATTAAATCATGTCTGAAGTTCCAATTTCTTCGTGTCTTCCACTTCAAACGGCTTTATCGTCCCTCTTCTACAGTGAAGTGGAGTCCTCCTTCTTTATACCATTTTTTAATCATCGGTTTTTTAATGAATATTTAACAAGCTCCTGGCAACCTTCCAATCCACCTTTCTTTTCAACATTTTGAATAAGTATTTAAAGAGATTTCCAAAAAACGTAGTTTTTGAGATTATTTAGACTTATGAATTTCAAAATTACATGGATATAGAAAAAATGCTTCAAGACAAATAAATGTTACTTGTAGAAATTTTTTTTATTTCTACTAAGTTTCCTCGGATGTTCCTCTAAAATGGCATTCAGTAATCATTTCATTGCACTCGGTCCACCAAGAAAAAGAAAGGCTAATATCAAGGAGAAAATGTGGATTTGTTTTCAATTTTTCGAGATAGATTACTTCAATTTTATCTTTCCAAATTTCGAAATTCTATTCTCTCGCAAAATGTTTTCACATTGAATTCGCAACAATCACGCTCACAGCGGAATTCGTATCTGAGGCCTGATGGAGCAATGATATATTTCACTCTTCATTTTCACACTTTAGATAGGAAAATAAATCCATAAACTCCACTTTTTTTTAATTCCTTAATCTAAGTGTTCTAGCATTGAGTTTATTGAAGTTCTCGTTGGCCTCGTTGAAAACCAAAGCTAACCAACGCCACCTAAAAAAAA
>JAHWFO010068719.1:5216168-5240645 GCA_023313115.1 Rhysida immarginata | reverse complement strand
CTGGACTATTTTACTTTCGAGATACTACTCGGATGGTCTAACGTAGTACAAGCATACTACTAGTCTAACGGCTGAAGGATACGATGTTGTGCACTGTGTTCGGTAAGTGACGTTTCAAAAGGCATCAAATATACAATTATTAAATTAATTATATACAATTATTTTTTAAATTTATTCACAAATAGTGATTGAAATGATTTTTTTTTTTTTTGTAAATTTTTGTAAAACGCTCTAGGTAAAGCGTTTCCTTTATAAATGCACGAAGTAAAGCTTATGTCACAAAGTTTCGAATTAGCTGTGGCCTTCCATTTGTCACGACGCAAGATTGTAAAAAATCCTTCTTCTTTCTTCAGTTTTTGGAAACATAAAAAGTCTAAACAGTTGAACCATTTGAACAGTTTGATGTTGCACAACCACCATTGTCTTTAGATAGTAGAGAATGACAACCGCCCATATTAAAATATTAAAAACATGAAAGTGAAACTTCAGACGACCCTAATGCACTGCGCGTTTGACCAAAAACGGCGGAATGCGTATACCTTCTATACAGGGTGTATCAGGTTCGATAGTCATAAAGTACCTAGCGTGATCCTTTGCATGATTACAAACTTAAAGTTCCTTATGCAAAATGTTCAAAACTCAAATGTTAAGGGTCTAAACATCATGCGAAGTTTGCTGAAAACCTGTCGAAAACGTCATTTAATCTCAACAATTGCCGCCGATTTAATTGTAATCGCCCCTTTGAATTTAATGAACTGCTGGTGCGGAAAGTTCATAAATGACGTAACGACGCAATTTTTAAATTTTGAGTTTTCGGCATTTTCGATAAGGAACTTTAAGTTTGTAATCATGCAAAGGATCACGGTAGGTACTTTATGACCATCGAACCTGATACACCCTGTATAGTGCCTTAGTTTTCAGGCCTTCTGTCTATAAGGTGTTGGCCGAGGCCTGTCTTTCTCGTTGGCTAGGGCACAGGCCTTATCTCTTGGTGATCACGGTTGGACTGACAAGAAACACAGGCCTCAGAGCTGAAAAGTCACATCATCAACTTGGGGGAATCAACAATGTATCCTTCGTTGTTTTCATCTTGCATTTTACTCGTAACAGTCAGTGTTTTTTTCTTTCGTTGAAAACAATGAAGGTTACATTGTTTATTCCCCCAAGTTGATCATGTGACTTTTCAGCTCTGGGGCCTGTCTTACTCGTTGGCCTCGTTGAAACGATAACAAGATCATGAAACAACCAATTTCGTTTTATAATTGGTTGCAGTCATAAATAGTAATCCAAAGTTGAGTTGATGAAAAAAATCAATAATACGCTTACAATCGTAGCAATAATCATTATTTAACAACTCAACTTTGCATTATGACCTCAACCACTATCGGAACGCCGCAGTGTTAAGGATAACTTTATTTCTGACAATATTATAAAATTCATAAAGAACAATAATTAAGGTCATTAAATTCCAGATGTTCTACGATTTCTCTTTGTTAGTTTCAGTGTGCTCCAAGGTTTCAGTTTTACTGATTCTTCTTTTAAATATGCCCACGTCAAAATTTAAGAATAACTTTTCTCAGATTTATTATCCCATTTTGAATTTGTAATGAATTTGCCAAGTTGAATAGGTCAAAAGACCACTTGTCCGTTTTTCAATTTTCCTCGACGTCCTTGGCATTAAACGCACTCTTCTATGAATATACATGAAGTCCTCCACATACGTAGCAGTTGAGTTTGTTATTCAAAATTTAATACATCATTGTATTCTAGGGCATTAAATTCAGTTGTGAAACTAATACTAAAATAATGACATTATGGGTAATCGAAATTCGTTTACATTGTAAAAAGTTAACGACTTTTCATATAAAATAAAGTTTAAGTCGTCTTATCTCTTGGCAAGACAGCGGAAGTGACCAGTGGCTATCACAACAAAAGGAGGAAGATTTTCGTTTTCGGATACTTCGCTTCCTTTGACAATAACCACCTGCTATTAAAATTTTATTGTGAATGGTAACGACGGAGAAGACGATGTTACAAGTCGGCTGTGCCATTACCACGCAAGCAATAGATGTGCTAAAATCTTATTATGCAACACATTGTGCTTTGGAGAGTGCTTAAATTGAAGCAGGCCTACACAACCGATGAAAAATTAATATTTTACTTAAAGCTGTTTAAAACTTTTCTTTTCTTGGGCTTTGCTCTTCTTCATCATGCCCAATCTAATACTCGTTGCACATAATGAAGACATTCTTATAACAGAACTCTGAGACACTATACTGGAATTTTCATAGAATGCCATTCTAATAACCCTGACTTACACATGTTAATTTCCGATACGTGTCCGTTAATCAAATTTAATAATGCATTACAGTTGTCACCTTATGTAAATAAAGTATTTGACTTAGTATAAAGATCAAATAATTCTTTTATCCTTTTATTTTTAACTGCTCTGTCGAAGTTCCAGATTAATAAATTTAACTATACTTTTATCGCCTCAATACTTATCGAAAATAACTTGCAACTTGCTTGCATTAACTTTAAATCAACTTTTATATTTAGAATTCGTTTCGAAGGCTAGCAAGTGAAAATATACATATCAAAGAATGTTTGCAAATACGTAATTTTGTGTGAAATATAAAATGTCGGATATTTTAAACATTTGTTATAAACGTGTACTATCCATATAGTGCGATCCTGAACAGATGGTACTTGTGAATTAAAATTCTCTGCTCCTTTATTAGGTACCGAAAGGTGCTTTATGCTATCAGTGTGGGGAAACGTGTCTGTCTGTTTGTCTGTAACTCTACCTCCTCGAAGGCTATGAAAGATTTTCAAAATCTGTTTTCGTCAATCAATTAATATGGTTCATGGGATGAACCAATCACAAATATAATCGAAATCGGTTCAATGGCACGTGCACAAATGGTACCTTTATGACCCCACCTAGCAAATTTTCAATGCTAAGATATAGCAAGTTGTATATCAAACAACTCGAAATGATAAAAGAAGATCGAATAAAACGTTATTATGTACGTTTTCTCCCCTGCATGCTCAATCGAGTTCATATTCAGAGATCTTGCTGGCTATCCCTTATGACACACTCTAAAATTTTCAATGATCTAATATAGCAAGTAGTACATCAAACAACTCGAAATGATAAAATAAGACAATATATGAGAATAATTACAAAGATCGAAGACGGTTGAATTTGATTCAGTGATACATGTTTAAATGATACTATTATGGTACCATTGAAAATTTTTAATGTTAAAATAGGCATTGTAATATATCAAACGACTCAGAACGACCTGTTATGAACGAATATATAAGAATAATTACAAAGTTCGAAGATGGTCGATATTTATTCAGGGGTACCTATACTAATGATATCACTATTGTACCACTGGATATTTTAATTGTTAAGATATGGCATGTAACATATCAAACAACAAGTAACAACATGCCATGAATGATTATTTAAGAATAGTTACAGAATTCGTAGATTACTGAATTTGAATCAATGGAACCTGTTTTAAAGTTTTCAAAAACAATTCAAAAATTTTGGAATTATGCTTCAAATAATTATGTGCTGCCGATTAGTTTAGCCTTTCGGTACTTGCTTATGTCATTCCTTAATGGTTTATTAACTTATAACACTAGTTCTTTTATTAGCTTAATAAACGATAAACTGTAAACGGTGTAAATCCTTCACATATAGAAGAGGTGCAAAGAGAGCAATAGTTAAAAACACTATTACGAAGCGTAAATGAAATGGCTCGTAAGTCGAAGGTACACAAGCTTGGAATATTACAAGGCCACATTATTATGACAACCTCCTTAAAGCAGAGTGGAATATCCGTCAGGAATTTTATTATTCTTCATGCTTGACATACACTGTATCCTAAAATACTACAAGCCATAGTTTCCATTTAAAAATAAAACTTAAATATACAGAAACAGAATAAAAATTATATGAAAAAATGGACATTTATTATCTTCAATAAATCATCACCAGGCGTATAAATATGCCACTGAAGCTAGTGCCTATCCGTTGGAAAATAAACCTCCTCATCGACTCGTGCTCACTCCAGGAACCCAACGCCTGATTGCAGAAAGAAACAGGACCTGTAGACTATGGCAGCGCTGTCGTGTACACTGGCTAAAAACCAAATAAAACAGACTAGTGTGAATAGTCCAAGAAGAAGTGAAAGAGCTTCGCGAAGCTAGATGGAATGACAAGCTCAAAAGCTTGTCTGCTCGTGGCAATTCCATTTGGAGCATAGTAAGACTTTTACAGAAGAAGAAGAATGATACGCTTCCTCTACTTCGCACCCCTCAGGACAAATTCCAAACCATTGCAGATTCGCTGGAAATGCAGTTTGTTACCCTATTAATAATAATCCGAGAGTCAACTCATGTCTCAGCGTGTGGGAGTTGGTATTATCAATTTTGATGAAGTTCCGCAACATTTAACGAAGATCAACATAGAGGCTAGAGAGATCGCCACAATCATAAGGAATCTGAAGAAGAGGAAGGAAAGACAAGATGAATAATAACGCTGTAAAGAATCTCCTGAAGAACATTCTTGAGGACATCACGTATATCATAAAGACTGCTGGAAGTTTTCCTACTTCCTGGCTTTTTGGAAACAATCTCCAAACAGGGGCAAAACCAGCAATTCCCGCGAACTACCAACGATGTCTAAAGTTTTAGAGAAAATGATCCTCGCTAGGTTCAAAGACTGATGTCTCACTGTCTCACCAATGATTTAGTTCGGAAAGCACACTTCGGCTTTCGTGCCGCCCGCTCGTGTCAGATGCAGATATGGAGGCTCGTTGAAGATCTGAGCACCCCGCTGAACCTTTCTAGGTACTGTGGCATGGTTTTTCTCGATGTCAGTAGAGCTTTCGACCATGTGTGGCGCGAGGGGTAGTCTAGATTAGAGAAGGGTTTCCTCCTGATTTGATTTCGATGGTGAAATTCTTTCTTACCAACTTGTTCTATCAAGTTAAGGTTAGTGATAATCTATCCACGCCCGTGAAGTAAAGGTCGGTGTTCCGCAAGGCTCTGTCCTCGGGCTCGTTCTGTTTAATCATTTTGTGCACGTTTTCCCAAAACCCGGAAAATTTATATTTATTTAATTTAATTTATTCAAATATATATTAAATATTTAATTTATATTTCTATGCTGATGTCACTGCCATCATGACATGGGCGCACTAGCCATTTCACGTTATCACTCGTCAGCAGAACGGCTTGAAGAAATTTAAAGATTGGTTTAATTGTGGAAGCTGAATCTCAACGTCGGAAATTGCAAAGGCGTATATGCTTCAACAAAAGGCTTAAGCATCCCGGATTCTCTTGTTCTATTCAATAAGAAAGTCGAATGGGTTGATAAGTGCAAGTATCTTGGCTTTGTCATCGACAATAAGTTACTTCTGTACAAAATGATGATTCGGACCATCCTCAGGACCCTCCTGGAACCATCACGTGACTTACGCTCTGAACAAAGCGAAGAGAGGTAAGTACAGTCTCATAGCTCTCCTGCGTCGAAACAGTGCCCTCAGCATCGACAATAAGCTACTCCTGTACATGCTATGGCAAGCCTGCGTGGGCAACTATTTGTAAAAGCAGGTGGAATCCGGATGGAGCTTCAGTCTTTCCAGAATGTTACCCTTGGAATATTGCTCAGCTTGGAAAAAGGACCGTGAAAATCAATACATCACTCAGATTCGAACAGACTCCCATCGAAAAGTTCATTCAAGAGCTCCTGTTTAGAGATACAAACAGCTGTTTAGCCGTGACCACCGAGAGAGACAGTGTAACACTGAAACGCGTCGGCATTAAAGAAAGTTACCGTATCGCTTAACTAGTCTTATGTTTCCTCTTTTATCTTACTATTTTTAATATGACCTCTTGGGTTAGTCAGGCTTCTTGACTATCTCAGAGTATTTCATTTGGTATTTAATCTGGAAGGGTGAGCCTTGCGAAAGCACTGCTTCCGTCCCACCTGAACGAATTGTCGATTGTACCTTTCTCTGCCTCAAACTGAACGATGATTGCATAGGAATCGAAATGTACATTTATAGTTTAATAGATTACATTGTGGAAAAGTGGAAGGACCTCTCTCTCTCTCTCTCTCTCTTTTTGACTGTAACTACTATAGCGGGCAATGGCATAGCAAAATTGTAACTAGGCATGGTCCGAACTTTGACAGCCAGACCCCCTGACCCATCCAAAACACGAAATCCGGACCCCTCAACTGAACCACTTGGAACCATGGTAGCTACGCCCCTGACACCGGGATAAAAATATACTTCTTAACTCGTCGAGAATGCGCGTTTTTTAAAAAGCATGTAGTTTTCCCGATGTTTCTAGGATAAGATTCCTGAAATTTTATGAAGGCCTCTCGTATATCAGTTCTCAATTTCAACATTTGCTGTAAATCGCAATGTAATGCATACAATAAAATATATACAGCACCAATTTTGTATTCATATCTTTATTTGTTCTAGAAATATGGATTGCAGGACTTTAGAATGGGATTTTATGTGGCAGTGTTGAACTTCCCATCGGTGATTCATTTTTGGCATCCGTGAACACAGTGAAATGTTTGGCATTTAACGAGATTGGAAAGGAACCTGATATCGGCTATTGGTCCAGAGAGAACAGCTTATCTGAAACAGTGAACTTATATTATAATGCTGCAATAGTGAAATTGTATCGAGACGGGACAAAGGGAACAGATGAAGATCCATTATATCCATTATCAATCCCTCGGCCAAATGATCTCAGGGATAAACACTAGCCGAAATGGTTGGTAGCATCAATCGATACATACTGTAGGCATTTCAAGTGACCGTTGAAATGAACCACGGGGTCAACAGAAAGGTCTCCAAAACGACATTCCAGCGAACTCTGTTGGCAGCAAGTTACGAAGCAGGCGCTTGGAGCCTACACCAGTGTTTGACGATCTGAATTTACGGGACAGTATTGGAATTGGATCCTGGCCAATAAGTAGCCTTCTCGGATGACTTAAGATTTTTGCTTCACCGAGTGGACAGACGATGCCGTGTCGGCATCAAACCTCAGAGAACAAACAGTTGTTGGCAGAATGCAGGCATGTAGGGGTGAGGTTACATGGCATGTTTTGGATCGGTTGATGCATTTGGAAGGCAATAGAACACAAACGGTTACCTCTACATCGCTGCCGACCAGATATACCTATTAGCAAGACAATATGACATATCATGCAATAATGCCTGCCCGGTGATCGAGAGCTGGGGCGTAGGCTTTCCGATTCTCGAGTCCGTCGGGTCGCGGGTTCGAATCTTGCCAAGGGCAGCATGGATGCGTATATTTGTCTGAGGATGTTTTAAAGTTATAGTCATATGAAATTGCCTTAAGTCATGAAAAACGCGCAAATGAACTAAAGGCGCACTCAAAAGCTAACGGACCAACCAAACATACCAAAACAGAACTTTCCTTTAGTGGTTGGAGGAGCATTCAAGCTAAAAATCGTATTGGCCTGGCCACTTAATTGCCGTTTTACCATTTCAAATAAATATTTTAAAAAAATGAGCACAACAATTCTAGTTTCTAGCAACTATTAAGGAAAGAAAAGTATTTATTCTTTTAATTTAAGAGGGCTATATAAGAGAAGTATTATTACAAAAATCAATTCATTTCTTTTATCGATTAAATAATCCAAGTGCTTATTTGAGGGGTATTTGGATGAATAAAATAATTGAAAAATGGTTGTGCTGCACTCGTGCGATAGCAACGAGCAAGAATGATATATACATACTTAGATTGATTGCGAAGGCACTATAGCCCTTCCTTGTATTGGCAGACTCATTTAAGCTCGGCATCAATCAGTCGATATTTCATCATTCTGAAGGAGAAAATTCTAAAAGTTATTTTTCCTTCTAAGAGGAGACAGATAGAGTGGAAAAAAGGAAGTTGACCGATAAACAACCCACGTACGTTTAATAATAATAATAAAAAAAAGTTCATTTCTAAAGAGATTCTCGTTAAACGGTTGAGATGTTCATAATGCTATTGTCAATAGAGATGTTCATATTTAAATTCTTCTCTGGAAACTGTAAAAGTAAAATGCAAACATTTTGACGTTTCATGAAGCTAACGATGCGAGTAGATGCAGTAATAAATGCTCCGGAAAACAAGATTGCTTCGACCATCATTTGCAATAGAGATTAAGCCTAGTAATTGAAGAACGGAAGTAACTGAAGTCATTATTTTCGATTAAATTTAGCTTGCCATAATTTATGCAATATATTTTAGTACAATTAGCTGCGGAATAATAGCTTTATTTTCATGAATTTCAATGAATGATCTAAAGCGCTTTTCTCAATGATAGTTTGATCAGGTATCATTTTCTTGTAATGATATTATTTGAAAAAAAAAATGGAAGGAAAAATTCGAACCAAGAACCACGAGTATCACGCTCGACGCCTCTGCCAATTGGGGCACCGCACCCACTGTACAGGGAACCCCACATAGCCTAACCGCTTTAACAATGGAGTCCTTGTATGGCTACGTATGCTGAATTTTTTTCGTTTTCGCGGTTTATTTTGAAAGAAACACAATTTCGCACTCTCTTAGAGTGCAAGCATCTATAGTAGCTTCAGATGAGTAACATATTTCAATTTGATGAAAATCTGTGACATACATGTTCGAGGGATTCCCTTGTAAGTGTCTTAAAGAAACCGAGTTGTCAAGATGAAAAACTCAATGGTAGGGCGGGCACCCGTTACACAGATTGAGAATGTTTCCTACCCAACCATCAGAAAGTTTGATGAACACACATAAGAAAGAGGATGGAAGAAAGGTCATTATCTTATTCAATAAAAGAGAACGGAAGATAAGAAAACGTTTTTATTAAATATCATGCAAACTATCCTGTTCAAGAACCAATATCAGGGGCATTGGTCGCGCAGGCCTGAACAATCTCCGGGGAAATGAAGCTAACGTCTTTGTGCAAACCTTGTATCAATATAATAAACTTTTACATATCAATTCCATATTTCAGAACTACTTATGAGATTTCTTTTGAGGTTTCCCGAGCTAAATATAGAACCCGATTATATTTACAATTTCTCTAGAAAAGAAATTGGTGCATAGATCAAGCAACTTCACTGCTAAATACGAACTTGAAGCATGCAACATAAAATGCTTCTTCAAAATGGTGAAATATAGATATGTAAATAGTAATTAAGAGTAGTAATCCCTGATATCGTTTGCACCGTTTCAATTTGTTTCTTGGATGCCTTTAGTATTTTGCTAATGAAGTTTGGGAATATAGTGTTATTAGTATGTATAATTGGGGTTTACATGTCGTCCTCTTTTTCAATAAATTCATGTGGTTTAAGCATGACAACACAAACTGATTAGAAACACAAATAAGAAAGAAATATTAAGTTTTAATTGTCTATTGCGGTGACGTTAGACAGTTAACTTTATTTTTCTGTAGGAAGGTGAAAAACAAAAGAATATAAAAAGTGTTCCACAGCGAAAAATTAGCCATGATAAGTTTTACATGCAGTTGAGCCCGGATATGTGAGAACAATAATTACACAGAAAATATATCTCCAAGTTCTAATTATCACTAAAATGCAGAAGTTTACAAACCTTTTCACCTACAAATATGTAACAGTGTACCATATGTAATCTTTCTTTTTACGAAACTGAACAAAGTTATGCAAAAATGCAAAAGCACCTACTTATTGTGCAGCATTTTCTCTTTTATTTGAAGTATAAAGATTAATATTTGATACAAATGAGTCTGAATATCGTGGCATTGAAATGACCTCCTCTTGTTTCAAAAGTTTAGAAACGTCGACCTAATTTGCGTTTTAAAATTAACAAATATGTATAAAAGTGGACTTTTACTTAACGCAGTATCCCACATTGGGTAAAGCAAAACAGTTAACCACTGAAAAAAAAAGAAAAACATTGTTGGGCTTAAAGAATAAGGAAAGACGATTTCCGAAATTGTAAAACAACTCTCACCTTCTGAATCGCTGTTTCAAAGCGCCTGAAAAGAATGGTGTCATTTGAGATGCTAATCATCTTACTAGGAGGCCTCGAAAAACCAACAAACGTGACTGGAGAAAGTTGAGAATTGTTGTGAAAATCAACAGGTTTGCCTCAGCTTCAATTTTGAGTGTGCACTGGTCCAGAAATCTTCGAAATAAGATAGCTGAAGCCACTACATGGCGAAGATTGACTCAATTGGGCTACCGTGCACGTGTTCAAAAAAAAACCTCTCATCTAAATTGAAAACAACGTAGTGAACGTGTTAGGTGGGCGCCACAACTTAAGGATAGGTCCCTTGATATCTACAAGGAACCACATATGGAGTGACGAAAACACCTTCTGTCATGTTTGTCGTTCCAAGGGAGACTGCTTGAAATCAGAACTGAAATTTACTCAGAAGACTATGATGTGGGGATGCTTCACAGCATCTGGAGTGAGAAAAATGTGCATCATCAAAAGATGCAATTGTTTAGGAACAAGTATTGGAACACTTTCTGATCCCTACTCTGAAAATCTTGAAGATGAAGAAATGGAATTTATCCTCTTATGCCTCAAAGCTCCTCAAGTGAAGGCATGGTTTCAGTTAAAGAACATTCCACTCATGGAGAGCTGATCAGCAAATTCAACCCATTTACCGCTAAATCTGTTCGAGGATATATGGATGAATTAGAGGAAGCTTTAGGGAGAAAACATCAAATAAGCTCTCGAGAACTCGTTGGACATATAAGTGGCTATAGCATCATGCCAGTCAATCCCTCCTTTGGATGTGGACAATTCAAAGGAAGGATCAATGCGTTCTCCGGGTTGCGAAATTTGAATCGATAACACATGCTCCTTATGAATATCGTCGTGTGTTTAATGAAGCTGTGCGAAACTGTTACATCTGTTATACCCCAATATGCTTCATTCTGGTGGCAAGAACTGGAGTATCGTTTAGAAGTGTTCAGGGCAACAAACGAAAGTCATAATAAATTTCGCTAAACATAAAGAAACTGTACGAGTTGTTTTTTCATTTTACATGTTTACTGTATACAGTTATATCAACAGTTTTAATATCCCACCATGATTTTGACACAGAACACCATACACGGTAAGCCGCCTTGTTCGAGTATTTATGCCAAATTTGAAAGAGAACCATGAGACTAAATCTAGGCATGAAATGATACGAAGCCTTTTTCTTTAAGCTGTTATGTTGACGACTTCTCCTTGAAAAGACTTGTATTTAGAGAAAAATGGCTGTTGTTTGCAAGAACATTTCAAGAATATTTAAACATATGTATAAATACGTAATTTAACAGTTTTGGTATCATACTCCAACAAATTTGATATCAGTATGCGAAGTGATTGAAAGTAAAGTCGCAGTTCAGGTAACTCACAACTCTAATTGTGTTAAAAGGACAGAATCGGTTTTAACGCAAAATAAAACGGTTTAATTAAAGCTATTCAAAAATTCCTGAACTGAAATGAAATTAGTAATCATGACTCAAAGAGAAGAAAATAATGAACACATCGTAATTACAAAAGAGAAAAGGGAAAGAAAAATTCTGCGTCCAGGTTTTTGAGTTGAATTTTCGTCAATTTATTTGATGGTTTAAGGATAAGGAGGATTCCGATTTGCGGGTCAAGGATCTGCTCTGCCAGTTGAGCTAATTTGTGACTTCAGTGACGTTCATATGGACACATTGTATAACTTGGCGTTCGTTGTCCGCGATAGCTCAACTGCTAAGAAGGGTGCCAGCTGAAAGGCATGATCCCTGGTTCGGATCCAGGTCGCGGAATTTTTCCTTCCCTTTTCTCCTTTGTAATTAATCTCCAATTTTAAGGAAACGGCGATCGCAAAGTCACCGAGCACATAAAAGTACTTATAAAAAAATTAAACTTAAAAGCGAGTTGTTCATTTCTTCATTTATTTACTTAGATACTTGTTGTTTTTACCTGCAATTTAGACCACTGGATGCGTCCGATGCACCTGTGGGCATTCCGCCAAGCCAATTTAGCCCCGAAGATGAGCTCCGTTTCCGTCAGCTGGTAGGTTCCTCGCGCGGCCACTTCGGATACTACTTCATTCCATCGGCTCACGTGTGCCTCCGAGTTCAGTCTGAGGGAAGATAAGAATCAAATAACTTGTAATCCATTGTCACACACAATATAACTACTTGTTATCAATAAGAATTGCGTTATAATATAATTAACTCAACGATCAGGAAACATGCAGTCAATAACGTTTAAGGACTTGCCTTTTGGTGGACGAATAGAATTGGTCGAGGAAATCCTTGGCGTGAATTAGCACTTCGTCTGGTGGTCGAGGATGTCCTGAAGGTCGGTTTGGAAATTCTTTTCGAGCGCGATTGTTCATGAATGACAATTTACATAGATGTCTATCACAATAGCCTGCCTGAATGATATTAATATACGAAATTATCCATAAAGGCAATTTTTACGAACCACTGAATTTAGATCGTTTAAATAGTTTAGCATCCCCAACCGGAAAACTCAAAAGTCTTACTTCCATCGCATTCTGATGAAGTGTATCGTAGAACTCCGATGCCGACTCATAATTTTGGATTCTGATTGGTTTGGTACCCCGTTCTCTGCAAAAACAATTTCATGCTCTTTTAAAAATTCAGGGAAAACGAGATTAAAGAGAATTTACAAATTTGTTATTGTGAAGAAATATAGTCCTACGACGTAAGTATTCTTAAGTCATGTAGCAAAACACATCAAGACTTAACTCAAACGGTCGTTTTGGTTCAATGTAACTGGCGATGGTGACGTTTTAGTCGACTAGTGGAATAGGGACAACAGCTTGGAAATCTCGGCCCCCAGATTTGATTCCCTTGCGCTTTTTTATTTTATTTTTTTCTTGTTAAATATCTCGTGTTTCTTCCATCGTCAGCCACCGATCTCGCTGAACTGAAAAGCCGAATCACCGCCACAGTTACACGAGTCACGCCAGATATAATCTACTACAACGATTCTGGAAAGAAATTGACTTCAGGTGGGATGTCTGCTGTATTTCCAAAGGCAAGGCATGCTGAACTAAAATGATCGCTTGAGTTAGAACTTGATGTGCATTGATACATAATAAATCAATTTATATACGCTATATATGTCGTCGGAAAAAAAAATTATGCACTAGCCAAGTTGTAAAATCCTTTTTTGAGATACCCTGAAAAAATGGGCAAAAGAAAAAAAATACTTAAACATGCGATGGAAAAAATTGTCGCATTCTGATAGAGAAAAAATGTTTATGAAAACTGTTGGATTGCCTGCAAATTTCTATAATAAAGCAAAATAACTTTCTATCGCTTTCCTATAACTGTTTCTTTTAACGAACACCAAATTTTCATGAGGGGAAAAAAAAAGATTAACGCAAAAAAAAAAAAAAAATCCTTTCGTAACGAAATCCACAGAAAATAAGATGTTCGTAATATTGTTAAGTGACGTTTATAATTTATATAAAACAAGATGTCTTATTTTTTTTTTATCTTACGGAGCAAATTTGTCTTATCATGTAAATCGTAAATGATTGTCCCTCTCTAAATATGAGAAAATAAAAATCTTTGTGACTTACTCGGGATGATGAATTTGGTGGGCGCTCTCTTCCTCCATGGCTAAAGATTTGTGTCCGCTGCCGCGACGCCTCCGGGCTCTTTATATAAAGTTCCCGTCCGCCGACGGTTTCCACTCCCTCCAACCAGATGGCGCCATCCAACGCCCAACGCCATCAACGTGCTCTTCTCCTCCTCCGCAAGCTGCGGCTGTCGTCGTTTCTCGGTTCTCATTAACGGCCCCTCCCATAATGAACACTTCTCTTTTTTTTTCAACTTTTTTTGTCCTCTTTTACGAAAAATTTTGGAATCCTCTTAAAGCAGTTCTGGTGTTACTTGATTGAGTAATTGAGTTCTCCTGTAATATACTTAAGTTGAAAGTCTGTAATATTCCATTACTTTATATTAGATTGGTAGTTTTTGTCATTCTATTAAGTTCTGAATTGGAAACGTCTTTGACAAATAGGCAAAGGTTCGGGGCTTCAGGGGACGATAAGCCTTATGGTATGGTATAAAGTTTTTGAGAAGGTTATCAATCCTTGATGGAGTGAGAGCTACTTATGCAAAGCGGGAGACATATTTACTGAAACCACACATACGTTTTGAAACATCTTTCGAAATTATAATTTTTGGATTTTAATTTGTAGATGGATAGCCTCCGCGTTCCCAGTTTACAGTTCATTAATGTCAAAATGTTTACAGTTCCCATTCATCTAAGTGTCAAAAATGTTATTAATGTTAACTTTTTTTAATGTTATTTATTTTTAATTTTAATTTCAAACCGTGAAGAAGAATACGATATTGACGAATTGCATTACATTTGTTTGCATTTGCATTACATGACGTTTTCTGTAGCTGATGTTGGGACACCGTAAGGAGGCATCATTACGATACCTTTTTCGATGACTCGGGTTTATTGACTCAAGAAATGTAACAACGTATTATATTACATAATTTACGTTACACACTCTACATTGCTTTCCACTTACTAAATATTTATCTGACAAGCAATTAAAGCACTTTAACTCAAAACACATTGTGTACTTTAGTTTAAACAGTGCTAAAAAATTTCGGGATCAATTTTTTTTAATCGGATCTACAACAATAATCTGATGATGATGACCATTGATCTGCTGTCATGAATGGGAAACAGTTGGGTGGCGGTAACGTATGAACTCGCAGGTTCGATTATTGTTATTTTGATTTACCACCACTGGAAACGGATAACTAGACGACATTTCCAGTGTATGACAACATTGATCACCGAAACTTAACGAAGACCGAACGTTTCCAAAGCTCTACGGAGGCTGATAGCTCATATTTTATTTGCATATGTCACAAAGCAAAAGCTGAAATATTTCTAAGGACATCGAGCAAACGCTTTTCTTCCCCACTTGGTAAAGACGCTGCTCAGCATAGGACACCTTACTCATCAAACGAACTTCCCTCATAAAAATATTTGATATTATTAGTAAAAAATTCAAAATAAAAACCGACAATTCAATAATTGGGGTCTCACACGGAATGATGATTGCATAGCAATCGAAATGTGCATTTATGGTTCAATAAATTATTTTGTAGAAAAGTGGATCGACCGCTCTCTGTTCTTAACAGCTGTTATTAACATAGGAATATAAAGTTTAATTTAAATTTTAACAAAATATTTGAAAAAACACCATATCTCGGTAACCCATGGCCCGACTTGAACGAAACCTGAAAAAATTTGCTTATTTGAAGGATAAATAAGGTCTCCATGGCTGTAACTTTTTTATTTGTTAACCGATTTTCAAAATTCTTTTTGTATCTTATACTCACATTTGTCCTCTATGTAATGCACTATTCACTTTTCGGCATAGTCCCCATCCCTTTCCAAGCATTGCGCCAACGCGTGACTAGTTGGGTGAACCCGTCGGAGATGAATTCCGGAGTTGTTGTCGACACCAGGATTGAATGGCAGCGTTTACCTCGCCGTCAGAACCAACTCATGTCCCTTAAGGGGCTCTTTCTTCTTGGGGAAGTGGTGAAAGTCTCAATGAAAGTTTCAAAGTCTTTCATTTTTGAACTGCAATTTTTCATCTTTGAACTGTAGGCGCTGCAACGCCTCTGGTGTGTGGTGACTCGTGTGCGGGCGGACGTTATCGAACTCCAGAAGAGGGTCCAAAGCTGCCATTCAAACCTGGTGTCGACAACTCCGGAATTCCTCTCCGACGGGTTCACCCAACTAGTCACGCGTTGGCGCAATGCGTGGAAAGGGATGGGGACTATGTAGAAAAGTGAATAATGCATTACATAGAGGACAAATGTGAGTATAAGATACAAAACAATTTTGAAAATCGGTTAACAAATAAAAAAGTTACAGCCATGGAGACCTTATTTATCAATCGCCCCTCGTACCAACAATTATCGCTTTATTCTATCATACAAGCAAGCAGACATAGAGTAATAGGTCCTTTGGATTAGGTTCAAACATGTGTTATCGGCAAATTTAAATTAGTCTAGACATTTAAATTTTTAAATTATAACGTATCTCTAAGAAATTAGTTTCAAATGCATCATATTACTGGTGTTTTTGCTTTATTGTGATTACATATAGAGAATAAAAACAAAGTTTCGACTGAAAGGTTCTTCTTTTGCAATATAGTTTCTTGAATCTATAATGAGGGTGTGTGTGTGTGTGTGTGTGTGTGTGTGTGTGTGTGTGTGTGTGTTTAAATGTGTGTGTATTTATGTGAGTGTGCGAATGTGTGATGACAATTTACTTTCTTATAAAGACAACACTTTGTTGATTAAAAAAATCATATAGGATAGGATATACACGGTGTTATGAACTCTGTGTACAAACTTTTAGGAAGGGTACAGGATTTTATTTTGAATATATTTTGCCAATAAACTGGGGATTGCAAATGAATCTTTGATACATAAAAAATTGTCAAACAACATACATACAGGGTGAATACAAAAGTCTGAACCGCCCTTTTATTTTTTGAACCGAAGCAGATATGTCAATTTTGATGAATCCAATGAATAGGAAGTTGTGGGCGGCCTATCCCATGGTGCACTTTTCATCATCCCAAATATGCAAATTAGGACACATTCAAAATTTATCTCAAAAACCGTAAGGGATAGAGAAAAAAAGCCAAATACAAACTTGTTCAGCATAAAAAAACAAACAAAACAAAAAAAATCATCCAAATCGGACCAACCAATCACCCACAATCACGTGGTGAACTGTTTGTAGCTTACAAACAGTCACAATGCACAAACAAGTTACTTCAAACAATTTAACAAAAAGGTTAATCAACAAAATGCTCGATGTGACGACCGTGGGCACCATAACACAATTGGGCACGGATCCTAACTGACGCTAAAACATCCGCAAGCATGGCTGGTGTCACTCCTCGGCACGCTTCCTGGATTCGTTGAACCAGATCCTCCAGTGAGGCAGGCTGCGTAGCATAAACCTTGTCCTTCAGGTATCCCCACAAGAAAAAGTCAAGTGATGTAAAATCAGGGGAGCGGGGTGGCCAACGAACTGGTCCTCCTCGGCCAATCCATTGTTGTCCAAACATCTCACTTAGACGCTCGCGAACGACCAACCCGCAATGTGGAGGAGCTCCATCATGGTGAAACCACGTGCGCTGATAGGAGGCCAATGGCAAATTGTCAATGAAGTCTGTGACTACCACGTTGAGAATTTCAGCCCGGTAGCGTTCTGCAGTCAGTGTTCCATCGTAAAAATACGGTCCAACCACAGTGTCATTGTACAATCCACACCACACATTGATTCTCTAGTTCACTTGATGAGTTGCTTCTCGCAGACATCGTGGGTTTTCGTCTGCCCAATGATGATAGTTGTGCCTGTTGATAACTCCATCCCTAGTGAACTGGGCTTCATCTGTCCACAACACCTCATGAATGAAGTTTGGATTGTCATCCAGGCAGATAAGTAACCAGTTGCAGAAGGCGGCCCTAGCAACATAATCCAATGGCAGTAACTCCTGATGACAATGAATATGGTATGGTGAAAATGATGTGCGTGTAGAATGTTGAGAACAGTTCTCTGATGGCACCCAACATCTGCAGCAATTGCTCTGCTGCTTGTGTGGGGATTTGCAGCAACTGCAGCCAGAACTAGTGTTGTTGTGCCCTTGGTTGTCCTCGTTCTGCATTAACATTCCCTGTAGCCTCGAATCTTTGAATAATGTGACGCATTGTTTGACGAGATGGATGGCGTTCGTTAGGGTATCTGTCTCGATACAACCTAACTGCAGCATGTAGATCATGTTGACCATTTCCGGAACAGTGTAGCTTGCCATCCTGGAATTGTTCTGTCTTCTGTGTGCTGAAACATGCCTTTTATTTGCTTTTCCGCATGAAAGTGAATGTGAGTATGGTAATTTATGTTAATTTTTTGATTTACATGCTTTACATGGTGGAAATATCAACATTCAGTTTTCCTTGTGCAGTTTGACTGTTTGTCAGCTACAAACAGTTCACCACGTGATTGTGGGTGATTGGTTGGTCCGATTTGGATGATTTTTTTTTGTTTTGTTTGTTTTTTTATGCTGAACAAGTTTGCAATTTGGTTTTTTTCTCTATCCCTTACGGTTTTTGAGATAAATTTTGAATGTGTCCTAATTTGCATATTTGGGATGACGAAAAGTGCACCATGGGATAGGCCACCCACAACCTATTCATTGGATTCATCAAAATTAACATATCTGCTTCGGTTCAAAAAATAAAAGGGGGGTTCAAGACTTGTTTTCACCCTGTATAACGCCTGTCTGAGACTTCCTCATAATATTGTCCTCTCATTAATATATTTCCAGAAAATTTGATACTGATGGTCACAACGTTTTTAATAACCAAATACTACATGTTTGTAAAATTACAAAAGGTGTTTAAGCTGTTGACTATGAGCAGCAATACATGCCTCACAGAGTCTTGTCATTGAATTTCTGACACGGCCAAATATCCCTGCAGTATCTCTTACATGATCAGTTGCAGACATAATACGCGCTACCAGCTCCTCTTTCGGATCCACAGGAGTGTCATAAACTACATTCTTCAGATGTCCCCAGAAAAAGAAATCTAAAGGGTTTAGGTCCGGCGATCGAGGTGGCCAAGCAACTGGTCCTCCTCGACCAATCCATCTATCAAGGAACGTATTATCTCAGTGATGTCATGCAGGTGTACTAAAATGGGCTGGTTCTTCGTCATGTTGGAACCACATCCAAGGGAACCTTTCTCAAAAAACTCTGGCAAAACTTTTTAAAGAAGATGTTCATACACATCGCCGTTTAATTTCATACACATCGCCGATTTCGTACACTTTGCCGTTTTGGAAGCAAGTATGGTCCAATGACATGATCATGGAGAATCACTGATCCAAAATGTTTGGGCAGGGATTTAAATTCATAGACATAAATTACCATTATCTGTCTCACATGCATGGCTTTGAAATTTTTGTTTCTGGAACAAGGATTCATTTGCGACCCCCAGATTAAATAAGTTTCTCTATCACCCCTAAAAGAACGCAATTTTTAAATACCCTGTATATCACTCGTATACCCCTGATAGGATAAGCTTATTCATATACTGTATATAAAAGATAGGAAAGAAAGAAGGGACTATATGATCAGATATAAAAATTACAAGTGGCAAAACAATCAAGAATAGCATTTGTAGGTTTTTAAGATAGAAGATTGCATGTTGATGAAGACTATTATTAATTTATTGACTATGCTGATCAATTATATAGAAAAAAGACTTTAAAGTGGAAAACATAAAACCTAACAAATTATAAGTGTCACAGTTGGCCATAGTTTGGATGAAAACTGAATACTTTCAGAGTTAGTTTATTTCAGGGTACCATTTTGGCAATGGTTTTATCATTCACCGTTTTTCTGTCATCGTTCATCGGCATTACAGAGAGACCTTTAATAATATAGGCTGATCTCCTACTAGGGTTAAATTTCAAATAGAGCCAATGGATTTTTAACATCCTCGAATTGCTAGAGGAAGTCGTTCAAACAAAATAGGATAAGCTTATTTATTTTTATAATTAGAAAATGGATCTAAGAGGAATTTTTCCACGCTAGACTTCCCGATGTTAATTATTAGAATTTTCTTTACTATTTTCTGTAATTAATTATTTATTTTCATTATTTCTTATAGTTAATACGAGCAAGGAATATTCCTTCTAAAACTGATTTATGATGAAACCACACTCAAAACTTTAAACCGATTTCGGCGGCAGCAGCTCTGGCAAACGTTTCTTTTCGAAGAAACCTGAAACAGAAGAAACTGGATCGGAATCATCCAATTGCCAATAGAAACTTTAAGAGAAGCAAAAGCCGGTTTAATGCACAATAATAAAAAGAATGAAACAAATTTCAACGTACAACAAAGAAATAAATTCTAAACAGATTTCTTACATCTGGAAACAAAAGTTAAAAGAAATTTTTTCGTCAATCGACTGTTTCACGTTTTGCGCAGTGAATTTAATCTTTAGATACCATAAAAAGGATTTGCTTACCCTTATACAAGCTTTGTAACTTGTATACATTACAAGCTCATAGACAGACAGATGAATGTTGAAGAAAAATTTGGAAATAAAAATGTTGAATGGCCATTACTACACTTTCATTCTATGAAGCTGTAGGACATTAAAATAAAAAACAGTTGAATTTACGATCGATATTTGATGAATACTCTTCTTAAGAACTCATCCATCACATACGTGGAGCTTGATGAGTTGCCGATACACTGATGGATTTCTTTATATCGATGAAACACTAAAGAAAAAAGAAGAAAACTTTCTAGGGAAAAATGAAAAATAATAATAAATGTGTTTATTAAGGCCTGAAGGGATAAGAGGTTCTTTATAATGAAAATCCTAAACATGGTCCAAAGAAGGCTATTTGCGTCCAACGATTGAAAAGGCGAGTCATGTGAAATTAAAAACTATTTTCTTATTATTAAAAAAAAAATTCATAAAATTTTATTAAATAGATAAAACTATCAGCACAGGTGGGTTGTTGTTTATTTATAAACACAGTATTGCTCACTAACGAACTGTGGTTCATTTATATCCACAGTTGTCCAGTTTTCTTCATTAAATCGCACTTAAAAATTTGAACGGACGCGTTGCTTCACCAAGGGCGATTGCATATTAGCAACCACCTGTATGGATGTGTTTTGAGGAGAAGATTATTTTGCTTCTGCCACTCATTTATCTCTCTCCATTCGCTTCAGAGCGGAAGCAGAAGAGGTTTTCGAGCCATGTAATTGGTGGCAATTTTTAGTCTCGTTTTGCAGAGAAGACTCAGTTTACACACTCATTCTATCGGGAGGAAACACGAGCCAAAGGCATTCAGTAAAACCCTTTTGGGGAAACACAATTGGGAATTTAAAGCTAAAAAACTATAAAAGCAATTTACAGAAGGAAAAAGAGAGAGTATATAACACCTTGAATAACACAAAGCATAAAACACATCGTATAAGCTTTTCACTTTTTAGAACACTGACATTTCAAATGTATTTCAATCATCTCATAGTAATAAATATTTATACGACGTGCTTTATTTATGGTGTTTATTGCTCATATTCCTTTTAACTTATACTATTGTTATATAATTTATATCTGTCTTTATATTTATACATTTGACTATACGCATCGGAGTGCGAAGCTTTTTCGTATCCATTCATCTAGTTGTGACAGCAGGTAAATTATTAATTTCATTTTATACCGACAAAATTTTGTTGTTAAATTTTCAAGTATCAAAAGTCGATCCAGACCTTGTTAATCAACTAAGTGGCGCAATGAGAAAGATCTTTTCTTCTTACCTGCCCATTTAAAGCTTCATTTTTTGATGTTGTGTCAGATAATATGACTTTACTGACTGTTGAGATCGAAATACATATACGCGGCTATATTCAAGATGTTATCATTTTTCATGTTACCTTTTTCTTATTATTACATATTACAGTTTTTCTGTCTTCATTCTTTAACTTCAAAGTATTTTTTTTCCAAACACCTGGCTTGGGAAATGTCTGCTCTCAACGATTTCCAGTTAAATTTAATTTAATCTATTTTCTCAAAGGGTATTAAACTGAAATCAAGGCCCCGTTTTCTTGAAAACTGAGAGTTTAACTGAAACCTTATAAAAAGATCTATAGTATCCGTTCTTCTTTCGTATATTTAATGGTTATGGAATTAAATTAAATAAAACGCACATTTTT
This sequence comes from Rhysida immarginata, assembly GCA_023313115.1. Classification (NCBI taxonomy): domain Eukaryota; kingdom Metazoa; phylum Arthropoda; class Chilopoda; order Scolopendromorpha; family Scolopendridae; genus Rhysida; species Rhysida immarginata. Next base: position 5,218,791 of record JAHWFO010068719.1, on the reverse strand, counting down.
CGAGTTTTCAAACAAAAAATGCAAAATTCTCTGCAAAGTGACGCTCCTTTTTATCCTATTATGGACCTAAAATAGGACGATTTGAAGGCTTCTTTGGTTTCAAAGTTATATGATTTCCAGTTTGACGAGATTGGCTTACAATTATTAGTCATTTCTCCTGTAAAAGCTACTAATTAATAACAATTAGTAGCTATCCAGTTGCTTTAGTGTTGTTGATGTTTTTAATACTCAGTTGCTATTGCAGAATATTATAGACATTCAAAACTAATGAAAATAAAAAGTGTTAGAACACACTCCGATAAGTGCAGTTCCCAGAAGTGTGTTTATTTGATTACGCAAAAATAAACGTTTTTTTACTGAACTGTTTTACAGCTGCTTTTGAAGTTGGAAAAATTTTAGGAAAATAAAACGTTGTTCCTAAAATGCTGATAAATCATTAATCCATTAATTATGCAAAATGCTGAATAATTTTTGATATTTTATTACATTATCCTTCAGTATATGAACATATCATATTTTCTTTTCATGGACAGGATACTCAATTATAACTATTTAGAGGTCATCTTCAATTTTTTCCATATTTCTAATGTTATCGATAGAATTAACAGTCACGCCCGATACATGAAAATTCAAATTACAGAGCTCTCCAGTTTACGAGTTCGTCTTTCCATGTATACACAGCAAAAAATTTATTTCAGAGAGCAATGCTTAAAGCAAACTTGTGGAATTATATCCTTTCGAGTGGACTAACTCACATATAATTCCACGCAAACGATGCATTTAAAGAATAATTCTACTAATTTATAGCTCCTTTTTTATTAACCATATTACAGTTTCTACAATTTCAAAGGTTTAGCAAGATGGCCAGAGATCAACCGTCCTGCTAAAAATATTTAGTTTTCCCATTAAATGACTTATCTCTAGTAAATGGCAATGATGGGAACATTTAAACAAATGTTTTATGCATCCATGTTATTTATAAGATGCTCAGCTGTACCAAAATATATTGAAGTGTTCAAAAGTGTAGCAATTTGATAATTCTGTTTCAAAAGTTTAATAAGTTTGCTGAAACAAAATAAACATAGCAAGAAATAAATTATGTTTAAGTTGAATGAGTTATATTAATATTTTGTATATGTATAATGGCATTGATTCTACTAGTTTTCGCCAATCGTCTGCTTTAATCTGTCCCCACACAAGTCTAATCTTTCCAATCAGTTTATCTATAGCAATGGGCTTCATTTATTCCAACTCACCCGTTATCTTTTTCTATATATTCCAGATAAGATTGAGATCTGGAGAGTTGCCTGGCCACTTTAGCTGCAAACCACGCGAGTACACTCTTTGCTTTGTGAGACGAGACATTGTCTTGCTGATAAATAAATTCATCATCATCTTCAGGATAGAGGCGTTTCTATTCTTGTCAGAAGCAATCTCTCCATCATCGCTGTAAACATTAGCATTGATGTTAGCTTGTAGAACGCAGGGGGCTCCGCAAGTATGTCCGGAACGACAATTCAGCGAATGTTGATGTCTATGGGACTCCGCAGCACACGGATGCTGACTGACAGCACCTATGCTAACGACTGTGCATCGGCGGAAGAGGATGGAATTTGCACGGCATTATCGACACAGGATATCCGATGATTTGAGAAAATGTTGCTTTTTCAGACGAATCACGTTTTTGCTCCACTGGACGGATAGACGTTGGCGCATATGGCGAGAAACATCAGAAAACAAACATCCTTCAACCATTTATGGGCGGCAACAAGCTAGTCGGGGCAGCGTATGCTCTGGGGAATGTTTTCGTGGCAACATGAATCGATTTAAGTACGTATCGAAACTTGCTGACCATGTACATCCATACATGAACACTGTTTTTCCGGCACGATGGCATTTTCCAGCACGACAATGCGACTTTTCATACAGCTGGAATTGTACGTGAGTGGTTAGAAGAGCACGACGAGGACTTTACAGTACTTTCCTGACCCCAAGTTCCCTGGCTTAAGCATCTATGGTATATCTCGGTCGGGTTATTCGATCCATGGATATTCCGTCTCGTATCCTCCAACAGCTATCAACTGAACTGCAGTCGCTGGCTCAATATCCCTGAGCACCTCATTGAGTCTCTCCCAGCCCGTCTAGCCACTATTCGAGCTGCACATGATGGTTATTCCAGATATTAACAAGTGGTGACATTAATGTGAATCGATTGTTTATTAGGAGCTTTAGCAAAAAGCTACTTATAAGAATGCATACTTGGTCTGTACGTTTATCCGGCCGTCCGCCGTTCGCACGATAACTTTTTCAAATTCTGTTTTCAGAAATATGACCATCAAGGTCTTAGCTCGGCCGTATCAACTTTTCAGAAATTTTCGTGGACCCCTTCAAGTCGAATTCAAGTGCTAAAGCAGTGAGTGTAAAGAATACCAAGATAATGGCATGTCATATAACAATCGATTTGTCAAGAAGGAATACATTGTTACTTTCTGTTCATCTTTTAAGCATTATTAACATCGGTACGTCCACGTGAAATTGCTTTGTCGACGCACGACTGCTCAAGTGCTCGTAATCTATATTATTAAGAAGCGGAAGAATGGTGCTACTTATTTGTTTTTTTAAT
>JAHWFO010068719.1:5181062-5203533 GCA_023313115.1 Rhysida immarginata | reverse complement strand
CCACACTTTGTGATGTCTCACGTGCTACAGTATCCAGGGTGATGTGTGCATATGAACAGGAAGGACGAACCACGTCCAGGAGGAGCAACTGCAGGGGAAAACGGAAGTTGTCGGAAAGAGACGTCAGGACATTGACCAGGATTGTTGCACGAAAGCGGAAAACCACCGCAGCAGAAATCACCGCAGAAATGAATACACACCTCCAGGAACCTGTGTGCACAAAGACAATCCGTCGTTACCTGCATAAATCCAACATCCATGGCAGGGTTGCTATACCGAAGCCTTTCATCAGTAGTACAAATGCCTCCAAGCGGGTTCAGTGGTGCCGGACGCATAAAACCTGGACGTTGGATGACCTCAAACGCGTCATATTCTCGGATTAGTCCAGCTACACTGTCTTCCAAACAACAGGGAGGGTATTCGTCTGGAGGAGCCCCTCTGATGCCTACAAACCAGACTGCTTGGCACCCACAGTCAAACACGGAGGTGGATCAGTAATGGGTGGATCAGTAACGGTCTGGGGTGCAAACTGTGTAGGACGTCTACCGATCCTTCCCAAGACGTGTTGCTGCTGTGCTGGCTGCCCACGGTGCCCCAAAACCTTATTAAATAAAGATTTTGGATTTCTACTAGGTGTTTCAGTTTCAATGTTCAATACCTGTAGCTCTATAGTAAAAAAATTATGATGACAATATATTTTTGGCTTTTAACAATATATTGGATTTTAACAATCAGTGTTTTTTCATTTGTTGGAAAAAATGAAGGTTGGATTGTTGTTAAGCACTATGGAAGTTAACAATTTATAAATAAGATATTTACTGTAAATAAACGTACCTGTCAGGCTCCGTTTGAAACCTAAAGAACGAAAGGTGCTTTACACAACGACGTTGGGCACAAAATTTTGCAGCACACCGCTGAAGAGACATGCCTTAGTAAAACAATCTGACAAGTTGTTTTACTATGATGGTTTTCGCCCGTCGATTTGATCGTTGCTAAACTTTGAACATCTAGCGAAACTTATAATCGAAACTATGACGTCGTCGTCGTCGTCGTTACACCGCCATCTGAACATATCCAATGAAACACCTAAGAGTCCGTATTACATGAAAATTAAGTAAATAACATGTCTCTCTATTGAAAGTCTCTGATTTCCTTACTCGGTTATAGAGTTTTTATTTTTATTTCCCATTTGCTATCTATCTGCTGCAGGAGCAAATGCGTTCGACAAGGCAATAAATCCCCAATAAATCAAACCCAAATACGAAATTGCGTCAACCACAATTTATCAGTCGAACGAAAACTGCATGTAAAATTCATATGATATTCTAATAACTATGCTTTTTGATCGTTATTAGAATGAATTGTTGTTTGCTCTTCGTTGGCTCTTCCCTGCTTTACAGAACGAGCAATTTAGCATATGCGTTACGTTCTTAATTATCGGAGGTCATTTCGAAAAAGCAAAGGGTTAAAAGCATTTCCAGAACCTTTTCCCGTCCTTCGTTCGACATTAATAATCGGAAATCATTAGGATTCCGTTGCCGTGAACAGCAGACAGTAAGAGCCCAGAGTGAAATAGAGTATCATTCTCATTGGAAAAATATCAACGTCGCAATTGCTCTGCAATTATCAATTCACCGCCTCTTAATCAAGTCTCGGCAAAATTTAATTAATTACTAATGAAAACCTTAATTATCGTTTTTTTTATTGTCTTCTTAATGTAGAGGTGAGAGAGAAAAGGAGGCTAAAGAGGTGAGCACAAAAGAAACATTCACTTTCTCAGCCATGTGGAGTTGATTATTTTCTGTTATTTATATCGCACGGATTCCTCGTTCATAAAATTTACTATATCATTCATTAGTATAGATAAATGACAATCCATAAGCACTAGATTCATAATTCCAGATACAGTAAATAACGTTCATTACGTGCTTGCTTATTTAAAATATTAAACTTTTTTGATTTTGTTTTATTTTATATATTCGTTTTTATTATTAATGTTTGTAATAACTAAAACCAAATAAATAATATAAAAATAATACATAAATGATAATTCATAGCATAATAGGACTTCCTGTCCTCTGAGTGAAATTAAGGTTTTTTTGATGTAACTATATCTTGGTGACGTGTAATAAAGCACAGAAAATGTCAAGAGGCTTTGGACTTATGTAAATAAGAGCTGGGGCCTGAATAAGCATTTCCGGTTGACATTATTTAATAAGATTATTTGCCCAATGGTGCTCTGTGAATATCGGTACCCGTGAATATTAATTGTGAGGCAGTCCGGATCTTGATTCGAGAATAATTACATGTCTTCAAACTGCGCAACGCCCGTTTTTACTTTCCTTCACTCGGTGCTAATAAGGTCCATGTTTATGAAAATTTTTGAGATCCGGTTAAGTTTAATGAGTGTCGGATCTATCCTCCAGATGAAAATATTTCCACATATAACAAGTAATGAGCCATTTTTAAGTTACCATCTCTCAACAGTTACAAGATCTTTTAGGCAGGTGAATTATTCAAAGGGAATGCAGTGTTGCTTTTGTAACACTCTATTAATTCTATATGGATATTTTTTTTTGCAAACGACCAGTTGCAATAGTTTATGTAAGCAAATATGATGGAGGTATCTGAGAAACATATTCAACATGTTTTATTGTTTCTCTTTCGAAAAAATAAAACTCCAAGTGAAACAACTAGAGGGATTCAAAATTTGTTGAACTGAAGGATGAACAGTAAACCATACCAGCAACGAGCTATTAAAATCGTCGCGAGGAATCCCACTATGATAGTGAGAGAACTTAGCAAAAAAACTTAATGTTGAGGAAGGCATTGGAAGAAAAACTATCAGCTCTTGTCAATCGTAGAGCTGTGTTGTTCTATCAAGAAAATGCTCGACCTCACATAACTAGGATCACCTATTGACATCCTGTATTTGACAGTATTTTAGTAGGATACAAATTGATTAGCTTTTCGTTAGTTTTAATTTCGTTAAATTTAGACACTGTTGGTGGCACTGCACGTATAATGAAGATGAGCAAAAATTAATTCATAACTCACACAGAAGCGTAATAATATATGAATGGAAGGGAAATTTTGAATGCTAAGACGAAAAATATGTAATTGTACATATTTTTAATCACAATATCTTCATTACTAAATGCATAAGCTAGGTTCCTCCATGTTTGAAATGACCGATTTGACCCAAAAGCCTCCACGACGAGAAATGATTATACCATCTATTAAGAAAGGAGTCTCGAAAGTCTACAGGAAATCATTCATTATCATATCATGCGACTTGGAAAGCGAGTGGTCACCACGTAATCTCTTTCTTACAGATACTCTACGCTAAATTGAGATGGGTAAAATCGGAAGTTGGAATTTCCGAGAATGAAAGGATAGATTTGTTCGCTTAAAGATAGAGCTAACACTTCTTTTGATGGTTCTCCTTTTTCTTAGTTAAGACGTTTTATTATTAATAGGATCGTGCCATGAAGAATAGCAGAATTATCAGGAACAGTAAATATAGAAAAGACTTGTAAAGTTTATTCCGAAAGTAATGGAAGGTCAAGTGATTTTGAGTCGATTTTTGAATCAATTTATAAAATGTACATGATCCTTTACTGGCTAATCTATGCAAGTTCAAATTAAGATCGGGTCAGCCAGAACGCTCGGCTGGCATAGAAGATCAAGATGTTTTTGCTATCGTCTACTTCTATCATACATTTGTTTGTCATTCTGTTTTACGGGTTTAGCTTGGCCTTCTCTTCTTCGTCTTGTAATTAGGCACTCTATAATTTCAATCTGTTTGTTGAGAAAATGTTAAAATGTTATATCTACGATCTTTTCATATGGTTTCACAGAAAGTCATATGTGTTTAATTATCCGAACAAGTCGATTTTCCGAACCACCTTGGTTTTAATTGGTTCGGATAATCGATGCTCTACTGTATTAGGAAACCCCATTAATGATCGAACAAGGTCTCTTTTACGTAAACAATTGTGATTTAAAATAGGAGACGCACGATTTAAACAGTTTCAAATGAGAATTATAGGAAGCACCTGGTCGATGATCGAGGACAACATCCTCTAAAGTGAATCATAAAAGAAGACAGAAGTGCAACTATTCGACAAATAAATGCTCAGTACAATAATGGTAAACAGACAAATGTTTCTGTTGATATCATTCGCCGCACAATGTCGCTCTCCGCAATATTCTTCTATAATGTGCACAAGAGCATCAAAGTGTATCGAAAACGACTGGAGCAAAGTAGGAATCGACGAATCTATTCTAATTGATGTTTGCCGACGAGAGGAATAAAATATGGTATGAGCGTGGTTTTCTTCGAAGGTTGTTGGCTGTTAATACCCCCGTAGAGCAATATTTAAATACTGAAGTGTCATCTCATGATATGCATAACCACTACACGTATACTGTTTTCCCTAATGGACAGGTCTCTTTCCAGCAGGATAACGCTCCATGACATAACGCTCGAATTGTCACAGAGCGGTTAGAGGAACATTACAGTTACTTCCAAGTGCTACAATCCCTTGGAGCGCATAAGGTGTTAGTAATAAACGTTTTCTGCATTTGACATGAACAGCGGAACGGAAAACTTAAAGCTGTCTTTCTGTGCTTTACGTTTTCCGTTCCGTAGTTTATGTGAAATGGTATCTCGTTACGTAAAATTTTTCGTAAGCCGAACGGAAAATGGCATGTGAAACAAGCTGCATTTTATAATGCGATGAGACATTTCTTTAGGTACATACAGGTGATAGTCACTTGGCGCCAGATCGAGGCTGCGGGATGGCTCGTCTCTCATTACAATACAAAGGAAAGTTTTGAATAAGTAAATACTCGAAGCACTTGAACATAATGTGAGCGAGATTGAGCGTGGCCACGGGTTGACCGAGGCCATAAATGTATCCCCGTGTTATCACAGCCAGTTGTTGGAAGAAATTTTGTGTCGACTATGCTATCAAAAATTGATTGATTTTGGGAGGACTATATAATAACCATTTCCGACTATAAACTATGTGTAAACACTTCGAAAGCAAAAATCAGCAATGTATTTAACGCAAATGGGAAGATCCCAATACCGGCAACGCTAAACGAACCAGATACTTGTTTTATACGAACAAATAGTAGCGAAAGTCAGTTGTTGCAAGACAATTTCTTTCTGCTAGTCAACAGTGCGCAACATTATCACTAAAAATCTCTAAATTCCCTGTATGAACCCACGTATGGATTTCTTGGGATGTTGCTTCAAGTCACACATCCAAGTCAACGTTCGCTTATGAAAAATACAGACATACCGATCATACGGCAATTCCAATTTGAAGAAATTCCTGTAAAATCACTCGAGAAATTTCTGTGGCTTTGGACTCTTAAAACGGGTTCTTGGAATGGCATGGGCGCCGCGAGAGGGGTGGAAGGGGGTACATAAATGGGGGAAAGGAAAAATTATAACTAAAAAAAACATTTAATGGTTAAAAATAGAAGGCAAGAAATATAAGTCTTGTAGCATAGAATGTATTTTTTAATTGAACAGAAACTGTGCAAAAACAGAACAGAAACTCTGAGTGAACTTGGTTCCAAAATCAATGGAGTCGTCTTTGCTTCTGTTCAAATTCATTCGTTACATCATCTAAGAATTCAGTGTCGTCTTGCACTCTTTTCCTATGAACGCTGAGCATACAGAGTCCATTTAACCTCTCCTCGTTCATTGTAGATCGATTCCAATTCTTGACGCGTCGTAATGTACTAAATGAGCGTTCAATGCTGCAGGTTGTCGCTGGAAGTGTTAGGCCTATTTTAATTGCCTCAGCTACACTGGGATAAAATAGTGCTGCATGAGGAATCAAATCTGCGTATTCGAGGTATTCATTTGGGCTCGCGGTAGTTTTCCACACCTCGTACCATGTGGTAGCCTCGGCGACAAAGTTTGATATAATATCTCCATAAAGGCTATTTATATCATGTACAACAATGAGATAGGACTCTTTATCTAGTTTCTCATAGCATCTGGATGGAGTTGCATAAGTGAAAATGGTTTTTCATGCCTAGTAGAAAAACGATCTCTTAGAGAAGAAATAATGGAGTCTAGGTAAGGAATGAAAATAGATCTCCTGAAGAAATCTTCGGCGTTTTCAGAAGAGTGGTTTGATAATTGTGTCTGTCTTGCAGCCGTTCGTGGACATATGAATTCAATTTCCAATCTTTCGCAAATCTGTTGCGCTTTCTTACAGATGGCAGTGAACTCTGTCAAGGCATTATTACGGTGAGATTGAAGCACATCTCTTAATTTAACCACGTGATCGTTTATTGCCTTTATGTCCATGTTCACTTGCTGGAGTTGATTACACGCAGTTTCAAGTTTGGCAGAATAAGTAGCAATTATTAGGAGCGTAACAACGTAGGTTGAAGTTGTTGTAGTCGTATACAGTTGATGAGCTTTGACCCTCGTATTCAAATTCGATGCATTTTCAGAAAGTTCTTTTAAAGCTTCTGCAATTGCTAAAAAATTCTCAGAAAATATTCTCATACTCTTGTGCTTTGCCGACCAGCGTGTTTCGCAAAACAAAGGGATATTGGGAATCTTGTTCCGTTGTAAAGTACTCTCTCTAAAAAATTTGATAATTTCTTTTGTCGTCCCAGCTGTATTTCTCACTTCACTGACATGATTAAGCTCATTGATGACAAGATTCAATTTATGACTGGCACAGTGGAAAAATATCGCCTTAGGATACTTGTCATTAATTAACTTCTGGACGTCAGTAATGTGACTAGCCATTGCAGCGCAGCCGTCGTACTCTTGGCCAACGAGTCGATTTAAATCCAAATCGGAATTTTCTAGAAACTGAATAATGACTTCTGAAATAGATTTAGAATTTAGTTCTTGCAGCGGTACATACCCCAGGGAATCTTCACAAATAACAAATTTGTTGTTTTCTTGATCACATTGCAGAAACCGAACACCAACCGATAATTGTTCTGTACCGCTAATATCAGCCGTTTCATCTACCAACACCGAAAACACAGATGCACGTTTTACATTATTAATTATTTTGGCTTTTAGAACATCAGAACAAATTTGAATCAAATCATTTTGAATTTGATGTGATATGTACAAAGAGTTTCCCCCTCCCGATTCCATATGATCTTTTAAAATCTCGTCCCCAGATTGAATACGAAAATGAAGCAAATCTTTGAAACCAGACCCTTCATCTATTTTATCACGAAATGGAAGATTATGTTGTGCACAAAACAAAACTGTTGAAATGACTGAGCGAAGTTTCTTCCTATTTTCTACAATTGTATGGTATGATAAATCTAAGACTTCATGAACACTCATATTCTGTCTATCCATAATTTTCTCAAAGTTTTTGGAAGAAGCAATCGCATTATTATGCGACTGGAATAGCGCGTGAGATTGTGCAGTTTCATACAATCTAGTGTCGAATTGATTAACGCTGGAATTGGGCGGAGATGCTTCGACTCCATCATCTTCTTTTTGATTTGTACTGGTGCTTGGACTGGGTGTCTTATCATCGATCTTGCTTTTCTTACACAAAAAGTCATTAAACCCAATGTTTAGTTGACTACCGCTGGAACTGGACGGAGATACTTCGACTCCATCATCTTCTTTTTGATTTGTATTGGTGCTTGGACTGGGTATCTTCTTTTTGATCTTGCTTTTCTTATAGATAAATCGTCTTATGTCGCTCATTTTATTTCACTACAATGTAAATTACTTCCCTGCAAAAAGGAATAGAAAATAATAAATTTATTAGCGCCACAACTAGATAGATATTGTGCATTCGAGTAAGTCAGTGCACTTTGATATTGTTTATTTTTGCGTATGGAAAAAAACAATATTTTTACTTTTAAATGAAATAAAAAAAAGAGTATATTGATATTTGAAAAAAAAAATATATTTTTGGTACATTCTCTTCTGAGTGCACCCCCCCCCCTCCCTTGCCAATATTCCTGTCGGCGTCCATGTAGGAAAGTGTGTGGAAAGTTTATCGAAAAGAGTGAGAGAAGATAGATATGAAGGCCTTGCGACATAGACTCCTGATTCCAACCACAGACGGCTTTGTAGGGACGAAATCATCACGGTGTAAGAGTTTTAGCCATTTAGTGCGTAGTTCTTCTTTTGGGAATAAAAACACACTTACGTTAGGGTCATTTGAATAATTGCCATGACAGGTAGGACCACAGTATTTACATGGCATATTTATCTAAAGATTACCTATTGTGGTCACCATTTAGAACACGATAGTAGATAGCGCCAAAAGCTTTAATCTTATTTCGGTAAGTTGAAATCTTTCAGTTGTAACGTACTTGACCCCTCTTCAGACAAGCTACTATATTCTTCATTCATAAATGTACTTTCTTTCTTTTTTACATACGATACCATTATTTAAACTTGCCGTTGTTCAGTAAGATCCATCCCAAAGAGCTTACAAAATTTCTGAATTTCACCGGCTCTATTATTTGTTTGTTATTTTTTTATTTTTTTTTGCTAATAAAAACCGCAAGACAGCACGAACTTAACTTCGCAGCTGGTGCCATTATTATTTACTGTTGTATTCATTGTAATTCTCTCACACTTAGTACCAAATAAGAATCTGAAGGCAATAAAATGGTAGACTGCCAGTGAATTGCATAAAACGACCACGCATATAAAAGTCTGGTAATAGAGCGTATAAAACGAAAACTATTTGGTGTAGGGTAATGAAATTAAAAATATTATGACTAAGCAGGATGGGGGTTACGTGGTAATGACATTATGCAAGAAAGTGTTCATGAATTTTGGAAACTTATCTCCTAAAACTATGACATACAGAGACCTAGTGTCAATTGCAAAGTTGTAGAGTACCCTTCAGTTACTTTAAATCGAATGTTAAGAACGTTGCTATATTAGAGAAAATTAAATTGATCAGTGTGAATGAAATGTTCTGGAAATAAGCAACACTTTGCATGCGAATAACTAAAAATTATGATAGCTTGCCTAGTCAAAATATTCTCCCTGTGAATTGACACATAATTGCCATCTGTCCGGCAAGGCCATGATCCTGAACTTCGGCTGGAGTCTAAAGAAGTCATCAATTGCGAGGTAACTTCGTTGTGTGTCGTGAACAGCTTCCCTGATTGGAAGGGGTCCAGGCGACGAAACAAATGATAGTATGTGGGATGATTAGTCCGGGGAATAGACAGGACAAGGCAATGCTTCATAGCCCAAAGTATTTAATGCTTCAGAGCAGAAGAACACCATATCTATTGACCAAAGCCGATTGTTTCTGCAGCAACTTTTGATGCATGTGTTGAAATTCAGAACATTACGTTCTGCATTGATGGTTTGGGTGTATGGGTGGCTTACGATGACGTCCAGGCAGTTGTGCATTGCTTAACCATTGTCCAGATTATTGTCCGTTTACGATTATCATACGGGATCCATTTTCGTCGCAAGTAACGATTCTGTGCAGTGGAGGTTCCTATTTATTCCTGGCAAGCAGAGACGCGCAAACTTCCAAACGCCTGGTGTGTTGTCAAATGTCATGTCATGCCATGAGGTACCCATATGTCCAAACGCAGCCAGAAGTCGTGTAGTGAACACCTAACTCTGCTGTTATCTCAGGATACGTTTTTCGCGGCTCAGATTCAACTACATTTAAGAATATCGTCAGGTCGATGACAACATATTTGTTTTGCAGGTCCGTATATCCGCTTCGAAAGTTCACAAACACTCGGCGATCGGTTCGTTCTGTGGGACACGTTAAAGATAAAAAATTTTCTACACCGGTTGCGGGTGAGAATAACATGCGATAATCTCGGTAATAGGACATAAGCTGGCGTATACTTGAATATCGTCTGGATGTTCTCCGAGCAACGAGAACATGAGGTTTATTAAGGATATGAAAAAACTTTCTGATATGAAGAATATAATACAAAAAACTTTTGTATGCTTCTATCTAACATAGTTTCTATTTTATTAAATTTATTTATCAGGAAGAGACTTTCTGATCCCCCTGCATTTAAATGTGGCCTTCTGTTCCCTCACATTGCACAATGCCTACAGTTAAATATGTTTGACCTTTCGCTAGGTGAAGTTTAAGAGAATCTTATTTTGGAATGTGCGCTTTATTCTACCGTAAAATCACAGGAAAAGGGATTCTTAACTTTTCGTTTGGCATTAGGCAATTTAAATCCCTCTTGGTTGAACCTCGAACTTGGAATCCCCTTTGCTGCGCTGGTGGCGAGCATCAAATTCGCTATTGCCAAAGGAGAAGGGGAATGTTCCCTTCATCGGAAAGGTAACTTAATAAGAAAGGTTAAAAAAAAAAAGGATAGCGATAGAATAATTAAATTATCATAAATGGGTTGCATTACGATAAATATAAACAAAATTTTCGTGCGAAACTGTTAATAAATATCCGGCAAAAAAATAATTTAGCATTTTTTATCGTTAACGGTCGGTTTAATAGACGTCATTTTTCTACCGTTCGGGAAAAGGAAGAAACGCTGGAAGTAGCGGCAGAGTCATTAAGTTCATCCGTTGCAAGAGGGTTTCCCTCTAATTAGAAACGAGGAATCCAGTCTACGATCCGAACCTCTTCCTCCCCCCCCCCCCCTTTCCCTTCCCAGACACAAACGCTGTCTTCATTCTTCTTTGCCAACCCTCCTTTCAAGCCCCTACCTCATAAAATTGGCATCGAAACGAACTCAGCGAGAAGGAAAAAATTTACGGTTTAAACTCTAAGATAGTTCTTTATCGTGTGGACCAGGAGGAGCAGGCTCCATAATTAATCTCGTTCTAAAACGTGAAAGGAAACGTTTAATTCGTTGACGTCATGAACACGCTGACAAAGTAATCAATACGAGGTGGGCTTTGCGGTTGCTTTGTATGATCGGTGCGCACATTTAAGTGATGGCAAGAGCGACGAGGAAAGTTATTCACTTTTATTCAATAGAGTTCCAACAGCTTTTATTCTTTACGGACGAATAATAACAATAACGGTAATTAAAGAAGAGACCCGAACGGATTGAAAACGAATAAAGCGAAAGGAAACGGTCGTGATTGCTAATTTCACTTTCCAAAATACAGAACTGAAATAAAGGAGATAAAATTCGTTCTTTTGAATGGACGGAACGAGAAACGACAAAAGGCGCGAAATTTAACGAATTATCTTCTATGTGGCTGAGCGCTTATGCGTGCTTATGGGCCTGATTTATAGAAATTTTTTAGATATTAAAACATGAAATGGGCGTATGGCATTTGTGCTTGATATACGAGGAAGAGCCACACGTCGTGAAATTTAAAAAATTTTTAAAAGATGCCACGAACAGAGGAGTTTTATCCCCCCCCGGCCATCGGCTTATCTTGACACCTGACAAAATCGTTGCGCTGCCATCTCTTTCAATGTATTACATAAAATCAATTTTCATTTGTATACGTCCTACACGGTAGCAATATTCCTGAAAGAAATACATTCAAGCATCATGTTCCTAGTCCGCGAGAATTAATGGAAAGTAAACAAGTGTTATTGATAAATAACGAGAACGTCTTCAATTAGGTTTTTGGTTAATTCAGCGACGATTGGAGGCAGGCTGGTCTACCCGAACGACAAGTGGTGAGAAAGGGTGGGATGTGGAGGGGGCGTCAATCGGAGGTTAATTCCCTTAATGAATGGTCTGCCATCGACTGTCAGACTCAATCGAATCAGCGTCAATGTCTAGGGAAGAAAGAACGTGGAGAAAGGTTGAATGTGTAGAGATTAGGTAAGGAAGGTCATCGAAGGCGTAATCGCGAACTGAAAGTCCTCATTTAAAATTCCAAAACAACTTTATCCTTTGACATTGATGATGATTAAGAGTGAAGAAGAGAAGAACCATGTTACATCACATATATCAAAGAGTTCGAGAGGATGATAATAAAAAATAAACTGGTAGGCAGAAAAAGAGAGGAAGGAGTTTCATAGCAGTTATAACATTTCGAAGATATTTAAACCTTTATGGGAGAAAATTTTTTTTATCGAATATAAAAAGTTTGTCTCTACAACAAATTTAGAATTACAATGAATGAAGTAGATGAATCATAAACTCCAGGGTGATTCTAAAGCACTGCAACCCATAGATCTTGTTAATTTCTTAGACAAGAAAGATATATAAGAAATCAATACAAGATCTCTTTCATTTGACGGTATGTGATTATGAGGGGCAGTCAAATGAAAAAAGGTTCACCGCGCTTAAATCATGCGCAAGTTGGTAACACTGGGGTTTGATGACGATACTGACATCTATTAGGGGCTCGGGAGAGCACATTGGAAATTGCATTTGCGCACTAGTTGTTTGTCTTATTGTGCCAGAAGTAAGGTTAGCGATATGTGTCTTCGTCCAACATCAGAAATGGAGCTGAATAAAGAAGAATAGAGGTGTAGTTCGCTTAAGTGCTGAGGGTGTTGAAGGACGAGGAATTCATCGCCGCTTGTCGGTTGTGTATGACGAACACAGCATGCCACGTTCATGTATGCGAGATTGGCACAAAAGACTCCAAGGAGAACGTGTGTGACTGCAAGACGATGCTTGCCCAGGACAGGCCAATCCTGTCATTACTCCTGTTATAATTGCTCAGGTGAATGGTTTTATCCGAGAAAATCAAGAGGAAAATCGACGGATAGAAGAAATTCGTTTTTTTTTGATGGGAATAAGTTACTGTGCTATACATTTTTTGCAATTTTATTGATCGGGGCCACTTATTAGTAACTCCAAATGACTCGAAACTTGCAGGGTTTTTTTTGTTACATATTTACTTTTCAAACCTGCTTTCCGTTAGGAGGCTCTCCAGCGATCTTCCGCCATCAAGCCATTATCACAAACCACCTGCACTATCACAGAATTATCAACTGACGGAGGAACAAGCGACTCACAGATATGGGTGCATCTCTGAGTCACCTGCAACGATACCACAAAGAAGAGTATGCTTTTCTGTCCGGTATTGCAACCGATGACGAACGATGGTGCCACGATTTTGAATCCAAGAGCAAACGACACTAGGAATCTCCCCAAAGAAATATATCCAAAGAAGTTTCAGGAAAAGCCATGGCGACGTTCTTCTTTGGCTACAAGGATCCTCTGCTTGTCGATTTCCTTGAGCATAGCATAAGACCACAATCAGTGCAAAGCGCTATGAAGAAACTGCAGAGTCAAAGTGAGGCGTGTCAAAGTCAAAATGCTCTGGAATTCCATCGAATGGCATTATCCTTCCTTATGATAACATCTGCCCATACACTGCCAAAATGGTGAGGAGTAAGCTTTAACATCCTCCCTACAACCCCATGGGATTTCAATATTTTTGGACAGCTGAAGGGAGACGTTCGTGGACATCGGTTTGCAACGGATGAAGCTGTGTGGCATTGGGAAAAGATGAGATTCCGTTGGCAGCACATAAGCTTCTTCAAGAACTGGGTTGACCGTTTAATTCCCAGTGGGATAAATGTATTAAACAGTTTTGTTGAATACTTTTCAGTTAATCAATTTTCAATAATACGTTTTCGCGTCTAACCCTTTTTCATTTGACTCCCCCTTATATTTCTAAGATTCATCGTGATTCACAGTAACCGTTGAAACTGAAAACCATTCCAACTCGATTTGACAATAGGAATTTACATCAATACTCTCTAACATAATCAGTCGGGATGGACGTAAAGATGTTGCGAATTGTGTCCTTTAATGCGCTGATGGTCTTCAGATTGTTTTCGTATACTAATTCTTTGGGAGAAGACCAGCGAAAGAAATATAGTGGTGTTAGTTCAGGTTGTCGAAGTGGCCGTAGTCCAATTGATACGACTCAATCAACAAACATGGATTCTTGTTTCGCAGAATTTCTGAACTGCATAGTATGTTGACATATTCAGCATATCTCGGATTACAAATTGTTTACGAAACGCCGTCTGAACATTTAAGGGAATGAGTTTTCAAGTAACATTCCGCAGCGAACACCTTTTCTTATACACTTATCTTCATGTTGAATTGTGTCACGCATAATGAAATACACGTATCATGCATAAAATGATGTTTCTACAGCGCAAATTTAAAATGGTTTATTGTTTATGAAAATATGAGTCGTAGGACTTATTTACCGTGCATTCCTAATATGTAATATAGGATATTTCTGAATGGTTTGTACAATATTCAGGATATGTTTCGGGGGCCAAAACAAGCAGAAAATGTCATATGAACATGGGATCGAAACGCTTTTTTCTAGAGTTATAACGGTTTGAAGGTATCCTGCAGTAGACGAAATTAGCGTTAAAGCGCAAACAGTGGGATTTATTTCTACTGTATAACAAGACAATACACTTGTTGTCAAAGGCAAATGCTAGAACTAAAATAATTAAGGAAGGGGTTATAAGTGTGAATAAATTTTTTATTTATTAATTGTATCCATTGATATTTCACAGACTTAACGACTAAAGGAGGGAGATTAGTTACAACGACTTATGTGTGGAATAATCTCATTTAGGGGTCCGCCATTACAAGTCTCACAGATACGGGCCCTGTGTAGCACATTATTCATGACAGGGATCAACATATCTGGTCCGAGTGCCCGTATTTCTGCACGAATATAGTCCTTGAGCTGCTGTATTGTTTGTGGTTTGTTCACATACACTTTGTCCTTCAGATAACCCCACAGAAAATAATCCGGCGGAGTGAGTCAGGCGAACGAGAGGGCCGATTGAATTCAGTGTTTCTCGAGATGAAGTCGATCACAGAACCCTATTCTCTGAAGCGTTTAATCAAGCGACGGATCATGGATTCCGATGGTACGGTCATGCTGCTGAAATGATTGCGATATGCTCATTGCGTGAGAACAATTGATCTTTGGTTTTCAAAGTAAAACTCCACAATTTTGGTTCGTAATACAGTGGTGAATTTTTCCATAGTCAATCTCCCGTCCTTCCTCTGTCAGAATCTGAATCAAAAATAAAAATTACTTACTAATTACACAAATTGTTAACATTTTCCATACCTTCGTGACTTTTGGCCCACCCTGTATAACAAGGCAAATGCTATAGAAAAGGCTCAAAATGGCCTCCGGTTGCAACTCTTATACTATAGAACACCTTCAAACCGTTATAACTCTAGAAAGAAGCGTTTTCGACCCCTTGTTCATAGGATTTTTTCTGCTTGTTTTGGTCCCTGGAACATATCCTGAAAGTTCGTACAGGCCATTCAAAAACACTCTGTATATACAAGCCTACGTACGGAATATTCGTTGTACTACTATGAATATTCTTTAGTAAAATGATAATGATAAAAGATAGCTGTTGTGGACAAGAGGTTATCTTGTTCATTATCATTTTACTACGTACGAAACTTAACATATTTTCGTATACGGCTATATTGTAATTTTCCCCTTTCATCATTCTCCCTTTTATCTATTTTTAATTGTTCTATTATAAGCGAATTCACATTCGGTAACAACTTGGAGTTAATTTTAAATAGAGGCCTTAACAAAGCTATTCAATAAAAACATATACAAACAATTTATACAATAATTTATGAAAAGATCCAATTTTTTTTATTTAATGATTATTGTAATAAGCAATTGCATGTAGTAATAGTAGCGAAATAGCGGCGATTTGCGAACTGTTTCGGTCTTGTGCTGATTTGAAAACATCGTTGTTTGTCGCTTAACGGGAATGGGGATCGTAAATTACTTTTCGGCCATTGTCTTAATATTAGCATTCATTAGCATTGCAATGCCATTAGAGAAACTATTTACTATCATAAATCTTGCGGTGTTTTACGCAAGGACGTGGCGTTGATGCAATTTAATTCGTCTGCGTTGGCAATAATCTAATTAGACCCGAAGGCAGAAACATTTCCATTAACTTGCTTAATTAATTTTTCGATAAGCAACTATAACCTCCCGAATAACGATTCTCGTCAGCATGATACTATCTTCACGGAAGTTGTTGGCTTCCAATTTGTCAAAGGTTTGAATAGGAAATTCAGGGGCAGGGAAAGTTCTTGGAATAGTTCATTGCCTGGAATAGTTCATTTACTCCTATAAAAAGTCTTATCGTATCCTCAAGTTAATTCTGTAATAAATATTTAACTGTTGTAATATATGCGTGAAAACAGCTTCCGTCCATTATTAAACAATTTAATGTAGCGCAAATTTAACGTCAGTTCACGAGATTAAAAAATCGAGAGGAAAGTGGGTAATTGCGCCCTTTCAAACGAGATTAAATTGAAAACTAAATGTTTTTTTCACGATTTGGTTTGACGCATTTGATCGTCGATCAATTAGCATTCGTCGTTAGCACGCTGCACTTCGTTCGCACAGAAATGGTTATCCCGCCTATTAAAAGACAAAACGATTAAATTAGAGGTTCTCGAGGCCCATTGGACTGTACCATTAACTAGCCCTCGGATTACTTAATGAAAGTCGTTCACGTGTATTCTGTAGCCCTGTTCTTCCCCTTCCATTTCCACTCGATCGATCTCTTTGCTCGAATAGGTTTAGTCAAGATACTTTTCGATGTGCTGACGATCAATGACAGCGGCGACATTGTGCAGTCTTAAGATTGAACAACGAATTTGCTAGATTTTACCCTCCTTTATATTTCATGTAGAAATAAAATTAGAAAAGCGTTAAGCTATGAACTTAATGTTTACATATAAATAATAAAAAATCTCATTGAAATTATATTTCGTTTAAAATAAATTATGATTTGATATAGAAAGAAAAATAACTCCAAAACCACTATTCCACGTAATAAATTTTAAAACCACATAATGGTGGTTTTGGAGTTATTTTTCTTTCTATAGTTGTGTCCACAGTTTTTGGCTTGATTCCATTGTATGATTTGATATGTTTGTTCATTTTTGCAAAAGTATAGTTACTTTTCAAAGTTAAATATGGCACTTAAAACTCTATTTCACAGAATGTATATCGCTCGAACTGTATTCAAGACTGCAAAATCTCAACTTTCACTTAATTACAATCATCCTACTATATCGTACTGTGGAAAAGCAAAGAAAACAGTCAAGAAACGAATGATGAAATGTTCAGAAAGAGAAAGTGGGGACTGTGCCTACAATTAAAGGAACCAAAGTACAGTAGAAAAGGACTGTCTTGAAAGCTATTATCAATATACACTACCTTGCCAAAAGTCACAGGACACCACCAATTTAATGGAAACACCTAGAAAAGTGCACGTATTACTATCTACTTGGTCCACGTTTGGCATCTATCACGAGTCGGGCATATTGTCCACGAGTTTTTTAATATGTTTCCGCAGAAATTTTTTGCCATTCCAAAAATAATGTCTTCGACATTTCAGTCACAGATTTCGGGCGGTCCGCTCCTGGGCGCAATCGGCGCTCCAACACATCCTAAAGATGTTCGATGAGGCTCTATGCAGGCCAGTCAAGTTCTTGCACCCCCATTTCATCAAGCCATTTGCCTACAACCCTTGCTTTGTGGCAAGGTGCGTTATCGTGTTGAAAGAGAAAAGAGCCATTCCAAAGTGCTGCCAAAGAGCAGGGAGTGCGGCATTTTCCAGGATGTCTTGGTAACGCTCCGCGTTCAGATGACCAGCACAGAAACGGTTGGATCCAGACCAAATACGAAAAGCATCTCCACAGCATCAATGACCGTCCGCCAAACTTCACTGTGAGCACTACATAGCTTGCCAGACGACGTTCTCCGGGCATTCGCCTTACACAAATCCTTCCATCCAATTGCCAGATGGTGTATCGTGACTCGTCACTCCATTCAACCATTCGCCATCGCTCCAAAGTCCATTGACGTCTCTCTTTGAACCACTGCAATCTCCTCACTGCGTTACAGGTACTGAAGTCGGACGTGTGGGCCGCAGGTCTGCCATGAAAACCCAGTGAATGCAGTTCCCGGATGACGTTTTGAATGGAAGATTTAGGCATGTTTAGCAGGGTTCACGTCTCTCTAACACTTTTGCCTCCAATAATTGTACCCCTCTCGCAGTCCGAAAGCTGCTTTCTTTGAGCCATTCCTGCAGCATGCAAGTGACCTCTGTTGTCTTGTGTTGAGATGAACGACAACATTTAAATTCCATTCTAACATATCAGTCTTTTATTATAATATGCACGTATTCACCTTTTCTTTGAATATAATATCTTTTCACATTCCATCTTTGGATTTTGTAACTCTAGTCAGCATTGATGATGGTTACAACTGCCGGAAAATCTGTTCAATAAATTTCACTGATCACATTATTAGTCTCATTATATTAGAGGTTCCTAAACTGTGCTCCATAGTTCAAAGTGCTCATATTTCTGCGAAATTAGCGTAGAAAATTTCGAATTAAATAAAACTTGATGTTTATCATGTCGAAATGCTTTAAAGGTATCTTCCATCGTCAATACTGCTTAGTACGAATATATACAAGGTGCTTCACACGATCTCAATAATGAAAAAATGGTATATCGTTTGAACGAAAAAAGATTTTTATTTCAAATTTTCAGGATTTACACATTTTTCAGGATAATAAAAATTAAAAGGTGACTTTCTCAAAATGTTTGCCAATTGAGGAGATTACGAAACGAAGTTCCCGAAAATTAAAAGGTGACTGCTCGAAGTTCTCGATAACTCGCTTGTGTTGGCCCTATGAAACTGACCTTATCACATTTGCTATCGTTGATTTCAGCTCTTCTCTGGTTTTCGGTCGATCTCTATAAACTTTATCTTTAACATAGCCCCATAAGAAGAAGTCGAGTGGGGATAAATCCAAGCAAGTCCTTCGTCAAAGCGAATCAGAAAGCTTCTTGCGATAACACGATTCCAGGATGCCGCCTGTTGAATGCGGAGGTGTTCCTTCCCTCTGAAGTCTTGTGTCTTGGATTCAGTGTTAGTAGTAGGCATCAAGAATGAACTCTTTGTCAAGAACTCAATGTAGCATACTGAATTCATTGTCTAGTCAGTAGATTAAGTCCCCAAATAGGCGCATATTAATGAGGAGGGGGTGACCAATTTGCTCTAATTAAAGTCCTCCCCTCCCTTTTTGCTCTAATTAAAGTCCTCCCCTCCCTTTTTGCTCCAATTAAAGTCCTCCCCTCCCTTAATTAGGGTGTGGTCATTTAATGTGGGCGTGGTCAATTTTTAATGATATGCGCCTTGATTTCCACCAATCAGCGTGCAGTATTCGCCCCACGTGACCCTCTACCTCCCCCTACACCTACCTGACGTCACAGACGTTCAACCAATCCGCGCGTAGAAGGCACCTCACGTGACCCACCACCTCATCTCCCCTCTTTTAATTTGGGCGTTGGCCTTTTAATTTGGGCGTTGTTCTTTTAATTTGGGCGTTGTTCTTTTAATTTGGGCGTTGGCCTTTTAATTTGGGCGTTGGTCTTTTATTTGGGTGGGGCCTGGAATAAAATTAATTTTATCATCCTCTGATATACCCCTGGTGCTGGTGCACCAGGGTGGGGGGTTAGAGGGGTCCTAATGCTCTCAGCAAAAGCCACTTGGGTGATTCTGGCTTACAAGTAAACACCAGTCGATTCCCTTATATACCATACTTTTCGGGTAGCGGCTTTCATGCTGGCGCCCCTCGATTTTTGATTACCTAATTACTAATTCGCTATTGTTTCTAGGGTAACCAAATTTTTCCAAGCTCTTTTTACAATTTTTCTAAATAATACGACTACTGTTTCAAGTTGTTTTGTTTTTTAATTTTCAACTAATGGATACATTGTTTCAATTGATGGGTGTGCAGCTAAGGTGGGGCTAATACTGTCTAAAAGGTTGGGCCTGTACAACCATATACCTGTTTATAAATAAATAAATAAATACAGATGTGTTCTTTACATAACTTAATTTAAATTTTTGTCATGGATGAGGCATTTTCTAACCCCGCTAATGCGGCAGGTTTTGGTGGCGTGAGAGGTTTAGCTAAACAAACAAATCATTCTGAAAAAGAGACAGGTGAATGGTTAAGGGGCGTGAGAGCTTATACGCTGCATAAACCGGTGCGTCATCGTTACCCCCGTAATCGAATGCGTGTATATGCGCCATTTGAACAATTTCAAGTGGACTTGGTTGATCTAACCAGTTTGTCAAAACAGAACGATGGTTATAAATTTCTACTTACCTGCATCGACGTTTTCTCGCGCTATGCGTGGGTCATTCCTCTAAAAACGAAGAGAGGACTCGAGCTTCAGAAAGCATTTCAAAAAATTTTCACACTCAGTAGTGTTCCTGTAAAAGTGAACAGCGATAAAGGGAAGGAGTTTTTAAACAAACACGTTCAAGATTATTTTAAAGCACTCGACATCGATTTCTTCACCACAGAATCAGATTTGAAAGCCGTTACGATCGAACGATTCAACCGTACGTTAAAAACGAGGATGTTTAAGTTTTTTACATTTACCAACAAACACAGATACATTGACGTCTTACCGGATCTCGTGTTAAGCTACAACCAACGCAATCACAGAGCCCTGGGTATGGCACCAGCTGATGTCAATGAACGAAATGCCCCAGCTCTATGGCTGAAACAACAGAGTTATTATACAGCAGCACCACAAACAAAGCCGAGGTTGCAAGTCGGTGATCACGTACGTATTTCGAAAGTGAAAAACATATTTGATAAAGGTTATCTTCCAAACTGGACAGAGGAGGTGTTTGAGGTTTCAAAAATCATTTATAGAAAACCTGTTGTGTATAAAATTAAAGATTACGAGGGTAGCGAGGTCTCAGGCGTATTCTACGACCAGGAGTTACAAAAGGTGAAAAAACCCGAAGTTTTTAACATTGAACAGATTATTCGCCGGCGTACGAGGCGTGGTGTTCGCGAAGCTTTTGTGAAATGGCAAGGTTACCCAGTCAGTATGAACAGCTGGGTGCGAGAGAGTGATCTTTTAAATGCTTGACAAGAGGCGATTGACAGCAGTTGGGGCCGAGTACAGCCATCATGTATGAAGACACGGATTTTTATGTTACGCTACCCTCAAATACACCTACGGGTGATCAAATTCATTCCAATACAACAGCTCATTTTATCACAAGACTGCCGAGGACGCTGCGTTTCCAAGGACGATGGGAGGTTGGTTTATCGGAAACACATTTCCCTGCCCTCTTCAAGAACATTACGACTGTAAACAACACTTTCGAAATAGGTTTCAAGACTGATCACATAGATGAACAAATCGATTTCAGCATTGTTTCACCAGTAAGAACTCCGACATTCCAGACTTTCATAATCGAAGTTGAATTGGTGTTACAAGCCTATTTGAAAGATGCTCTCATTTACCATAACCCTTCTTTAGATCTCAATGTCATCATGAGTTTGCCGCTGAATGTCGGGATTCGCTTTAACACGCCCGAATTCTGTAAGTTGTTCAATGTTTCGCCAAACATTTTCTACGAGGACCGTTTCTCTCTAACTCCGAATTACAGCGGGCCGTTTAAGTGGGTATCCGATTTTTCTGTTACGTTTAGGCATCCCAAGTCGGCACCTCTTTATCAAAAAATTTTTGAATTTAAGAGTACCAAACTGCAAAATAGGGAAGTCGCAATTGATTTTCTAAAAGATAGTTTTAGAAAGGCAGGCATCGAGACAAAGATTGTTAATGATCTCGTATTGTTTACGGGGTCCTCAACGCAGTTCATCGAATTCCCAGCCGCTGTCAACAATGGATTTATAACGGCTAGGTTTCTGAACAAGAAATTGAAAACACCTATTACTATGCCCTTAAACGACACAGATGATGGTTTTATCAGCTGTGTTATTTTTGATCCGCCTGACACTCCAGAACGGTGCATCTTAAAAATTCCCGAGGGGTATTATGATAGTCGTAACGATGTTGTCGAGGCGCTCGTTAAGTTGATTCCATTGAAAGAACAGGCTTTTTACAAAATCAATCTCACACCTAACAAATGTTTTCATTTCAAATGCACAGAAGATCGCTATATCAGTTTTAGTGAGGGTTTATGTTACACATTGGGTTTACAGGCCGAACTAGCCGACCTAGAACTCGTTATCGGCGAGGGTTCAATCCCGATAGATCTTACGCGTGGGATACATGGTTTTTATCTGTATACAGACATCATACAACCGCAGGTCGTGGGTAACACATTCGCACCGCTCCTACGAATCATACCCGTTTCACATGCCAGACGAGAAGTGATTTATCAGACTTTTCATTCACCCGACTACTTTCCCTTAAGTAAAAACGTCATTGACGCGATTGAAATCGCGGTTCATTCCGACCACGGTGATTTACTTGCGTTTTTAACAGGTAAAACCATAGTGAAATTACATTCGTAAGAAACAGCTGTAGTGCGAGGTTGATTTCTTTTTTCTCTCCTACTCGATTACTTCAAGATGCATATCCCCTATCAGCCGAGCCAGGAAGTAATATCGCGTTACTATTTAAACCAGAGAGGGAATGGCTTACCTGTGTTTAGAGGGTCGGT
>JAHWFO010068719.1:5124209-5171062 GCA_023313115.1 Rhysida immarginata | reverse complement strand
CATTAAAACAATAAAACATAAGATAAAATCTACTGTAAATCTTCATAAGCCTCTCAAAAGTAGAGGTGGAACAATGTCCCCAGATCATAATAAGATAATGAATTATTGGGACAATTAGACTTTCAAATAACATTTTGGCAGTTTTAACGTCTCTAAGATATCTTATCAATTTATCAATAAACCCAACCCTTTTCAGGGCAGCAGCAACCACCCAGTCAACATCATTCCCAAAATAGCATCTTAGCATAAAGTTTCAAAATAAGGTCCACCATCTGATTAACGCTTTCAAAATTGTTATCACCTGTAGCCAACTTCTAAAATACAAATCTGACAGAGTACTTTCAATGGAAGAATTATTGTACTTTTATGTGTGTTCCATTTCCCAAAAAACCGACACCATTTTCGAATAAATAAGTCAACTTTGAAATGTGCTATGGAAACCCTTATTTTTTAGTGGTATTTCAGATTGTACACAACTTTTGAGAAATGTTTTATTCTTGTGTTTTTCCAACTGATCCCACCGTTCAGGAGATAGAGGCGGTGAAGGTGTAGTGTGTTTGGATGTAATGAAAAGGCAAAAAACAGAAAATGTTCATCAATTTAAACGAAAACCAAGGTTGACGGGTGCCTCATCACACTACCA
Source organism: Rhysida immarginata (assembly GCA_023313115.1). Classification (NCBI taxonomy): domain Eukaryota; kingdom Metazoa; phylum Arthropoda; class Chilopoda; order Scolopendromorpha; family Scolopendridae; genus Rhysida; species Rhysida immarginata. Next base: position 5,170,419 of record JAHWFO010068719.1, on the reverse strand, counting down.
CCACGTATCTCAGATCGCCGTTACGAACGCTTTCCATGACAGATAGATTGGTCGAGGAGGACCAGTTGAATGGCCCTCTCGATCCCCTGATCTAACTCCTCTCGATTTTTTTTGGGGGGGTGGGAGGTGGGGGGGGGGGGCGGTGAAAGATAGTTTTCAGAAGTGGATCAACAACACCTGAGGATATGCAGTGCAGAATCCGAGCTACGTGTGCAATGCATTCAGAAGGGTCTCCGCAACATCGCTTACAGATATGCATAGACCAAGGACATGTGTTTGAACATTTTTATTATAACAACATTTATTGTACAACCATTGTTTTGCATTACTGAAAAAATGCTATGTTCAAATAAAGACATTGCTATCATTTCATAATCCATTGTGTTTAGGAACAATTTTTGTTTTTTGCCTTTTCTTTAAATCCAAACACACCACACTTTCACTGCCTCTATTCTCCTAAACGGTTGGATCAATTGAAAAAACACCAAGAATAAAGCATTTCTCAAACGTTGTGTAAAATCTGAAAATACCATTATAAATAGGGGTTTCCATTGCACATTTCAAAGCACATTGGCTTCCATACTCGAAAATGGCGTCGGGTTTTTTGGAAATGGAATACACATGCAAACCCTCACATATAAGTATAACAATTCTTCCATTGAAAGTATTCTGTCTGATTTGTATTTTAGAAGTTGGCTATTGGTTCACCTTAGGTGAGACACCCTGTATATCCAGACAACCATATCAAAGAATAACTGACTATAACTTATATATTTGTATCACATAGGTTGTTCGCATGTTGTTTTTTTTTGTTTTGTTTTTTTTGAGCTAGTGCAGATTGCCTATTTGGTTCTGACTAGTGACGGATGATCATGTCGCAGTGGTTCGAAATCGTAGGATCGGACGAAAAAAGGATTCGAAAAATCCTGTTCTAATAATCTTTTCGTGTCGTTGTCAACATCATCAGCATCACTCTCTTCATCTGAAGAGATCACTCTCGCGATGTTTGTGTTTATTGATGATTATGTCACACTGCGCTGCACAGATGGAGATGATTAAATGCCTCCAATTAAATTTGCGTTCAAAATTTCCATTAAAAATGTCATGAACATGTATTTAAAGCTCTTATTAAAAATTTTTAATATCCTAATTTGCTTTATTAAAGCTTATTCCTTCGATTTAAATAAAATTATAAGTGATCATTTAAAAATTATGCTTGTACAAGAAAAATAATTATAATTACTGGTGATTATTTTCTTTGCAGCAGCCGTAATTATGTTATAAATAATGATTGTAATTCCGTGAGTTATTTTTGAAATAAAGACTATCAAAAGTAAAGCTGTTTTTATTTTACAAAAAGCTAAGTTCCTTTCAGCTTATTTCACTTTCATTTAATCAGAGCCACTTGTTTGTCCCGTTCAAATCGTCACATTCATTTTGTATCATTCATTTTGCCTCATTTATTTCTTCCCAGAGTCACTTCATCATTTAGTTGACTCAACACAGTCAGTACTTTCAATTCATCACATGCATCTCGTCCCGCAGAAACAATTATGCGGCCGACTCGACAACCTGGTTTCTTCACTCAGACTGAAATTCACACGGAACTAATTATTTTGTGCTAAGCATTGGAAGTCTAAGCATGAGCTAGGCATTAACAAACCAGTATCTACGTAGGACATAGTTTGTAAAACTATATATTCTATATAATAAGTTATTATTGAATTTATTTAACTTTAAAACAATGCTCTGTGGACGGAGTAGGAATTAGCCACGTCTATAGAGACATGTCGCATGTAAATATGATGTTGGATAAAATATTTAATCACTTATTAAAAATTATCTGATTCGCGAATGGATAGACTGAATGAAGAATTAATGTTTTATTTATTTAAAATATCAAAAATATTTAAAATGTAAAAAAAAATTTTCAAACAGAAATATAATGTTAACTTTTAAAGGATGATTATTTAAATTATTCAAAAATTTTTCTTTTTAACCAAACATGCACTCAATTTACTATGCCTTCACTTAATACACTCTAATCAATTTCATAAATTAAGTAATCCACAAAAACCAACCGTAGATTATACTTTGCGGCTGATAATATTAACAGTTCTTAAAATGTTCTTGCTCAACAATATTGTAACCGAATGCGTTAAGTCACGTGTTTGCAGCGATTAGACTGTGACAAATTGATTAGGTCGAGTCGACTGTGTAAAAAATAGTGATTCCGGGATGAAGTGAATGTGATGATTTGAATGAGACAAAATGAATTGACCTTGAATTTGACGAAAGTTGACTATGAGTAAATAAAATGTGTTGACCTGATCTGCAACCAAAAAATAAGCATTCATTTTAATTTAATTTTATATGCCAATTTTGAATAATCCATCCAAATATATGTTTATTTATTCAAGTTAGAAGAAAATTTAAAAAGGGCTTCAACTCACTTGGGCTACGATGCTGGAAAAGACCATTGACGACAAGGTCCTAGATTAATGTATTCGCAATTAAAAACTGGAATTTTTCCCAGACTTACGAGAATGTATTTATTCAAAATAACTGCTACTGAAGGTTGCTGATTTACTTGTACGAAAGACTTGTAAGCAAGCTACAACAGCAACATTTTCGCTTCAGTACATTCGCTTCTAGTGCAAAAGGAAATAAAATGCCATTGTAAAATGTTTTTTTAAAACAAATATAGACATACCGGATACTCTCAAAAACTGGCTGCACCCGTTTTCGGATGAGGAGAAAGAAAATTAAAAAGCAACCTGAAAACCTGAGACGGTACTTTTCTCTTCACCGGGCGCCACCGAGACGGAAAAAACGCGATCTACAAAGTGCGCCCGGTGAAGAGAAAAGTACCCCGAAACAAATATTTCGCAACCGAATACGATTAAACACAAAAACACACTTAAAAACAAGCTTAAGAAATCAAATTTGAAAAATCAATAAACTAATTAAAGAACAAAAATTTTATTATTCATTTTTATAATATTATTCGATTGCATACCTAATTATGCTTAATTGTACAGCATTTAAGCATAGGTTTTTAATTGAAATTTCGTTATCAATTTTTTATGTTTAAATGATATTAATTATGATTTTAAATATTATAATCTTATACGTATTAATATGGGTTTCTATTCTTCGCCAATTAAAAAGCACACAGAGTTCTCAAAAATTTTGTTAAGTAGCGGAAGAATGGAGCTGCTTATTGATTTTACCAAGTCCGTTTGTCTCCTTCATATAGTCTACATTTTTTAACGTAGAAGGTTGAAATTCGTCATTCTTCATTATTTACTTTTGGTTTCGATTGGCCTACTAGAGTCGGAGTTACAGGGGTGGGAGTTAGAGAAGTTCATCTGTCTATACGGTATATAGATATGAAAAGAGCGCATTTTGATATGCAGATTTCTTTAGGCAAGATCTACATTGTCATGAAGTTTTGGCCAAATTGTTCCCGTGGGATGGAATTGCGAATCCACTGAAGCTTTACAAAAGATGCTCAAAATGTGAGCCAGCCATGGCCTCACATGCATGGTATCGGCGTAACATGGATACCCGTATGCGGCCGAAGATTCCGGGTATTTCTCTGATGTCGTTACGGGAGTAGCGGTCACATGGTCCTTGTTTTCAAGTGGCAACACATGGCTTGCGATGGTAAGAAACGAAAGAGGATACACCTTTTTCCATTTTCTAAACATATGCTCGAGAAATTAATTTTTTGCTTTAAAAATGAATGTTAAATAGTAAGATAAAAGGGGTAAAAAATAAATGAACTCACGGCTTCCGCTGCTTTCCAATATTTCCTCGCATACACTGTTTTGCAATGAAATTGCCCCACCCACAAGCAGTTATCCGAATGAGCCAAAAGTAGGTATACAGCAAGAGATACATCTGAACACACCTTTATTAAGTTATGGAGCCAAGACGTGCCAAGAAGTGTACAGGGTGTCCCAACGGAAAGCGGCATCATTAGGTTGTGGCACCACCTCTAGCGGCGATGCATTGTTCCAGCCGCAGGTGTAGGTGATCATACAGGTGGCGAATGTCTTCTTGGGGTACGTCTGTCCAAGCCTGGTGAACCTGCTGTGTCAGTTCATGGAGAATGCGGGGTGAGCATAAACGACGTCCCACCATGTCCCACACGTGCTCAATTGGCATGGGTCTGGGGACCTTGCGGGCCATGGCAGCCAGTTGACATCATGCAGACATGCCATGCTCATGTTTGCCATGTGCGGTCTGGCGTTATCTTGCTGAAAGACTGCGCTGGGTATGGTATGCAGAAAGGGCAGTAATACGGGCTGCAGAATCTCTGTGACGTACCGTGCTGCTGCCAGGGTGCCTTGGATGGTAACTAAAGGCGTTCTGGTATCGTAGCCGATGACACCCCAGACCATTATCCCGGGTGTTGGTCCACGATAGCGATACCAGATGCATTCGTTCCAATGGTCTGCGCCACACCCGACCGGCGTCTGCCGTCGGTGTCCAAACAAAAGCGGGATTCGTCGCTGAAGACCACCGGGCGCCATTCCATTCGCCAGCCTACTCGTTCACAGTAGTGGACATGAAGATCGAAGGCAGTGCTCCTTTTATCAGAAGAAATTAATGTCTTATCAAAAATTTCCTTATATTTACAAAAGATAAAACTAAAGTGTACGCAGAAATTTTAGGCATGAAATTGAATTCGAATTATTACAGGTTAGATTTTTACCCTTTGGGGTCATCTAAAACAGCTAATCTACAGCGTTGACATCAATACTATCAATACTCGTGAAAAGTTACTCCAAATTTGCAATAACGAAGCCTACGTTCTTGTTTATGATTCGGTGATTCGAACACCATTGCAGTCGTATCGCGCGGTGCTCAGGTGTCAAAGGAAGACACAACAATGGACGCCTGGCAGACATTGTCGCGGCGTGTAACCGTCGTGCTATTGTCGCTATTGACACTGGAACAGTAACGGGAATAGTGATGTTGTCGCGCAGTTGCCGCAGGGTGATGGTTCTGTCCGCTAGCGCTGTTCGCAGTATCCGCCTATCGGTACGAGCTGACGTGCTTCTCCGAGCCTCAGAGCCTGGTCTTTTGGTATGTGTGCCTTCCTCTCGCCTTTGCCTCCAACATCGGCCTACCGTCCGTGCGTCCTGCCACACATGGACAGCAATCCGTCTGGTTGACCATCCAGCCTCGGAAAGGCCAATAATCTGACCTCGTTCAAAGTCCGTAAATTGCGTGAACGTTTGTCATTGTCGTAGTCGTGGCATTGAGGCAGTACTGTACTTTCACGACTCGTGAATCACGAGGCAGTTGCTTCCTCCCTATTGCATGGAACGTCTCGCACAGCTGTCAACTGATGAGCCTATACAGGCGGCACCCGAACACCCTGTATCAACCCAAATGGTCATGTCCCGTGAGTGTGTGCATCTAATCGTTTACTAGTCGGAGCGATATGGATAAGGTCGGATAACTCCTTGTTGGTGGGGCGATTTCATTGCAAAGCAGTGTATATAACTAATTCTTGTTTTATTTGTATTAGTGTTTGTCCAGCAAAAGCATTATAATAATTCGATAATCAACGACAATAGTTCCCGTTATATTTTATGGTTCCAGCGAAATTTCATAATCATCTTAAACCATTTAATGAAATAAAATATAAATAAAACAATTAAAAATATTTATAACCATTTTTAAGCTTTATTAAGATATTAGTTTGTACTCCACTTGAATGATTCAAGTGATTCCTTCACATAGGCCACATTATCGTTTTCAAAAACTACATAAATTGGAAATTTAAAAGCTATTATTTTTCCAATATTAATCTCGGCGTGGACAAATAGACGCAAAAAAAAACGTTGGTTAAACCCATCATTACTGTATTTTCGATTTTTTTTTTTCATTTTGACTTCGGATCCGGATAGAGCATCAAAAAGTAAGTAAAAATTACAAAAGGCACTAATGTCCATCTAATTGGGAACATGTATATTTAAAAATTTTATTCGGGAATAATGAATACAGAATAAATACAGGTAATAAACGAGTAAAAAAAAATTAAACATGGCTAGTTTTTTTTTGTTTTTTTTAAGGGACAACAGCTTTGACTCCATTTAACATTCTGACATATATTATTAGTAGTATTATTATTGTTAATTGCTAATTCATCATAAATTAATTCACATTTTACGATGAAATCATTGAGAAATAGTTCGTCTGAATGTCATACATTGAATGGTCTCTTGCAGCAAACTTTAGAAAATGCAAACAATGGTGACCACATGTAGCTTCACTTGGATGTTGGACTAATTTCGAATTGTAGACCCAATTTTCAGCCTGTCTATACATGAAATCGTGGAATTGGGAGGTGGTTTTTGACCAAACCAATCAAAGTAGTAAGCTAATGAGGGCTTATGGATAAAAAAACTAATCCAGTGAGTGCCAGGTTGATTAGTGCCATCTGTATTAGCTACAACTAAAGACGGGTAGCTGGGTTTGTGACGAGCGATTACATCAGCTGGAAATACACCTCTGGCTATAGGTTTTGTACACGGATCTCTCTCTAATGCACGCCATATTTGTGCTGTATCCATAGAGCTTTAATTTGTATAGTCAAAGGTTACGGTACGGTCTTTACTGATTTCTAGTAAGTTCTGATATTGACAGTAGGTGATGATGTTCACAGATTCCGTCAGAGGTTGGGAAAAATGTACTTCAACACCAGGTGTGCCATTACGAATAAGGTTAAAATGCTGTATATAATAACTAGCAAACCCGCGCCCGGCGTTGCCTGGGCTTTTTAAATCATGAAGTAAAAATACAGTACAGGTAAATTTTAAAAAAACATTTATTTAATGTCAAAATATTAATGGAAGTTTTTGGACTACACCTAAGTTCTTGAGTACTTCCTTATAAACGACATTTAATGTTGTTGCATCTTTACTGCAAATGTATAAATTTCTAGGGTCGCTAACTCTAGAACAGGCAACATACAGTTGGCCATGTGAGAAACAATCATCTTGCAAATTTACTCCAGCTACTTTCAATGTTTGGCCTTGAGATTTGTTAATTGTTATGGCAAAGCAAAGTTTAACTGGAAATTGAATGCGTTTGAACTGAAAAGGTAAGTCTGTAGGTATTAAAGGGACTCTTGGAATTAAAACTGTTTCACCAAGACCACTTCCAATAATAACTGAACCTTCTATCACATTATCTTTTAGTGATTTCACAATTAACCTTGTTCCATTACAAAGTGTTGGAGGATTTAAATTTCTAAGTAACATTATAGGAACACCAATTTTAAGTTGTAATAAATGAAATGGAAAACCAGAAGGTTGTAATGAGTTTAAAATTCCACAGGGTAATGTACTGCATTTTCAGTTTGTAAAACTGTGTTGATGGAACAATACTGTTTTACATTTCCTTCAACTTTGTTCATTATTTTTAAGTTTATTAGGTTAGCAGAATCGTTACTTGGTGTTAATATAATCCTCTCTTGGAACCATCCTAAAGACTTGGACTGAATATTAGAAATATCGGGGTAAATTTTTTCAATCAAAGAATCTAGTGATTCGACATAATTGCACAATGAAGAATCAAGTTTTATCCTACCATTTACTTCTGGTTCACTGCCACAACCAATTTTCAACAATTTTGTAGAAAATGCATCTGCCTGTTGATCATTATTTAAAAGGACCCTCATGTTTTTAGTGAGTGAAAGGTGAACAACATGCTCCCAAATAAAAGACTTTTTTGAGCAAGCATTTACTTCGTCAGCAACTGTACCTTTTGTTATAACTGGTAGAGTTTGACGAAAGTCACCTGTGAATAAAAATGTCAAGCCACCCATTATTTGATTGGAGTTTCTAAGATCTTTCAGAGTGCGATGCAAAGCTTCAACAACAACCTTATTTGCCATAGTAGCTTCATCCCAAACTATCAAGGAAGATTGACGAACTAATTTTGCAGGAGCACTTTGTTTTTTTATTTGGCAGAAAGGAGTGTCCCCTGGTATAATTGTGACGGGACATTTAAAAGTTTAGAGGAGAAAAAAGGTTTCGGTTTCGCTTCGCATGGTTTCTGTTTACACAGCTGTTAGAGGAGAAAAAAGCATGGCAGCCTATCGCAGAAATATTACGTATTTCATCGAGTTCTTTTGAATTTTTTTGTGTTATATATTTTTTATTTTTTTATTGAATTAGTTTATTGAAATATTAAGTTGTGGGGTTACAGTATAGGTAAATTTTAAAAAACCTTTATTTAATGTCAAAAAATTAATGGAAGTTTTTGGACTACACCTAAGTCTTGAGTACTTCCTTATAAACGACATTTAATGTTGTTGCATCTTTACTGCAAATGTATAAATTTCTAGGATCGCTAACTCATAATGTTCTTGCAAATTTACTCAGCTATTAAGATGAAGTAGAATTAGCTTATGTTTGTTTGTTTGCTCAAGAGATGGCGCTAAGCGTTTCGATCGCCGATCACCATATGATGAGCAGCCATGTTGACGCATTTTGAGAGCAATTAACGTAAATAATTTAATATAAAACCAATTTTTATGAATTAATACCTAGCCTACAAAATTTCTACATAAATCCCCTAACAAACAAAACTTGTTTCATAAAAATCGATGCAGTAGTTCTTAAGGTTATCGAGCACATACACAGGGGAAGTGACTTAGATTTATACTATGTATAGATTTCGATTTCCGCTAAGATCGTACGAAATGAAAGAATACCCAGAACCGTATTCAACCTGATTCACGTCGACGTCTCTTTCTTCCTTCCAGAGACCTAGTGCCTTCAACGAATGAACAAACTCACGTATGTACGACCCCTCTGCGAATCTAGGAGTTAGAGGTTGATTTGGAAGAACATGACTGTCAAGTGAACCACGAAGCTCGGGACTCGTCTTGGATTTTAAAGGCACAACCCACGCAAAACGCGAGAACACATCGATGCATGTGAGAAGAAATTTATACCCATCATTCTACTTTGACAAACTGCTTAGGTCGATTAAATCTACTTGAAATGGATCGAACGGTGCAAAAACACGCATGGGATTACGAGGGTAGCGATGTCTAATAGGTTTGTGTAACGTATAAGGTGGAACACCACTTAACCAATCACGTCTATCTTTTTCTGACTGGTTTGTTTGTATAGCTAAACCACGAACACCACCAACCCCTGCTGGGTTTTCAGGTTGAAAATAGACTTGTTGCATATCTGACAAACAAATAAAAGCAATCGGAGTGATCAGAAGTATTAAAAAAAAAAAAAAAAACTTTAAATAAAAGATGTGAAAAACAATAAAAACACAACCTGAGCACCTTGAATCGATAATGATAATTACGAAGAGTAGTTAACGAATAAAATTAAAAAAAAATCCGGTGGTTTTAAACGCAATAGAAAATTAGTAATTAGGTAAAAACGAATGTGATGGACCAGATTAGGCCTAATGTAAAAACCCATCCATCATCATTAACTCGACGGTCAATCAAACACCTGTCAACCCTTTGGCACCTAGACCCTTTGGTTACCTGTAATGTAACACCACCATACCTGCAAACCCCTTTGGTCATCTGAATACCTTGTAACCCTTTGGCCCTTGGGTTACCTGTAAGTCAACACCTGGTTATTCATTAAAAATTAATTAATTATCATTAAATTCAATTAAAAACCAATTCATTATCATTAAAATCAATTTAAACCAATTAAAAATCAATTAAAACAATAAAAACCCATTAATCTTAACCCTTTGACAACTTTTAACCCTTTAAACGCCAAGAAAAGGGGTGCACGCGCCTCCCCCCTTTCCGCCAATGCTGGTGCTATAACATAAAGAAATAATGAAATTATGAATGAAACTTAAAAGTGAGGTTAAAATAAATAACTGTGATTTATATCTTGAAAAAGAGTAAATGTTTAAATATGAAATTCCTTAACTATATAAATATTACTTTTTAAAATTATAAGCCCTACAGAACTTTTTTCATTCAACTAACAATTTATTACTGGATTCTTTTTTCCATTTTTAATCAGCAACATGCCCCGATATTGCTGTGTTCCTGCTTGTACTTCCAATCGTCCCGGATCTAAATATATTACAGCTTTTAGATTTCCAGAAGACGAAAAAATGAGAACAATTTGGAAACGAAAGATACCAAAAGATTTTAAAACTTTACGCAGAAATACAGTACTGTTGTCTGCTTGAAGCACTTTAGTAAAGAATTTATTATTACACATGATATAATGGCTAACAAAGATGGACATGAAATAAAAATTCCAAGGTCGTATCCAAAACTTGCTAAAGACGCTTATCCGTCCATCTTTCTAGAAACTAGAAAAGGACCCCGAAAAGCAACTCTAGAGAGAAAAGAAAAAATGAGAAAATTAGATGATTTAGAATTTGAAAATTGGATGCAAAATGAGAAGATCACTAATTTTGATGATATTAAAATAGAAATAAAAAAATCAAATTGTAAACTTTCAGATATTTTAATTTCTCGTAATATAACACAATTCATGTGTGCGATAAATGCATTAGTTTTCTGTATATCATTTGTGATTCTTGTCCTAATTTTGTTAAGTGTGTAAAGGTACAAAAAGATTTGAGCGTTTTCTTGTATGTAAACCAATCACTTGTCAATGACATTGATAAATTTTTGACAGTTCCCGGTAAATTATCGTTCTGGAGTGAATTAGAAAATGTATTATGTTTTGTAAAAGGTTTTGAAACAAACAATGAAGTCATCTATCAAAAGACGAATTATAACAACGCATTAGGTTTCTGGAATGACTACTTAAAAAATGAATGCGAAGAATCAAATTATGAATCCGGTAACTTTATCCTTGAACAAATGCAACTGTTAAGCAAACCCTTACATGGAAGGCGTGTTCGCATATTCTACATCTTATATCTCTGGAGCTTGTTACATATCTATCGCATTCCGTCTTTTTTTTATTGACTTTCAAACTCCATCAGTCATTTTTGGGAAACCCGAGAACAAAAGCTTACCTAGATAACCACAAAACAGTCATTAACATCGATTATGTCTTTTCTGAATGTAAATGTCAATTTGCAAATCATGTATAAAAGATTCTAATAACTTTTAGCAACATTTGTTTAAATAATTATGCCAGAAAATGCAATGATATTCAAATGAAAGAAAAAAATGAAAAAAAGATGAAAAAATTTAAACATTGTTGAAATATTATCAAATTAATTATTTATCTTTAAAATTATTCAGAAACTATAATAATCAAATTTGCCTGTATTTCTGAAATTTTTAACGTTTTAAAAAATAAAATAAAATAAAAAGACTAAATTTAACTTGTTATTCAATAATTATGTCTACATTATTCCAGATAATAAATTGATTCTAAAACTTTGATTAATTTATTTTCAACAAAAAAACTTTCTTTGGGTTTTAATTCGAAAATATTTAGAGAATTTAAAACAACTATACAATTCAATAATTTTATTTTATTAAATGTAATAATTTAAATATTATTAAAAACTACAAATTTTTAAAACTCAAAAATATCTCTTAATGTTTTCCTTTAATTTGCTAACGAGCTCTCCCTCTCATTGTATTCTTTACTCGCTGCCCTCTTTCCCTCCTTTTGTGACGTCATCAGCTCATAGTGTCCGGGCCTTCTTATCTAGGAGGCCTTGATCTATGGTAACAATTAGCATATTTAAATCCGGCGCGCGCGTTCATTTAACGGCCCTTACCGACATCAAATTCAGCTATTCCGAATTTAAGAAACCATGCAAGAAGCGAGGCTTCGTAGTTTCCTAGAGAGGGATAACAAATGTATTAACTAGAAGCGGCACCATTTCTGAGGGTAAAAAGCAGGCCAATCCGAGACCATCAACTAGCCATACTTCTGACGTCGTCCGGAAAATTCGGGCTCTCGTAACCGGATGTAACCCACCAACAAACGGGTCACTGAACAGAAGGTAAGGACACCTGTGTGCACAGTAAATACAATTAACAATCGTGATTTACAACTGGAGAAGCGACATAAAAGCAATGATAGCTATACAACTTCTGGATTGCTGACTCAATGGAGAAAACCAGCGCGAAGTGTAGCCGAAATTACAGCAAGTCCAGGACACAATAGTCGATTACCTTCGGGGACGATTTTGCCCTTTCCCATACGATATGATGGTTAAAGTAGACAGAAAAAATAAGTAAAAATCTATAATTTCTATATAGACGGACAACTTTAAATAAATAAAGAGATCATGATAGCGTTATTATTGATAAATTACATATAAAATCCATTCATTAAACTTTTTATAAAAACACATAATATCATTGATGCGTTTTGTAAAAATAAAGAAAAGTAATTAAATAAACAGAAAGATTAATAAAAAATTTTAATGTAATTAATGAAATGAGTAAACTAAGAAATGCCGGCTCGGTGGCCGAGTGCGCTAAGGCGCAGGTCTTGTCGCTATCGGATGGGAGAGTCGCGGGTTCAAATTCCGCCGAGGACATGGGTGTTTATCTTTGTGTTTGTCTCTGGGCTTGGCGCAATATTACCCCATAGAATTAGTCCCAGTATTATCGTTGGCTTTGTACATCGATAATCTAACTCAGTTTAATAATAATAATTTAGGAAATAAATATAATAAATTCAATACGTACGGAAAATTAAACTTAATTATAAACTGACAATTATTTCATAATAAGTGAATAAAATGAAAATAAAATAACATAAGAAAAAAACTTTAAAAAATGTAAAAGAATAAATAATTAAAAAAAATAATGTAAATAAATAATATAAATTAAAATTAATACAAGTAATATAAATTAAGTTAAAATAAATAAATAAGTAAATAAAGTCAATAACATAGAATAAACATAAACAAATATTAAAAAAAAAAAAACTTGTTAAAATATAAGACTGTATTATAATAATTAACCGTAATATAATATGGATTTATTTCATTATAAGGTGGTTAGGTATTGCGTAGCGTCCACAAAGGTAATCGACTAATTTTCCTGGTGATTTGAATTTCGGCTACGCGTTTACCCCATAAGGTTAGCGATCCAGAAGTTGTATTCACCATAGTATTAGAGGGGGTATAATACTATGGTATTCACTACTTGCTTTATTCAGTTCCACCCGAGTCCGTCGGGCGCCGCCACTGAGCTGGCCATTATGGGTATGTGTGTTTTCGAAGTTCATCGCTCGCGCACACTACACGACAACTTAAACACCCAACAATTAATAATATTTGACTGGTCTCCATGAACAAAAAATTACATCGATGTCGTCGAGGTCTAGAGGAGTGTGCTGTGCAGTAGTTGGGTGTAAAAATAACTGGAAAAAATTACACATTTGGAAAAAACAAATGTGCTCTCTCCACGAGTTACTTCATGAAGACTGTCCGTGTCGCAGGTCTTTTGATCAAATAATCTTCTATGTTTTTTTCAGTGATTTGTGGTCATCCGTCCACCATCTTCATTTTCAAAAACAAGAGAGAACTCGTCATCTTTAAAGAGGAAAATTCTATTATTAAAAAACACTTAACTTTATTTTCAGTTCAATTGCATAGCCCTTCTTTAAGATCACTATTGAATTTGGAATTTCTATAACTGAGAGCACATAAAAAATTACATAAAGTGTATGCTTCATTGCAAATACAACCGTGTGTATTAATAATTAATAAACTACACATTATTAATGAAACGCATTTAATTATCTACTTCATCTATAATATCAAAAAAATTCTTAATGGGAGCAGGTATATAATAATATAAATAATATGATAATTTTGTCATTGGGTTTTTATCTAACTTTCATTCCACGCGAAGCCTGGGTGGTGGTGACAACTTTCCGCGAGTTGTTAAATTCAACAGTTGCTCAGCGCTGTATAAAGTGCTGCAGCAATGGAGTGGTTAAAAGCATTGTTGAGCTCTGTTGAAGGATCAGACGTGTGCAGCAGAACACTGGTTCGAGATTACAATTTGCAGCAACCCTTTTCGTTGCTTGTTCTGTTGCATAAGCTTTCTTACAAATGGCGGCGTTCATGAGTGAAGACGATTTTGTGTAAGAAAATATACAATTTCGTTACAATTAGATATTGACACGGCTAAGAAGGTTGTAAAAGGTATATTAATGATTTTGAAAAGATTACTTTCACGTCTCCCATTGGGCTTTCAACCGTGACAGCTTGGCTGTCCGTGGTGTCTGCGATAGCCCAATTGGTAGAGGCATCGGCCATGATAGTCGAGGTTCCTGGTTCGAATCCGGATCGCAGATTACTTATCGAGATGTTTAATAATAGACAAAGGTCTTGATTAAATAAAACCGGCGACTTGGCGTGGGATCGTTTCCCTGTGCGAACGAGGCGATCGTGGCAGACAGCTTGTTTGCAGCAGAGAGCCAACAAAACCGTGGTTTTAATACCGCACTGCTGCGTGCAACACGACGTCATTTTTGATGCTGCAGTGCTGAAGAACTTTTGAATTTAACAACTCGCGGTTTGTTTAATTACAAAAATTTTTTTTCTGTATCACTACTTACTTCTTATTGCGCACATTGATGAGTAAGTTGCTTCCACTGAAAAGAGAATCTTGTAAATCTTTTGTTCGACCAGATTAATGAGGCTGTTGCTGATGAAGTACTCGCTTAGAACAGAAAATAGAGGCTTCCACGCTCGCGCACACACCCTCAATGGCTGCACCCTGTCGCTGATTCGGCAAGTGGTGAATAGATATCATTGCATAAAAGCCACGTTCATAAATTGTTGTCGCGCCATGTTGAAGAACGACGGACCAACTGCCGTAAACTATATGAACGATACCTGGTGGACGAAAAGTGGAAATACGTGTTCACACTAGATGAGGCATGTGTTTATTTAAGCGGCTGCAACAAGAGCAAAGCCATTTTTTACTCGTAATAATAGTTAATTGGTCCATAATTCGCCACAATATACCAATTGTACAAATTGCGTTGTAGTTGTGTAATAGTGAAAATAAAAAAGAATATTCAATTTGAAATATGGGTTTTGCGCAGAAGGGCAGTGATGTTTCTAATCGACTTTTTACAAGAAATCAAAGGTTTCTTTATGAAATGACAGACACGAATTTGCACTATTATTTTTCTATTTAACCGCTCTTCGATGACTTCGAGACATAAAAATATTTTTCATCGAAGAAAACAGGTGATTTGAAATTTCAGACGAACTTGATCAAAATGTTAATAATTTACAACTAAGCTACCTTAAAGTTTAAGCATCATCAAACTAAAATTTAATCAAAATTTTTACGCTTAATCAGTTTTGTTTAAATTTGATTGGCTTAAAACAAATTTAATAGGTTTTCATCATGTCTGATTAATTAAAATATTCATTCAACATTAAGAACAAAGTGTGAGCTGATAATTACATTTTGATTAAGAATTCGTTTTTAATTAAACAAAAAATTATGATACTCAGTTTGGCACAAGTAAGCTTCGAAGAAGAGCTTAATTGTTTCTTTTTTCTTGGTTTTTTTTATTTTGTTAATTACAGAAGATAAACCCGT
Organism: Rhysida immarginata; assembly: GCA_023313115.1. Taxonomy (NCBI): domain Eukaryota; kingdom Metazoa; phylum Arthropoda; class Chilopoda; order Scolopendromorpha; family Scolopendridae; genus Rhysida; species Rhysida immarginata. The sequence continues at coordinate 5,154,872 of JAHWFO010068719.1, read as the reverse complement.
GCCAATGGGATGATTATGATCAGTGGTTAATTCGAAATTTGCAGCCAATAGAACTTTAATATTATGACGGACAACGGCCTGACCGCCTATCATAGCAGCCATTCGGCCGCGTCACTTTTCCATCGTGGTCAGTCGCGTAGAGAATATCCTATTACGGTCTCAGTATTGTATGTTCATTGAGGCAAGCTTTTGCTTGCATTCAGAAACAACTGAAAAAAAAAAGAGTAACGGAAGCCAAGAAAAGAAAACACGCATCGATGCTGTTCTATTTCTCCTAGGGAATCCGTGAGATGAAGCGCGAAGGAAGCCGCAGAGGAGAGACAGAGATAGAAATGGAATCCAATTTGTGTCCCCCCACAAATCCTCCACTGTCACATATTTGCCGGTCGAATTCCTCTTTAAAATGTTAATTCACTTAATATCCACGTCCCCTCAGTTTGAGAAAGGGGAGAAGAAATCGAGACGATAAAATTTCTGAAATTATTAAGCTATCGATTCCATCGCTTCTCCCCTTTTATTCTTTCATTTTTCTTTCATCTTGTGTATTAATTTAACTTTCTTTTACTTCTTTCATGGGCTGTGCCGCGTTCGTGTGCCGGTGTCACCTTTCGCGGGAGCTGGCTGATCGAGTTGTCACCTGCGAGCATCATCGAGTGATGCCGTCTGAAAGTAAGCAAGTAATTTGAATTTAAATCATAGTTGTTGTCAGCTTACGAGTAAGTAATATTTAAAATGGATAGTCTAGATCAGTTAAAAATTACATTATATCGTTTCATTTATAAAATCATTATTTGATTTATTTCAATTTTCTCGTCCTACCTATTATTTACCGGTTGATTTAATAAATTTAATAAAAATAAACTAGTCCACAGCGCAACTCTAGAACCTTTTGTCATTACCCACCTTCCACTTTCGATAAAATTTCATAATGTCGCTTTCAAATAACCTGATTAGAGATTTTTATTTTCTTTTAAAACCTTTTAACCTCCTCTGGAGTTCTGATTTCATGTTGAATCTTTGAAAAGTTACTCTCCAATTATCCTTAATGGCATTAAGTTAATGTAGGGCTAGTCCAACGTCGATTTTATTTCACCCGATTTTTACGTTTTTTAGACTTTATTCTTCTTTTCTACGGATTCGATAATACCCCTATCCCTCAATTTTATTACTTTCCCGGATTCTATTGTTGTTTTCGGAAATCTTTATAGGTTTCATGAAACGTTTGAAATGAAATCTACTTATGAATCTAAGTTTATGTTTCACTGATTTTGATTTTTAATTACAGAACTTTATTTATGTATTTAAATTAAAAATATTTTAATTTTCTTCTTTATCCTCTTTATTATATTCTTCAATAAATACAATTATAAATTTCTTTTTGGTAAGCAAAATATCAGATTGGAAAACAATTTTCTTCACAATGATATTTATAAGTAATATTCCAAAAATGTTATGGTCATCGGATACTTGAGCTGATTAGCAATGAAAGGAAGAGAGATGAGTCAACCGATATTCAACTCCTTTGCTCTCCACTTATTCATCCGAGTAACACGATAATTCTTATGGCAACTGCAAAACAAAAATATAACCTGATATCCCATTCATTATAGTTCCTCAGAGGAAATGATCGATTTGCGTTCTTCCGAATGTGCTTATTGTGTGGAGTGGAGTTCAAATGAGTAATTAGCTTCTGGTAACGTTTATTCGATTCCAGTTTCTGTCAACTTCAAAGCCTACGAAAACATACTTTAGCTGGCAGTTTTTGCGAATTTGTTCGTCAATTCTTGTGGAACCTGTTAAAACCAACATCTTCGAAGGTTTCTCCAATACGTAATGTATACATTTCAGTTTATTATTCAGTATTTCATATTAATTAGAATGACTGATTTTGGGATATAAGTTACCCTTTAGGGTGTAATAATAATGTACACAGTTTATGTCTCTATTGCGCTGCAGGAAAAATTTAAGTGTTTCCCTCTGCTCTCTAAATGAAATTAGGTAATTTTTGGCTAATTTGAGGGAGAAGAATTAATTCGTTTTATGCAATGATGATTCTGTATGATGTTGGCGTTATGCAAATCCTTCCGCTTGTAGCGCCAACGCTCCTCCCCCCCGATGGCTCTTAGGAGATTCTACAATTGAGCTTTATAAATATGTTTTAAAGTTATTCAGTTGTAAATGATATACTCGACGACCCAAATTAAAGTATCCCTATTCAGTGATAACCGTGGGTAGAAACGCCGTTCTGTAATGTAAACTGGTTTCAAGGCGAAGAGGTTTTCGAAAATATAATTTGGAATCATCATCATCATCACGGTCAACCCTTTGCAATCCACTGCTGGATGAAGGTCTTCTCTAAACGCTTCCATTCTTCTCTGTTTGAAGCTTTGGATTTCCAGTTGACAACAGCCACCTTCCTTATTTCGTCGAGCCACCTTGCATGGGGTCGTCCTCTTGGGCGTTTAAAGTCTCGAGGGTACCAATCCAGAATGACTGTGGTCCATCTCATGTCTTGTCTTCTTGCAATGTGACCAGCCCATTGCCATTTAGAACGTTTGATCCGTTCGATGACGTCAATCACCTTCGTTTGGCTTCTTATCCAGCTGTTGCATTTTCGATCCTTTCTTGTAATTCCCAGCATACATCTTTCCATGCTTCTCTGTGTTGTCTGTAGTCTTTGTGTTGTCCTCCTTGATAAAGTCCATGTTTCAGCTCCGTAGGTGAGTGCTGGTAAAACACACTGGTTGAAAACTTTTCGTTTCAAGCTAAGTGGCATGTTGCTCTTCAAGATAATGTTATTCTTGCCAAAAGCACTCCATGGTGTTTCTTGTCCCAGGTAAATGTAGCTCTGTACTTCTTCAATCACAATGCTGCCTGTCATGACCTTCTGTTTTGGAGCAAATGCATTGAACATAACGTTTGTCTTCTGTGTGTTCAGTTTCAGTCCTACACGCCGGCTAGCCTCTGCTAGTTCTTGTAACATTTCCTCCAATTCAGAAGGACTATTACTGGTGAGAACGATGTCATCTGGTACGTCTGACATCTCAAGGCATTTCGTGAATAAACTTGCCAGTAACTTGTTGAATTCTTCTCCTGCTTCCTTAATCAGGTCAATTGTAATTCCATCTTCTCCGGGGGACTTTCCTTTCTTCATGGATTTAATAGCCTTGTCAACTTCGCCTTCCATAACCGGTGGCACTTCATCTTTTCCTTTCAGTTGGTCTGCTCTTCTTACGTCATTATCATCTTCACATTTGTAAAGTTTATTGTAGAAGTCCTCCACAATTTCGATCATTTCACTTCCATTCTTCGTGATTGTGCCATTTGCTCTCTTGAGTGCAAATATTCCTCTTCTTCCAATGCAGAGCTTTCTCTTCGCAGTTTTCAAACTCTTGTTATCTTCAACCGCCTTTTTGACAAGATTGCAGTTGAACTTCCGAACATCTTCTGTGATGTGTTTCCATACTGTCTTGCAAAGTTCCGCATATTCTATTACTGATCTTGTATCTTCTCTTTTTGTCTTCATTTCTTCATTAATTTCCTCGTTTCTTCTGTGAGTTTCGTCTGTGGTTTGGAAACTTGTTCTCCAGCTACTACTTCCGCTGCTTCTTTTATGTGTTTAGTTAGTGTCCTGTTAATATCTGTGATGTCATCTTCCTGGATGCCGCTCTGTAAGATTTCAAAGCGATTTCGCAGTTCTAGCTGGAATTCCTTTCTGCGTTCTTGCAGGCGTGCAATGTTGATGATCTTCTTTGTGTTCCTGAAAAGCTTTCGTCTTTCTGTTTTCGTGTTTAGAACAAGCTTGCATCTTACCAGTCTGTGGTCGCTTCCTGTGTTGAAGTTGTTGAGAACAGTGCAGTCGTGAATCAAGTGCTTCCTATTTGCCAGAATGTAATCTATTTCACTAGTTGCTCCATTTGGGCTTTTCCAAGTCCATTTACGCTGGGGTTTCTTCTTGAAAAAGGAATTCATGACGTACAGTTGTTCGTACTCTGCAAATTCCGCCAGTTTGTTTCCTCTTTCATTTCTTGTCCCATAACCATGACTAACAAGAAAATTTTCTCCTGTCTTTTTTTCTCCGACACGGGCGTTAAAGTCGCCCATAACGACTTTAAGATAATAGTTTCCTGTTTGGTTCATCTTGCTGACTTCCTCATCAGAGTAGCTTGTGGTTGGCGCATAGGCCTGTATGATCTGTATCTTGTATCTTCTCGACAATGGGTTGCAAATGGGTTCTACTCATAACTAGGGGATGACCCTCTAATTGCCTTCAAGGACTTAAAGGAATCAACTAGGAGTAGAAGCCTAATGTCCAATCCGTACCTTCCAGTTGGGGCAGCCTGTTAGTAATCATGCCTTGTGCATCGTGAACGGACACGGATGGGCTTCCTCCAACACGCACTGTGCCAGCGCGGAGGATCATGGCCCACTATACTCTCTAAACACATGACTACTTCTCAAAATCGGCCATGGCCCTCAGTTCCCGGCAGCCAGATTGTCCCTGGTTACGGTGGCAACCAGCAAGACATGAAGGCAGAGGGTGCTAAAAATATCCGGTTCGGACCTGGCCACCACAAGACACTGACCCTGGCTACCTATAACGGACGTTCCCTTTCCTCAGAGAGTCGTCTGCAAGAACTAGAAGAAGAATTGGATAGGATCAACTGGGATATCATTGGACTCTGCGAAGTAAGAAGAAAAGGTGAAGATAAAATTGAGCTGAACAGTGGGCACATACTATACTACAGAGGAACAACCGACGGAAGAGTTAGTGGTGTTGGATTCCTTATTCATAAGAAATGGAAGAATCAAATCATTGAGCTTGATAGTGCCTCCGACAGAATTGCAAGATTGGTCATCTAATTGTCGAGAAGAATTTGGAATAATTGGTAGATAGTCTAACCTAAATAAATGAACTGCAGAAACCATATGTAAACTCGATCAGCCGGATATGCTGAAGAGAGTTTGGTCTGAGTTAGATTATCCTGTCGATGTTTGCCGAATAACAGGAGGGGAAAGAGAATATCTATTATGTGTGATACAAGCCAATACCACATAAAACTTAATGACTTGATCCCACGATTGTAGCTATGAATGTATAAGAATATTCCAATACTTTTTGATTTTATAATTACTTGAAATCAGTAAGTGTTTTTGTGCTCATAGCCTCCCCTGCATTAACCTTTTTAACCTTTTCATCGTTGCTACTTAATTTTAAATACTCTGGAAATACATTGTTTACTAGTTCATTCAATTAAAATAAGTTTAATTTGTTTTATTTTTTAGGATGATCATAATACGAAAATAAATAGTGATGCTTCGTTTCAACATCATTTATTTTCGTCCAAATATCCGTGGCATTAAGGAAAATTTTATTTGCATTTCTAAGATTTAAATAATGAAAGTCGAATCTCCGCTTAATTCGACGGATGGCAATCGATCGGAATCAATTCCGACCTCACCATCTACTCCCAGAAACCTTTTGGAGGCGATCCTCCACTACCAAGCCCAAGAGAGGAGGCGGTTCAGTCTCGGAGATCGCGATCTGTCGCGTCGCGTAGCTCCTTTCTACCGTTCCCCGAACGTCGAGGGATGCAGCTCCTTCTCGGTCGACTTCGATCCCGCCACCATCGGCTGCCTCGTCCCAGAAACGGCCGAAGACATCCTTCTGAATCTCGGATTTGGACCCCCTAAAGAGCCGGATATTCCAGAACGATTCCGGGATTCGGTTCGTAGGCGCCTCGGTCACTTGACCTCCGATCTGCTCGCATCTATTGATCCAAGGTTGCAGGCGCTGGCACGCACCGCTCGAACGCCTTATGACGGACTAGGTCAAATCCTGGACGATGTTCATGTGGAAGGAAACTCAGCAGTGGGGCTCGTCAAGCAGATGTATTTAACCACGTGCAAGAACCGTCTGAGCACCCTTGCCTTCTTGTCCGTTTTCGATGACGTCAGGAGTCAAGTGCCACGCAGACGAATCCGCAATTCAAAGTGGAATGTTGTACGAAAGCATTTCAAGCTTAACCATTTGACTCTTTCGTCAATGGAGGTCGTTACCGAAGAGCGCAGTAAATATTCAGAAGGTATGTACTGTACAATCCCGTTAATCCGGATTTGATGGGATTACACGCAATTCGGGTTAATGAAAGTGATGAAAACTTTTTCTTTAAAGAAAAGCACCAGTCTTTTCTATTCCAAAACTATTTCTTTCCCAAAACTGATCATAACATGTCATAAGCCCCTTTATTGTAGTTCCCTTATCCCTAATTTTGTTTACAATGATATCAATAATACACACTTAGCTAGGCGAGCTGATGGTTGAAAAAAATATGCACTGAGTGGCCACGTCATTTATAGCAGAGGAAATGACTTTGATTATGAATTGCGTGACTGCAAACATTGACCGTACTACAACAACTTAATCGGGTATTTCTAGTACGTAGTAGAGTTAAGCTGAGCAGGATGGATAAAATCACGGCTTTGGGCGACTTTAAACATGACTTGATAGCCATTGCCAGACGAGATCGATCCAGTATTTTTTGTAAACTTCTAACTTGTATCGAGAGTAGAACAACGCGTCGAATCAAACTCAGGGATCAACGGCCCTTGTAGAATTCGGGAAGCAAATCGTGGAATACCAATCAATACAGAGTGCAGAGGACAACTTCGGAACGCACTATGCACTGTGTCGGCTATAACAGTCAACGATCTACACCATCGATGATGATTAGGCTACATTCTAAATTCGACTATCGTCAATTGGAAAAATACTACGACGTTCACGACAGAGTGCGGATTGGAAAAAAAAGAGCTTGGGGCGATGGATCCGTTATGTTTGACGTAACCGTCCTGTCATGATCAGTGAATTTCCTGTCATTCTGAACGCTACATGGTATGGAATCAGAGCATTATTGCCGGATAAGTCCACCCGTTCGTGATCATAGTCTTCATTCCAGGATGCAATCTTTCAGACGATAATAATACATGATACAGGACTCGTTTGGATCTGAGTGACTCCAAAGCAAGATCAAACGTTTGTCGTACTTCCATGGCTCGAGTATTCTCCAGATCTTAATCCCATGAAGCATTTACGGGATGGAACTGAACGGATGCGAAAATCTACCATTTGGAGTATTTGCGGGACACGATCCTTTCTTATCGTCTTTGATGATACCCTCTACAATTATTACGAACACTAATAGAGCCAATCCCCAGTTGCACAATCTGTCATGCATAGGGACGGTCAACTCGATACCAGGTAAATGTCAACGAAATGGCCACTCGGTATATTACAATTTGCAGGAAATCGCTGGTAAGAAAGTTATTTTTATATTTCCTTCTGTATATTTTTTCTCGATAATTAGAAAATCCCCATTATGGAAAATTCAGTTCGGAATGACCGAAAGTTCGGATTAACGGGATTTTACTTTTTCTTTGTTGATCACTTCGCTTCGCATCTTTTAAACTTAAATGATCCCAAAAATATTAACAAATTTAAAACGTTAAAAAGAAAATTAATTTGTTTTAAACACAGCAAACTTAATAATGCCATTTGCGACGTTTCTTTAATTGTAAAATTTTAGCCATGATCTTTATATTTTATTAAAAAAAATTTGCCAAAGCACGTCGTACAGTGGAATATTGGATCCTAAAAACGGGCATTAGTTTTATTATCAAACTGATTTATAGTCAACATCGTATAATTTTTTTGTTGGGGATTATTTTTCTTACCTATAAAAAACGACTTCCTTCAATTTGAGAATAGTTATGTATGCTATACTTGGAAGAATTAGGATGAATTATTCCGGACCCTACAGTCATCTATTTTTATCCCTTTATATGCACTTTTTTATCCCCCTCCCCCCAAAGATTTTTAATCAAAAAAATTGATTTTCTCGAACCTAGTATGTAGAAAATGTAAAAGAGCTCTATCTTCATTCCTTTCTCATCATTTCCGATCATATGATATATCACATGCCATATGTTGCCATAGTTCTAAAGACCAAGTGACTGCCACCCTCGCAACTCCGACCCCACTAGAACATTTGGGCCTAAACTTAATAGTAATGTACAATTAAGGTAGATCTTGCCTAGAAGATTCTGGATACGGAATTTCACTTCTTTACGTACCTAGATCTTTTCTCTCTCTGACTCCCACCCCCGTAATTCTGACTCCAGTGTGCACCAATCAAAACCAAACTAAACAGTGAAGGTGGACATGGCCATAGTAAGCTACATTCCGAATTTTAACCTTCTACCTCAAAAAATGTAGAAATTTTGAAAGGGACGGACGGACACTGTAAAACCAATAAGTAGCTCCATTCTTCCGCTACTTAATAATTTAGATTATGAGCACTTGAGCAATCGTGTGTTGACAAAGCGATCTTCGCGTGCGCGAGCTCACGTCAACAATACTTAAAAGATAAACAGAAAGTAACAGTGTTTTCATTCTTGACGAATCGATTGTTATTATCTTGGTATTCTTTACGGTCACTGCTTTAGCACTTGAATTCGACTTGAAGGGGACCATGAAAAATCCTGAAAAGTTGATACAGCCGAGCTAAGATCTTGATGGTCATATTTCTGGAAACAGAATTTGAAAAAGTTAACCCGTTTTCAGTTATCGTGCAAACGGCGGACGGCCGGATAAACGTGCAGACCAAGTGTGCATTCTTATAAGTACTTTTTGCTAAAGCTCCTAATAATGCAGCGTAAAGAATGAGTACATTGCTGATCTTTCACGGTCACCACCATAATCTAATAAAAAAACAAATAAATCAAAACAGGATAGTAATTGTACAGAAAACAGGATCTTGCGTTTTCCTGATAAAAGCCTGTTTTGGGAAGTGACGGGGCCTTACCTTGTTGAAGAATTTTTGTAAGGTGACTGATAGAGGACGTCGACTATGCAACAAACGAAGAACAAAGATTCTTTGATGGATGGCACGGAAGTGAAAATAGAAGAACTGCAGAATAATATCAGTAAAAAAACATATTTAGTAATATGATTCACTTTTCACACTTAAGTTAATGTTTGACGAAGATAAACAAATTAATAAGGAAATTTACCAGGACTTCAATGACGTAGGCATTAATTGTCAGGTGACTTTTCCGCGCCGGGGCATGTCTTTCTCGTTGGCTACGTGTTGAATTACATGACGTATCATCATTGGTTTTACAATAAACAGTGAGGTATTGATTGTTGAGAAACCAACTGATTATTGTAAAACCAATCACGTTATGTCATGTAATTCAATTTCCAAAGCATCTTGCAGCCAATCATTCCTTCACTTTGATAAACTGAAACAAATGGCGAAACCGGTTGGTGGATATTTTCACATAATAAAATGTATTGCAAGGCCTCTATATCTTTTATACAAATTACAAGGAACGTTCAAAGAGTAGTGCACCGTAATTTAATTCTACGAGGATGAATTTTGAGGAGTCTAGTTTGAACCGTCCAACGAATTTTTAAACACCCTATATACTTATTTAAAAGCGAAATTTTGTATTTAACAGAGCCACAAATATCTTATAACCGTAGAATAAGAAATTTTTCATACTCCTTGCATGTGCCGACTGAATTTCAAATGCGCAAATGTAAAAAAAAGAAGAAAAAATCTGCACATTATCTGCTATCTATTTAGTTACTTAAGATAATAGACTGAAATCATGCTAAAACGAGTTTTGTAAATTCGAATTTTGGCCACTTTTTAGGATCCAATACTCCACCGTGCATCATTAGGAGTGGCGGCAGTCTTTTCGTTTTCTTGGAGGCCGATTTGATGGATACGAAGAGTAACTGAACCTCTCGGTGTTTTTTCTCATTTCTTTGCAGAAGCATCCACGGCACCGGACGATGACATTGAGGCCGGAAATGAGAGCGATTGCAGCAGAGACGTCCGGACCCCTGGTGACGGATCGAAACCGTGCCGAGGAGTAATCGTCCGTGAGAACGACGAAGAATCTTCTATTACCGCCGAAAACTGCGCCGGTTGTAAACCAAATGAAAGTCGGATCGATATAGCAACCGTCTGCCCGACTGACGCTGTTTGCAGAGACTTTTATCGGATTCAGGCGATTCATGAATTGTCCAATAACGGATCAATCGAAATCACGTTGCTGCCCTCGAGCACGACGAACGAGGATGATGAAAACGAAGACATTTTACAAGTCGTCTACACGTGTCCCACTAAAGTTGAAGGTGTGGACAAGGAAATTGTAGATGATGACATACTTGAAGAAAACGAACGCTCTGGATCTGTGAGTGGGTCGAAAAATCTCTTAACGACTCGATTAGAAAACATCTCTACTGGTAATCATGCCAATGCAAATGCTGAAACGAAAATTTTATTTCCTGCTGAAGAAATTGAAATAGACACACAGCGGAAGAATAAATTTCAGGATCCTTGTCCGTCAACATTCCAAATGAGCGCCACACATAGCGGCAGAATGAAAAATGAACCTGTCACGAGTGTTGCTCGTTTTGCTTCAAACATGAAAACGCATTTCACTCCATATCGGCTGTATAAGGAGTACAAGGGTCATCATTACTATTCTGTGACGCACGATATGAACTCAGAGATATCGTTAGAGAAGACGAAAAAACTGACAGGTTTTTACAGTTGCTATTTCAGAATACCGCCGTTGCTCACTGTCGACAGCGGGTTCTACTATGATGATCACGGTGATGTAGCACCGAAATATAATTTTTCTACTGAAATCCGATTCACCGAATATTCTCCTCGATTTAGCGTAAATCTTTTGGGGAAATTGGAAGACTCAGTTGGAAAAGGCAGAGACGAAGGTGAAATGGTCGACCACCAGAAGAAAAAGAAAAATCGAAGTAAAGCGAAACGAAACAACTATTTGTCAAGAAAGACCCCCGACCGAGAAGGAGCCCGTGTTCTTGGGCCTATTTTTCTCCTCGAGCAGCTAAGGCTTAGTCAGTTACACAGATATTCAAACGAAATGACTCAATCCGAACAAGAACTTCGCCACTTGAAAGAAATTCTCGAGGAAAAAGACGCTTGGATCAACTCCCTCCAAGAGAAAGTGGTCAGTCAAACAACCTTTAGCTTAATAGCAAAATGGACTATACCGATCACTAAAGCAATTCATGAAAAGTTTTATTTTTATAATGTTTGAATAGAACTTGCTCCAGCAGATGTGTGGATGTCAAGAAACCCAGCATCGAGATAATGAGAGACAACTGCAAGAAGAACTCCAAAAAGCTCTAAAAGACAAGGACAATGAGATGTCCATTCTTCAGCGCCATCTTTCTGTATCGGAGGAGAACATTTTGGAGATTAGCGAGGCCATCGACAACTGGCGGCAGGATATGGAAATTCGTCTTATCGACTATTTCAGTCAGGAGATGAAAGAATCACTGGAAAGGTAGGAATTGTTGTTCTCTTTATATGTGTCTTGTTCAAAGTAGCGTTTCAAAGCATCATTACAAATTTTCAAGAACCATTAGGGAATTTGCAATTCCGAATTGCAAATTATATTACCTAATTTTATGGGCAACGAACCACTTTTATTTTACCTTTTCTATACACTTTTGACATCGTTCGTACAACTGTTGCATGGCATCTAAAAAATAATCATTTGGTACTGCTTCAAATTCACTCGTCATAGCGTTTTGAATATCCGTAACGTCGAGAAATCGGTGTCCTTTCATTGTTGATTTCACACGACGAAACAGGAAGAAGTCTGGCGGTGACAGGTCTGGAGCATACGGAGGGTAGTAAAGTTCTGGAATCTGTTTTCGCGCGATGAATTGCTTCACCTTTGTAGCGAAGTGTGGCCCCGCGTTATCATGCAGAAGACACCAAGATCCCGGTTCAGCAAACTGCGGCCGAACTCGACGAATGCGCTTCCCTAGACGACCGATGACCGTTGTTTAAAATTAACATTGAAAAGACACATATTTCTCGACGTTCCGGATAATTAATCGGCTGTGACGAATGAATAGTACCGAAAGAGGATTTTTAACACGCCATGCAACAGTTATACGAACGATGTCAAAAGTGTATTGTGGCCATGGGGACTTAATTTGAAGACAGTAAGTAAAACATCATCTCTGAAATACCTGTCCCTGATTGTTTTTCCGAGTCATTCGCCGAATTTTGCGGTCATCATAAAAACAAAAAATCGTTTCCAATCCGTTCCGGTCCCTTGACCACGTGACCACTCACATTTAATTAATAATCTTTTTAATTGAAAATTTTGTAAATACAAACAATGTAGGGTTTTTTTTTTCAATTACTGTAGTACCCGTAACCATTTAGCACTGTATAAAAAATTTGAAGTATTTAAAAATATTTTCTCATATAAAAAAAACTAAGTACTGTCCGGGATTCGAGATCTCTGAGTTGCACAAGTCCACCACTACACGTCGTTGGGTGAGTTCATTTCTAAAAACGTTGGACAGGGATATTGCAATTGTTGTCATATTTTTCTCCGGCAATTGTTGTCTAAAGCACGCGCGAACAAAAACAACGCAGACACGAGGAGAGACAACAGGCGACGCAGGAGAAAAATATGACAACAATTGCAATATCCCTTCCAACCTTTTTATTATTATTATTATTATTATTATTATTATTATTATTATTATTATTACCATTCTTATATTAACTCGCTCTTGGATCTTGTGAGATGGTACGGAACCTTTCAGTCGAAGTTTGAAGCACTTCCGCTTTTTCCATTCGCTCTTAAATTTTGCATACAAGTTTGCTCCTGATGACAACACATTTTAGCAATTTTTCCTTTCCCATTTCGAGTTTTTTTCCAATAAAATAAATTTAAATAGATTCATTTTTCCTGCACATCTATGGAGTTTTACTTGTGTGGAACAGTTTGCGACGTCAGAATTTGCTTTGCCAGTAAGATTGTTTCTTCTAAGTGATAAAAGCCTAAACTTTCATTTTGAAAATAAGGGTGGTATATAAATGCTTCATTTTTCTCTTTATACTTATTAGAAATGAACTCACCCAAACGTTTCTGTCGTGTAATGGTGGAATTGTGTAACTCAGAGGTCTTCTCTTGAGCCCCGGATAGTACTGTTTGAAAATAAAAGCTGATCTGTGATATGATGTAAAATAACATGAGGTATCCAGAGCCCTCTAGCAAGTAAAGTAATGGACGAAACATAACCAAATTTGATGGGCGTACATAGTGGACCATGGGATTTCGATTTCTAAAAAAATAAAAATTAGTACCAAAAGTCGCCACCAATAAAATTTTGATGCTGTTTACCAAATAAAATGCATTAATTTGCATAAACGCGTTCCGTGTAGCGATCATGAGTATAAAAGGGAAAGGCTGGGAGTATTCTCATCATTCTGAGGCCAACTGCTCTTATCTTACGGGACCGTGCTTTGTTAGTTAAGCTGTATTATCAAGCGTTATCGGTAAGACAAATTAATTCTGTTATTTTGCGAGGCGCCGTGGAAAATGTCGTGCATCATAAGAAGTTCTTGGAACATCACGATGGTGGTCATATTGATCCTCATTTGTAAGTTGCAATCATTTGGTGTTAATAAAAATTGATGTGTGCTGTGTCGTTTGGCATTTAATCATTCAGTATTCACACTAATACTCTTTTGCAGCGCCAAAATTTTATTGGTGGCGACTTTTGGTACTAATTTTTATTTTTTTAGAAATCGAAATCCCATGATCCACTATGTACGCCCATCAAATTTGGTTATGTTTCGTTCATTACTTTACTCGTAGAGGGCTCTGAATACCTCACGTTATTTTATAACTACCCTGCATAATGCAGCTGGATAAAATTCTTTGATTTACATGTATTTACTTATACATATTTAAAACGAGCTCAATATTTAACAGTAACCCTGCATTATTTAAGAATCTACGAAAGAGTCTTGGCTGCTCATGACTCATTGGCTCCATCATCATTGTTTATCAACACCTGATCTCCATAAAGAGGGGGGAAAAGTCGATACGAGATTATTTAATAACTTTTATACTTTCCCGCAGCAGTCAAATTTATATAAAGGATTAAATTAAAAAATACCCCGATGGGAAATGACAAATAATTTTCTTCTATTATTAGCAATCTAGATTGCTAATAATAGAGCCCGTTGGTTCAATTGTTTGGTTCAAAGAGTGAACTCGGTACTTTCTTTATTCGTTATCTCTTTCTATATCATCATAAAAATTTCCTAGGAAACCCGTTTTACAAAAATTTGAATTGTACTCTGATAATTCCTCAAAGGCCTTTTATGTGTATCGGGGACGAAAATATCAATTATGTAAGTCACTTTGTTTTGCTTATTTATTATCAGTGTAATGTCTGATCTGTTATGATAGATAGTTTTGTCAGCGATTATAGCTCGGTCAAAATATAATTTCTGTGTAGTGTTATCTAAAACAGTGTTTGGTTTATGAAGTGTTTATGTCTCTAAACTTATGTATCTTAGCTCTACGTTGATGTATGATGTTGGCTACCTGGTTATGTTTGTGTAAATAGTCTGTCTGTGTGTGTATTTTACAACTGGATATTACTTGTTAGATCCTGCAAGCCCCATCAGTCGAATGAGAAAACAGCCTCGGGAGAGGAATGCAAAAAGCATAAAAATGCTAAGAGGCTATTAATACAAGAACAACTAGAAAATGAAACAGAAGATGAAAGGATGCCTTTTTACTATCTGAAAGAATTTTTTTCCCTTTTAAAACGGGCCTTAACTCTCATTTTCTATAAAGCTAATAAAACTGTGTTTATCCAATTGGGGTTGAGGCAGATGGAGGCATATATTTTTATTTTATCATTAAAATGTTATCTTTTCTCAAACGCCATTATATTATACCGAGCAACACCAGATGTCTTTGCTAATAATAAATGCACGGAATAATTATTAAAATCTCCCCCCCCCCCCCTTCCCCGCCAGTGAATTTTTTTTTTATTAAGAGACCTAATAAATTTATAAAAGCATTTTCTATAGGGAGTAAAATTTCTCCTACGTTTGTACTTACTTAGTTGACACAAAAATATCTGTAAGAAACAAGTAATAGATTGTAGATAAAATTGTTTCCATTACTTATAGGAATTTTTTTTTTAAATAAATTCATTTGTCGAAGCACGACCGACTGCATATGAATACGAATTTCTGCACAACAGAGTGATTTTCATTAATTAATAAGTTTTAAAGTCTTGCAATATTAGATTAATATCATATAAGAAAAGATGATAAGAGTAACTTGAAAATTGTTCCCGTCAGAGAAAGGATATAAACGGAGTAGTTTTATATTTTGCACTTGTGGAACAAGATGTCGCCACTCTCCAATAACTTTTGCATGGTTTCGTCGTGTAAAATTTAAACTATTTTTCCCAAATTCTACAGTGAACTTAACTCCACGTAGCAGAGGACCATTTTCAAAAGGGCTTTGGACTAACTGCCTTTACAGTGAGTATATAAAAAAAAAACCGGTGGGGTGGGGGAGATAATGATTAAATTTGAAAAAAAATTCAGAAAAACTATGCTGAATAACTTTAAGTTTTTAAGTTTGTGGGTTTGTGGCGTACAACGTGTTCTTTAAAGTTCCCCGAAGATAGAAGTCGAGAGGGGGTTAAATCAGGAGATCGAGGCGGGAATACCGTAGCACTTCCTCTTCGTCCTATCCATCTGTCTTTCACCGTTTCTTCGGCTTCAAGCTTATCTCGGAGTTTTGTTATTGTTACCCTTGTTGGTGGTGGTGTACCAAATTCAACCCTCCAAAGTCGTTGAAGCTCAACAACATTCTCCACTTTTCAATAACACTTCAGTATCCATTTACGTTCATCGAGTGAAAGTCTCACCGCCATTTTGGTTTATAAACAAATGAACAACAATGAACGTGTTGCTATACTTTTCCAGCGCCGTCTGGATCACACAGAGCAAATCTAATATTTGTATCTCATTTCGTTGGTGAACTATAACGTTTCAAAGAGTGTATACATCAATTTGGGACACTCTGTAGTACACTGACAGTTAAATGCATTATCCAAAGTGATAATGAAATGCTCGCCGATACTGAGAATATATACAAATAAGTGGTAAAATATTTTTCTAAAAATAAGTGGCCTTCTAGAAATTAAACTGCTAATTTACTTGACATATTTTCAGGGCAACTTTTCATTCTGTATTTTCTTAACGTACCAGCGAAAGCGGTTTTTGCAATCTTCACAGGAAAGCACAAGACATCCTCTTTAGAAATATTCTTGAAGAGTCCTGGGGAAGATGGGCTGCGTATACATAGAGATGATGTCAATAAATACTGATTTAGGAATAGGATTAGCGTAAAGAACACGGGGAAAGGGATGTGATCCCTCAAGTATAATAGTGGATGAATTCTTGTTCTTTGTTTTTTCCTTTAAGAGAAACTGAGGAGCATCGGCGCGACCGAGTCTTCCTTCAGTTGCAGAACGATGCGCAGAGAAGGAAAATCGTGTGTCTGGTTAAACAACTCCAACAGTTGAAGGTGAGTATTACTTTTTTGTATTTCAGAGGCAATGAAAAGTATTATTTTAAAAAAGCAAATATTGTCTTAAATCCTTATACGGTGTATGCGTTTTAGTAGTATCCAGTTATTTATTAAATTTATTAATTCTATCATTACTTAAGGTGATAATTGGAATACTCACAATTGAAAGGCTCCAGGTGTAGACAGGATTCAGAACTTCTGGTATAAGCGCTTCACCTGTTTGCATCTGATCCTTGCAAAACAGATTTCCAACACCTTGCAAACACCAAAAATATCGGCACACTTCCTCACACAAGGAATAACTTACATGGTATCAAAGTCACATAACACAACAATGTAGACCTCTCACATGCCGGTCAATACTTTACAAAATATAATTTCCTGTGTTGCAAACAAATCTATACAAACAACATACTCGCTGAGCAACAAAAGGAATGCCGTAGAAATCACTTGGGCTGTAGGGATCAACTCCTGAAAGACTGTGTGGTCTTACGGTAAACTCACAATAATCGACACCTCCATGCAGCCTACGTTGGTTACAAAAAACTGGAGAATTTGTCATCATCAGGATATGAAATCATCGTAGGTTAACATATGTGTGGAATTCATCTCGAAAGAGTGTCCAACATTAGGAATCTACATAAAAAGTCATCGTGAGATTACATCTGTGTGTGTGTTTAAAAAGATTTTTATTGAACTTAACGTACATTCCATCTGTGCATGAAAAACAATTTTAATTTTAATATGGACATTACCAACTCATCACTTTAGAGTTCTATCATTATTTGATGGACGCATTTTTAATTAATATTAAACATTTGAAAGCATTTATGTGCAGTTGCCAAAAAGTCTGGTAACATGGCAGATATCTCAAAGCTGCCAGGTAGGCGAGATCTGATGAGTGCGGTTTATAGGTAATAAGGAGTGGGGAATTCATTGCCGCACTCAAATTTGACTTTGACCCCCAAATTTAATGTCATCCATTTGCTAACTCGAAAACTATTAAAGATAGAGAAAAATTTCCGATTGCTACCCCGTAGAGTAACACCACATTAGTCTAAAACACGCCCTTCCCCTTGAAAGATTTTGAGAAAATGGGCGAGAAAGAGTCAGTCAAGGGCGGGTGTGTGCTTCACTGCAATTCAAATATGTTAGAAATCTCAACCAACCTGGCCAGCCCAACTTGACCTTGAGTGAATCTTTCTCGCCCATTTTCTCAAAATCTTTCAAGGGGAAGGGTGTGATTGAAAATTGGTTTTAGACTAATGTGCTGTTGCTCTACAGGGTAGCAATCGGAAATTTTTCTCTATCTTTAATAGTTTTCGAGTTAGCAAATAGATGACCTTAAATTTGGGGGTCAAAGTCAAATTTGAGTGCGGTAATGAATTCCCCACCCCTATTACCTATAAACCACTCTCATCAGATCTCGCCTACCTATCGTTGTCTCTGGTTATCAGACTTCTATGTTTGAATCTGTTTATAAATCCTGACTCTTAATCTTTTATGCACGCATGTATTATTAATTGATTTTTCCCATCAACATCATTTCAATCTTGTCTTTGTTAATAGAGCAATCGTTGCTATTTTAAAATATATAAGCATATGCATCTACAGGGTGTTGCAGATAACTACAGGGCAGTATAACGGGAAGCCTACCCGCTCGATTGCAGGGGCCGGCTCGGTCGATTGGCAGAATGGAGGGAGATGAAGGTGGCCTGCAGCAGCCAGCAGTTTCCACAGTCGGGGAGGGTGGGGGTGAACGTCAAACTCGACCAGTTATTTGATGTCGAGCCGGCCCCTGCAATCGAGCGGGTAGGCTTCCCGTTATACTGCCCTGTAATTATCTGCAACACCCTGTACAGATGATCCTTACTTTCCAACAGCAGATCTACAGCGGCCAGTCGCATTATTATGACCGCATCTTCCAAGCAGATGTAGAACATTCCCCGGTATTACACTGTGCATATGCAAATATATCACACAAAACTATATACGACTTAATGTTTTGCATTAGTGAAGACAATAGCAGTGAATGATAAGGCACGCTATTTAACAAACTTGGAAAAGGGCAGGATTATCGGTTATCTGATCAAGGATGCAGCATTTCGGAAACTGCAATAGGTTGATTTAAATGCCAAATCTATCCGCCAGATGGCATCCCTACGGTTTATGAATTTTGTTCTAGTTTATTTACAAAAGTTTAGTGAAGATGAAAGTTAAAGACTTGAAAGAAAAGCTTCAGTTAATAGGAGCGAAAACTGACGGAAATAAACAAGTATTGACTAACAGTGAGCAAACTTTATAATGAATTAGGATTTACAAAGTGACGATGCTAAATATTGGGCTAGGCTACGACATCTCATTTAACCTCACTGAATTTTTCAATCTGTAGGAAATCCATGAAACTTGAGATTTTTGTTTTTAATATTGTTGTTCGAACACTGTGGAACTGAACAATTTACATGCATGTTCTTATACAGTATTCTTAACATTGCCGAGATTTTCTCCTCATTTCGACCATAGCGTCATAGCCTCAGATACATAAAGCGTAGGCGCTGCCATCTATACTTAAATCAACCTATAATGAAAGTGTATTGAGCCGGACAAATCGAACGGGTTTGCGACCCGATGTACCATTGCAAAGTCCCACGTACCATTGATCAGGTTTAACGTCGGCAGAAACGTTTGAACAATTAACCGTCAAAATGAGTCATGAAGTCAACAGAAAAATCTTCTAAAATGACAGTCCGGCGATTTCTGTTGTTCAATGAATTCCGAAGCAGACAATAATTATTGGTGCCTGCACTCATGTTGGCGCACGTTCATCAAGAAAAAAACAAACGCCTGGACGAGTGGACGAGTGGCAACGGGTAGCCTTCTTCCGATGACTAACGAATTTTTGCTTCACCGAGTGGACGGACGGTGGAGTTTCGACGTCAAACTTATCACATGGACGGAGTGCGTGTTTACAAACATTTGCTTACTTCGTGCCGAGACGTATTTCCGCTTCCGTAGTTACTGCATTTGCAGCGTTGGCTGTGATTAGCGCTCGACATTATTCAGATTGAACTGTAACGTGCATCAGAGTGCCGCGATTAATTTATTATGGGCTCGGGGAGCATTAAATGGTGCACGGAAATCGATGAAACCTTACTCGAATTGCCTTTTGCGAATTTATTGAGCATCCGAGAGCAACACAACATTTTTATTCGATAAATCGTTCATTGTTTACTCTTCCCTGCCTCAAACAATTCTGTGGTCGGAAGTGAGGGCAGGCACAGGAAGTGGCGGTAAATTTGTGCATGCGCATTCTTACTTCCTGCGTACTCCGTCCATATACAACAAGGTGGCTTACTGTTTATCATGGAAATAAAGTTACTGAAATAATGGAACAAATGTTAAGTAGAGAAAATAGCAAAGAAAATTTCATAGCCTGGACTCGAAACAGTGACCTTCGGGTTACAGTCCCGATGCTATCACCACTAAGTCACCGTTTATTATAGCATCGGAACGGTAACTCGAAGGCCCCTGGTTCGAGTCCAGGTCGTGGAATTTTCTTTGCTAGTTTTCTCTAATTATTAATATCGGAGATATGGCGTGACCATTTCCAATTATTATTACAAATGTTAAGGTTTTTTTCTTTATAAGGTTTTATGAAAACTTATTTTTTACATATTTAGGTGGTTCAAATTTGTCCTGAATTATAATTTACTTATAATAAATTCTGAATGTTATTGTATTTTTGGCGACACTGTTATCTCATGCTCAGGGAACGCGAGTCTTTTCGTTTCCACGACAACCAAAACATTGCTGAAAAATGTCGACGGAGTCCATGCCTGCGTCAGCGGAAAAACTAGCATATGAGCCCTAAGGCTGTGCTTCCCAAGAGAGTCCTTGCTGCCGGGATGCAAAGTTTTATAAAGAAGGCTGGCTTTCGCCCTATAGACCCTGCCTCGCACTTTTGCACCCCCGCTTAAGATGCCTCTACTTGCCGAAAGAAGAAGTGAAAACCGAAATCCTGACGTAGTTCCGGCATCGGATAAAAGACTTTTACTAAACAGGGATGAGGAAGCTTCTAGAACAATGGAAAAATTGTACTGACAAAGAAAAACATATATCGAAAAATAACTAAAAGACTTTTTGTCCATTTTGTAACTACAAGAATTGTTAAAATAAAAGTTTAGGTTCAAATTTAAACAACTCTCGTATTAAACCAACAATATACTCTTCTACCTTTCTTAAAAGAGCGTGCTTTTTCTATAATTTATGCAAACTGAATGTTAAATGTGTCAATATTCATTGCACTAACTGAAACAATTTCATAAAGTCATAAGAAGGTAATTGATGATTTGCTTAATAGTATTTTCGTTTAATCTTCATTTAAGGAACAGAAAGGATCAGAAAGAAATTCAAATTCGTTATTACAAGCTGGACCAAATAAGTATCAGAATATGCTAACAACTAAAGAACATGAAATCAAAAATCTACATTCTTTACTCACCTCACAGATGAACGTAAGAAATCTTATTATCTTTTATAAAGATTATATAATACAGTTTAATTTTTCTTAACATTTTTTTAGAGGAAAAGTTGGTAATGTGGCCCCCTGCTAGTAAACTGCCCCCCCCCCCCCCCAGCTTGCTTAATCAACTTTTAATGATATCTAATAAATGGGTAGAATATCCAATAAAGCAATAACTAATTGCAAAATTTAAGGTATCGCTTCCTGTTGACTCATTTGTCGGTAAAGCATATTATCAACGCACGGTAGTGACGAAAGTTTTTCTTGTCAAATGTTTTTTGTTTTAATTATTATAGAAATGTGCAAAAGAGACTGGTTGTAAATATAACTGATAATATTCCATTTGTGACATATTGAAGGTAAACTCACGTTAGTTTTTTCCCCTTAGAATCACACAAGGTGATTCAGTCAATTACGTACGATTCTACTGGTTTATTACTCAGGAACTAATTAACATAGGAATATCATATAGATCTTATAATACACACACCACATTTGAATTTCACATCTCATGAACAACAACAACAAGACGAAGCCTTAAGGAGAAGGTGTTCAGCACACGCCCCCGCACCATGGAAGAGGTCCGTCAGGCAATCACCGAATCTTGTGCATTGGTTGACAGTGAGATGCGAAGCGCAGTGCTGCAAAACTTAGAATCGTACGTAATAAACCATTAGAATCGTACGTAATTGACTGAAACACCCTATTACTATTGTTTATCAAACCCATGCTTTTCTTTAATTCGGCTCCTTGTTGTTGTTCCTAATATGGCCCCGAGATTTCTAATCAACATTTTGGTTTCATCATTTTATTTGGTGGTGAATGCGGTCGTAGTTGTAACCGAGCTGGGGTCTCCGTGGTAGAAACCAGACTGCCGTCCTTGGTAGACACTATATGTGGAAGAAGCAATCGTACCAGAGCCCAGAGAGTGGCTATATCTACGACCAGCAGTAACGAAGAGGAAAAAAAGGAGGAAATTATAGATAATAGTTCCGAATCGGAAGATTCCCTTAACCCGAACAGAACATATGAAAATACGGACACTAAATGTATCTTCTACGATTGCAGCAAAGAAAACGATAGCTGGAGTGATGGCAAATGTGAGCTCATAGTCATTGTGCCGGACCAGAATGATATTATTATGTCTGTGATTTTCGCCGTTGAATAAAACATGAAATTAATCCTCCCGAGGAAGGTATAGGAAAGTAGGGGAAGCGCTGAGTTCATCTATTTTTAACCTTTCATCTGCACTTTTTAACCAACCCCATTTTTTTTAATCGAAAAATTGGTTTTCTCGAACGTAGTATTTAGAAAATGAAAAAGAGCTCTATCTTCTTTCGTTTCTCACATTTCCGATCGAATGATATATCACATGACTAAGTGACTGCCACCCCCGCAACTCCGACCCCATTGGTACAATTTGGCCCAAACTTCTTAGTAATGGAGATCTTGCCTAGAAAAATGTGCATACCGAATTTCACTCCTTTACATACCTAAGCACACGTAGATCTTTTGGTCCCCTCAAACTCCCACCCCCGAAACTCCGACGCCAGTGGGCCAATCAAAACCAAACTAAATAGTGAAGGCTTACATGCTTATAATAAGTTAGATTCCGAATTTCAACCTTCTACCTCAAAAAATCCAGAAATTAAGAAAGGGACAGACGGACATTGTGAAACCAATAAGTAGCTCCATTCTTCCGCTTCTTAATAATGCAAACGCAGAGTTTCCTTCTGCAAGAATTAAATTTTAATTATTATTTTTAATTTTTAGTTTTTTATAGCAGAAATAGTGCATGTATTGTGTTTATTTTAGTTCAGAGAAAATCAATGTCTAAGTTTCATTGTTAGATAATAGTAGATACTAGAAGCGAACCCACCCGATTGTATAATCGGGAAATAAACCACTTTCAAATCGTCTTTGTTAGATTTTTGACACACATCTCTCTCCATGCTTTTGTGATACAGTCCACCATCGCCGATTTTATATATATGATTTTTAATTACTAATTTCAATGTTTCGACTATTGAATGTTGATTTTTTTCTTGAGTTTAGTAACATTATTTTTTATTCATTTAAAATGGCCTCCCGGGGAGCCATAATACCTACACTTGAGCTCTTCTGATCTGTTTGGACTGAACAAAGAAAAAAAAACGTATAATTATTCAAAAATTTTGAGCATTTTATTTAGTTCAAAAATGGTAGTAAATGGCAACAAAAAAAACACGCTGTTGTACCTGCTTTTAGGATAGCTTATAATTTTTTATTACAAAAAAACAAAAGCGGAGGCCACATTTTAAATGAAATAACACCTTTCCTCCATAATCAAATAGTAGTACAGTAGACTCGCGATAATCCGACATTTGACAGTCCGACACGCTCGGTAGTCCGACGCCGCTTCGGATGACGTCACTGCTGCAGAAACGCACACTCTTGTTGGAGGGAGAGGTGCCTCCTCTCGTCTGACAATAGCTCTGATTGCTGTACTGTACATTAATAAATTTATATTACTGTATGCATTTAACTATGCCTAATTGAGTTTTTTTATATCCTCAATGGATATAGCCTTAAAAGTCAAAATTCAGTTTTAAAAAATCAACCTTCGGTAGTCCGACGTTTTTGATAATCCGACACTCTCTCGGTCCCGTAACTGTCGGATTATCGCGAGTCAACTGTATTTAGGCCATTTCCTGTATCTTGAAAAGTTTAGATTCTTAATTTTGTTTTCCAAACTGGGAGATATGAGATGTCAAGAGAAGCGGTATAAAGATTTCTTGTATATTCTAAGGGTATATACTTTAATTTAGAATCATCTCGATTCAGGTTTTTGAATTTTCCTTTTTATAAAATTGTCAGGTATATTATTACCTGACTAATATTTCAGATTTATTGCCTATAATAATGTCACTTTAGAATAGTGTTGACGACGATGAATTTGTACGAATTCTACAAGATTAATGAAATTTGGAGAAATAACAGGGTACATTTCATGCCACGAGAAAACACCCCAGACCAGTATGGAGCCTCCACCTGCCTGAGTGGTCCCCACCTGACAAGCGGGGTCCATGGATTCGTGTGGCCTGCGCCAGACACGGACACGACCATCGGCCCGATACAGCTGAAACCGTGACTCAGGTCGTCGGACCAGGCAGTCCAATGTCGATGTTGGTTTGCCCAGGCTAGGCGTTGCCGACGATGTGCAGTTGTCAAGAGTGGCACCCGTCGTGGCCTCCTGCTACGAAAGCCTGCAGCTGCCAAGGTTCGCCGAATTGTCGTCACGGACACAGTTCTGGTTGTACCGCATGGTGATTTGGGCCGCTGTCGCCCTTCGGTGAGCAGTTGCAAGCCGGGTGACCCGGCGAACACCTCTGGCATCAATGAGGCGTGGGCGGCCCGTCCGCTGTCTGACATGGGTTGTAACCCCTCGTTGGGTGTACACTCGATAGACCATTGCAACGGTTGTGCGGGAAAATTGCAGGGTGTCGGCTACATCTGATATTGAGGTACCTATCCGTCTGGCGCCAACAATCATCCCCCGTTTAAATGCAGATAGCTCTCAACGTGCTATTTCTGCAGCTAGTTTACTTACATTGATTGTGTGATATCAAGGAGTCCTGTGCACCTGCATAACGAGAATGGAAGCAGCGGGATCTGTCTCATTACGGACAGGGAACCTGATTGGAGGGGTGTGCCATGACATTTGGTGAGTGAGTGAGTGTATATGCGATTTTGATATGTATTCTATTTTGTTGTATTGACAATAAGCTTCAAAATTTCATATATCAAATTTATGTGCACGTGTTAAAATCATAAATATTTTTACGCTTAAACATGTTGAAGTTCGTGCCAAATAAGGACATTTGTGGGAAGTGCTAATTCGTTACTTTATCTTGAAGAATAGTGCTGCTGAAAATTATCTTAAGGCGCATTTCCACTGAGGCAACACTGAACGACATGAGGCATGCTACATGTTTTCTAGCGTTGCCTGTTTCTAGGTGTGTGACTATGTGCCACAAATTTTGCTACTGGTCGCTTCGTGTTCCTTCAGTTGAAAGACTGTGTGTAGCATTTGGCATTGACGCATGCTACACGTTGCCTCAGTGGAAATGTGCCTTTATGATGCTTCATCTCCACTTGGCATCGCCGTTCCTCCCGTCGATGCCAGGATCAGAAAGCTGTGGTGTATTATGAGCTGCTAAAACCAGGTGAAACCGTTAATAATCATCGCTACCGACAACAAATAATCAATCTGAACCACGCTTTGATCATCACTCGACCAGCATGGGGCAGAAGACACGGCAAAGTAATTTGCTTCATGATAACGCACCATCACACACTTCAAACACAGGTTAAAAGATCTTGCCTGGGAAGTATTAACCCTTCCGCCGTATTCACCAGACCTTCTGATTGCCACTTGTTCCGATCGATAGCACATGCACCTTTCTGAGCACATTTCAAAGTGGAAAAGTGGGGCTCTAAATGGTTTGCCTCAAAACAAGAAAAGTTCTTTTGGGAGGCATCCACAAATTACCTGAAAGATATGGGAAATTCGAGGGTTGTTCCAAAAGTAATTTATGTTATTTTTTCACCTTGCACTATTTTTCGACATAGTCGCCACCGACATTGAGACATTTGTCTTAGCGCGCAATCAGTTTGAAGAAAGAGTAGCAGCAGGCAGACATGCCCGAGGCTGTCTAATCTTGTGTGAGTCTTGCTGCGTGTGGTTTTGCGTTGTCGCCCAAGAGCACAACACCTTCACTCAAGAGCCCTGGCTTCTTTCGTCGAATGGCGGACCTGAGTTTGGTGAGGGTGTCCCAGTAGCGTGCCGCATTGGTGGTTCCTTGATGGGAGGAAATCAATGAGAATCACACCTTTCGCATCCCAGAACACTGTTGCCATTAATCTTTCCTGCAGAGGATGACACTTTGAATTTTTTCCTCACTGGGATAGGATCGCGTTGTCATTACATGTCTCTCTGCCATCGTGTTTGTACTCGAATAGCCTCGGGCACGCGTATCTGCTGCTACTCTTTCTTCAAACTGACTGCACGCTACGGCAAATGTCTCAATGTCGGTGGCGACTATATCGAAAAATAGAGCAAGGTGTATAGTTCATGATGCCATGCTGTATTTTTTTTGGCAATAAAGTTTCCGTGCAAAAAGAAAATGACGAAACTTACTTTCGGAACAACCCTCGTATGTTGATAGCGAAGGACATTACTTTGAATAAAGCAATTTTGATGATTCTCTTGAAATTATCGTGTTTTCTTTGGTTACAAAATCTGTATTATTAACTTATGTACATAGTATTAAGCATTCCGTAACCAAAGATGGGAGCAAAGTAGCGAAAGCAATCAGATTCAAGCACAGGTTGATCGGTTAGAACAAATGATATCTACTCTACGTATATGATAGTAGATATTCACGGTAGATTTCATAGGTTAGAACAGGCAAGACCTATGGCTACGGCGTCTCTAAAATAATAGCAAGTCTTCGGGAACTTTCTTCTCACGTAATTACAAACGTTTATTGCTGTTATCTTGACTGTGAATTGTTTGGCCTTTGCGACTGACTCTAGAGCATGCTTCTGCCATCGTAGATACTGCAGTGAATATCTTTCACTTTCACGAGGCGAAGCTGCCATGAAATGATTGCTTTGCTGCCAATCGATAAGAGAACGAGTCTGATTGACCTCTTCTTTCGTTGCGGGAGCTATAGCTTGGATTATCAATAATAACAAAAATTAATCCAGCTTCACTTTTAATAACTGTAATGCTAATAATATTCATGCAATATTTTCTTTTTCTTCTGTAGGAAATAATCCTTTTGCAAGAAACAAATTTTAAGTTACGAACTCTCATCTTTTCGTTAAAATGTTTACCGGAAAATGTGTCTCCAGATATTGGAATTTTGGTTTGAATAATTTGAGCAATTGCTATAAGCTCTTCACGTTATTGGATTTACTCTAACCCCATTTATTAAATGTTCAAGAGGAAAAATTATAATGGGTATTATTTTACTTGGAAAATGCTGTAATTTTTTTCTTTAGAATAATTTTAGTGAAATAAAAAAATAGGATTGAAGTTTCAAAAGTGAAAAAAACACATGCACGTGCATTAATGAAAATTTGAGCTACATAATATTAAATTTTACACTGTTTTGTAGCATAATATTACAAAACTTTAAAATCGAAGTTTAAATGACCGCACTGATTATATAGACCTTTTTCAGACGCGCATTTCGCCGCTAGATGGCAGAGCAGCGCTACTTCCGTCCGCCATTATGAGATGTTGACTTTTAGAGTTTCAGGCTAGAGAGTGTATGGGACAAGAACGATTTCGGCAATCGCAGGCAACCCCTTTTCTATTTCTAGTGTTTTTAGTGCTCAGATGGAAAAGCTAAACAAGCAGGGTTCATGCTGTGCCGTGGCAGGTTGCTCAAATAGATATTTTCGATTGCGACAACGGAAGAAAGAAGTTTGTGTTGCTCACGCGCCTTTACAATATGAAGACTGCCCTTGCTTGGTGCCTTTTTCTTTATTTTTGTTTCCCAAAAATGATGCAGAAAAGCTGAAATGGATGAATGCAATTAACAGAAAAATGTTTTTATGTCTCAAGGAAGCCGTGTATTCGTATTATGTTTCCACAAATCAATTCTTACTCAACCGCAGTGCAGGATGTATGTAACCAGACTTGAACAAGACTTGGGCTTAAGATGTCAGCTTTCAGTGTACTGGTCCGGATAACCAACTTTTTAGCGACGGATAACTAGGAATTTACATAAGAATTTATGCAGACAGTAAATGCTGCTAGTGCGTTAACATTTCGTTAAGTTTTAATCTTCATTATCCGCACATCACACGATGACGGATCATGCGACCAAGGTCGACTTTATTTTTTAATAATAACTGGGGGGGGGGGGGGGACCCCCTCTAACGAACTGATGTATACCCCCGTTCTATCTAGTCACAGTAAATGGCTAAGAAGTGATAGTTAAATTGATAAAAATTTCATTTAACTTGGTCGCATGATCAGTCACCGCGCGATGTGCGGAGAGTGAAGACATAACGAATCTGTATATTTCATCTGTATATTTCACATTTTCCATCCACTGTCGAATTCTCATAAAAATAGTTGCCATGACTTAGTCTCAATCCTCGTATTAAAAGAAATATATAATCTATAGTCTACATATATTTTGTTAAAACATATGCAATATACAGAAAAGCTGTAAGTTTACTGAAATATATATTTCTGCATCTTGAAATTTATGTAACTATTAATCTAACTGTTTAAATGAGCAAACATTTAACATTTTTGTATTTTAGATGAGTTTTTATCTTATCTGCGATTAAATCAGTCACTTTTGATCTAGAACAAAAGCTTAATCCAAACGCTTCGTGCTCAAGCTGAGGCAAGCTGAGTGCTCAAATCGCTCAAATCAACATCTCGTAAAGGCGGCCAAGTCACGTGACTGCGCGAGCACAACTTCCGCTGAGAAAGGTCTATAATATCTTACATTTAATGACATAAATATTATATATCTTATATATAATGACATAAATATTAAAAAAAAATTTAATTCACTAAAATTACAATTTGCTGCATGTGCTAAACAAATTTGCAGCAAAAACAGATTGATGAAAAATAACTTTGCAAAATTTGTTCTTGACTTTAAGCACTTTTTTTTTTTTGCAAGCCAAACATGCTTATGTTATTGCGTTTGCCTGTCTATCCAACTAGACTGTGGGCAATATAATGAAGAACGCCTGGGCCTGAAGGTAATGCCGATTATTGGAAAAAGCATTTGATGGGCGGAAGAGGCAAAGTTGAATGCACATATTAGTGAAAGTTGACAGGAAAGAAACTGTACACACGTAGTGTCGATTATTGGAAGGATCAACGCTTCTTCAAAAATTATCATACTTAACAAATCTAAGATGAACTACAGGGAAAAGCATTTATATAAATTTTCCTATTTCTATGAATGCTTCCAAAAAACTTTACTCTTTGAAATAACTTTTAAAATTGTTGCCAGATTGAATTAGAAATTTAAATGCGCTTTATTGCTCTGATTGGATTTGGTTATTTAATTGTTTTGCAGTCTTTTGGTTATTCTTAATTCCGATTTTTTTTTTTTTTTTTGAAAATGCCGCGGCGTAAGCAGTATTCAGAAAATTATAGGCTCTGAGGAACTTTGGATATGGACTGTTGTTATGCAGCGATGGTAATTTAATTCGCACGAGAGTCGTTATAATGTTTAGGCCATTGGTATTCCAATCGTTTGAAAACTGCGTCATTTTACGAGCTCTTCTGTTTTGAATACCAAAACTAACGGGGCGTATCAGGGGCGTTACCAGGATTTCAGATGGAGGGGGGAGGGGCTAACCAGGATTTTACATGGGAATAAAATGTAGAATAGTTTTTAATAGAAACAAAGAAAAAAAATGAACTTAAACAGATCAGGGAAATAAAAAGGGGTTCGTCCGACAATATAGATAAGCCTTTTTTTACATATTTTTCCTAACCGTTTGCGCGTTTAATACTTAATATTACATTTCATCTTAATGTTGTTTTAATAACTTTTTTTAATTTTAATGATTTAATATTACATTTGGTTACAATCAAAAAGCTGGTAATACAAAAGTTACCTCGTAGCCCTTTCAGACCCCATTTTTTTCTTTTAATGGCAGAATTTTTTTCTTTGCTTGAAAACTGCTAAACGACACATGTACTAATGATAAAAATACAATAGTTTAAAATTGCGATTCACGACTACACATCATCCTTCCTATACATCTTCCTTCTATCAGAACAATCTTTCTCACCTTTGAAGCTCCCGACGTTGGAAACGAGAAGGCTTCCGTTTAACTGTCCGCCCAAAATCCACTCTTCCTTTTAGTAATTAGTCGGGCTAGCCTCCTGTTTATCGCCGGGCTTAGGCAGGAGCGCGGCGTGAATATTAGGCAACACACCTCCCTATGCAACGATCACATTAGTAAAAAGCTTGCTCAGTTCATCATCGTTTTTGACGGCCAGCACTATGTGACGAGGAGTGATCCTACCCTTCTTGTTGTCTTTTGCTGCATTTCCCGTTATTTCCAACAGTTCAGCTGCGAGGTACTTCAAGACTGCTGCCAAGTCTATTTGCCTTTACGCAATAGTCTATGAGCACGACCCACTGGAAACACGAGGCCGGCTCGGGTGGATTTCGAAATAATCTTTTTGTCTTTGCTAATTTTACCACGAGCGGACATCTTTCTTCTTGAGTGTGATGCTTTATGATGGAATTCTTAATTACACAAGATGTGTTTTTGGGTTAATTGATTATCCAGAACTTACGAGTAGATTCAGTTTTAAAGTGCTCAACAGTACTCGTAATAAGGTGAGTTTTGGAATTCCCTTTTGTCAAACTAATTATGAGAGAAACGTCCCGATTCATTCATATCCAGATTCATTCCTGATGACTTGGACATTTACAATTTACCTGCAATTTAAGAGTTAAATAATCCTTGATTTTTTACCCCCCCCCCCCCGTCCCCTCGTTTGTTTTCCCCCCTAGGTTAAAATAAATACTAAAATAAATATAAGTAACATAATCGTTAGGACAATTTCAATGAAATTTTAATCAGTTAAGTTTAGGAAAAGT
>JAHWFO010068719.1:5104031-5123809 GCA_023313115.1 Rhysida immarginata | reverse complement strand
CCCCCCCCCCCCCCCCCCCCCCCCCCCCCCCCCCCCCCCCCCCCTAACCAGGATTTTACATGGGAATAAAATGTAGAATAGATTTTAACAGAAACAAAGAAAAAAATGAACTTAAACAGATCAGGGAAATAAAAGGGGGTTCGTCCGACAATATAGATAAGCCTTTTTTACATATTTTTCCTAACCGTATGCGCGTTTAATACTTAATATTACATTTCAAAATTTCATGTTAATGTTGTTTTAATAACTTTTTTTAATTTTAATGATTTATTATTACAATCAAAAAGCTGGTAATAAAAAAGTTACCTCGTAGCCCTTTCAGACCCCATTTTTTTCTTTTAATGGCAGAATTTTTTCTTTTCTTGAAAACTGCTAAACGACATGTACTAATGATAAAAATACAATAGTTTAAAATTGCGTTTCACGACTATACATCATCCTTCCTATACATCTTACTTCTATCAGAACAATCTTTCTCACATTTGAAGCTCCCGACGTTGGAAACGAGAAGGCTTCCGTTTAACTGTCCGCCCAAAATCCACTCTTCCTTTTAGTAATTAGTCGGGCTAGCCTCCTGTTTATCGCCGGGCTTGTTCGTCTTCTTAGGCAGGAACGCGGCGTGAATATTAGGCAACACACCTCCCTGAGTAACGATCACATTAGTAAAAAGCTTGCTCAGTTCATCATCGTTTTTGACGGCCAGCACTATGTGACGAGGATGATCCTACCCTTCTTGTTGTCTTTTGCTGCATTTCCCGCTATTTCCAACACTTCAGCTGCGAGGTACTCCAAGACTGCTACCAAGTCTATTTGCCTTTACGCAATAGTCTATGAACACGACCCACTGGAAAGACGAGGCCGGTTCGGGTGGATTTCGAAATAATCTTTTTGTCTTTGCTAATTTTACCACGAGCGGACATCTTTCTTCTTGAGTGTGATGCTTTATGATGGAATTCTTAATTGCACAAGATGTGTTTTTTATTTTAAAAAATTAATGGGTTAATTGATTATCCAGAACTTACGAGTAGAATCAGTTTTAAAGTGCTCAATAGTACTCGTAATAAGGTGAGGTTTGGAATTCTCTTTTGTCAAACTAATTATGAGAGAAATGTCCCGATTCATTCATATCCAGATTCATTCCTGATGACTTGGACATTTACAATTTACCTGCAATTTAAGAGTTAAATAATCCTTGATTTTTTACCCCCCCCCCCCGTCCCCTCGTTTGTTTTCCCCCCTAGGTTAAAATAAATACTAAAATAAATATAAGTAACATAATCGTTAGGACAATTTCAATGAAATTTTAATCAGTTAAGTTTAGGAAAAGTTTCTATCTAATAGGGAAAGGAGAGCTTGAAAAAGTTACACCTTTCTAGAGAAATCGTCAGACATATAGACGGATGGACGGATAAACAGACATGAACAGAGCGAAATGAATATGTGCTTTTCAGCATACACTGGTGGCCAAAAGTTTGGACCAACCAGCAAATCAATAAAAAATGAATTTATACTAAAAATATTTTACACCTACTCTAAGTAAATATGAAACAATATTCAGGGAAGAAAGAAATTTATTTCTGCGTCGTTGCTTTTTTATTACCTTAAATCAAAATAAGACTGGCCAAAAGTTTGGACCAACATCACAAACATGCAAATAATTTGCATATTACAAGTCATCGTGTTGCGTGGTGAGCACTAAAACCATATTATGTTGCGAATTAGAAATTTTAACTAGCAATTTACAAACTTCAAAAAAGTTGCTGAAATCTCCCATGTGAGCTACAAATCTTTATCAGGAATTGTTAAAAATGTTAATTGGAAATAGGACGAAAATAGGACGACCTTGTGCACTGACGCGAAGAGACAAATCAAGAATTAAGAGACATGTTAAACATGATATTACATCTGGGCATGTAGTCAACACCACACAAGTCAAACTTAATCTGCAACTTGCTGCCTCGAGAAGAACATTTCGCAGCGAACTACGTGCTCAGAACTTTGCCTATGAAATTATACCCAAAAAGTTGCCACTAACACAGAAACAAACGCAGGATAGACTGGAGTTTGCTAAGACACATCTGCGTGAAAACACAGACTTCCAATTGGTTGTTTTTTTCTGATGAAAAACGAATCAGTTTGGATGATCCTAATAATATAGCTTCTTATGAAGAGCATCGTGATAAAGAACACTTGTTCCAGTGCGAATTAAGCGCCAAATGGGTGGTAGTGGAGTGCCATTGGAAGCAACGGAAAGTTGAAGATTCACATTATAGATGGACATTGCACAACAGCTCAATATAAAGATGATCTTCACAATGTGTTCATCCCTTTGTGCAAAGTCTAGTTTAAGCAAAAACCATGGATTTAGCAGCAGGACAGTCCTGCAATCTTTACTGCACGAGTTGTGAAAGCCTATTTTGAGAGCAACAACATTTCCACTTTTGCTTGGACTGCTCGAAATCGAGATCTCAATATTTTTGAGAATGTGTGGCATCTCACGGAACAAAACATTTACCAAAACACTCAGTACAAATCTCGAGAACAACTAATAGCAGCCATTCAGAAAGCTGTTAAGCCAAATGTTATTAAAAGCTTATTTAATTCTATTTCAGGTCGCTTGTCAAATATTGTAGAGTCGAAATGATCTCAAATATCAAAATAATTCTTTAGTTAATGATGTAATACGTTTTTCCCTTTATGTGATACAAATGTGGTCCAAACTTTTGGCCAGTCTTATTTTGATTTTAGGTAATAAGAACCCAACAACGCAGAAATAAATTTGTTTCTTCCCTGAATATTGTTTCATATTTACTTAGAGTTGTAGGTGTAAAACAGTTTTCGTATAAATTCAGTTTTTCTTGACATTGCTGGTTGGTCCAAACTTTTGGCCACCAGTGTATAATAAAGATTGTGTGTGTATCTGCCTGGTGTGCCTTGTCATCTTTTCTCGATTGTAATTGCCAATGGGTTAATCAAATTCCTTAAGTCATAAATTATAAATAAATAAAATAAATTACTTTATTATATTTGAGAATATTTTATTAAATAAATAGCTTATTAAATAAACTTTATTTTTAACAGGAAAAGAAACTTCGTTAAAAAAATGAGATTCACAAAACTATTTAAAAATTATTGCTTTTTTATAAACTGTATTACAAAACTGGGCTTTCAAGAGATGTGGAAAATAATACAGTAATAAAATAAATATTTATTATAATAAATATGTATAAGTTTGATGATGAAAAAAATTAAATAAATAGCACACAAAAATAGCATACAATATAACCCCAATTATCCAATAACTGTAGGAAAAAAGTTTTGAGTAAACTTTAAAAAACTTCGAAATAATTGATGAAAGTACATATTTCATCAAGAGTTTTTTCAGCTGCAGTAAAATATAATCAGGCCAGGCATTAGCTGATGCTGGATCTCTGTGTTACTGATTCAACCCTGATTGCAGACATTTTTTATGATATTGCACAATAACTTTAATTAATCCGTAAATATAAAAGTATTTGTTAATCAAATGGAAAAATTAGAAAAAGTCATCAATATTCTATTTATCTCTAAATTCATTTCATTTGTCTATGAATATCATTCAACTTAAATGGATTCAGATAAATAGGGTACTGTTATTGTGTCATTTTTTTCATAAACATATGACCCAACTTAAAATAACAAATAATATTAAAACAATAAACAATGTAGGATTAATTATTTATTTATACGATTATTTTAAAAAGTAATATATTTCAGGAGTATTCAATATATCGCAACAAAATTTTATGAAGATACCTGCTTATACAGGATGAATTTTAAGTACACCGACAAACTGCAGGGAGTAAAAAAAGGTCATCATCCTTTCGCCAACACCTCTTCCCCAGACGATGGATAGGACGCGGAGACCCTGTTGAACGGTTTGCTCGATCACCGGACTTAAACCCCCTGGATTTTTACTTCTGGGGGCATCTGAAAAGCCATGTACTGTGTGCCAAGCAGTACATGCACCGTGACATGTTGATATGGCCTTTTTTACCCCATTTCCAGTCAAGAACCACTCCTTGCAGTTTGTTGGTATACTTAAAATTCACCCTGTATACCTTGCTTCAAATAAGTGTTGGGATTCAAAAATTTTCACTAGTTCATATTCAAAGGCAGAAATGAAGAGAGGTAAGTGGGAGAGGGGCGTCCCTTACTTTGCCAAATTTACAGAATAGTGATGACAAATATTTTTATCGTCGCGTGCTGTAAATTAAAATAAAATCGTGAGTTGTGATATGCTGGGTGAGTTAGTAATTAGGAAAGAAAAAAGTTTAATAAAAAATTACCATTATTAATTGCAGAAGTTTATTAAGATTAACTTATATCTATAAATGAATTATTTCATTTGTAAATCTTTCACCTGCTAGCAAAAGTTTACTGCGAGCCCATAGGTTCGTAGTGTATGAACTACTAAAAGGTTTATTTCGTAAAAGTTTATAGAACTGGTACGAACGGGCCGAATCCCAGCAATGTTCATGTAACCCATATCATGTTTATAATGAAGTAATATAACTTTCTATGAAGGATTTTGTTTTTAATATGAGAATCAAAGAAATGGTAGTTAAATGAAGTTCACTTGAGCAAACTGGTGCTGGAAATAAATCCACTATGCATTAATGGAACTAAAAACGAATGTTTATCCCTGCTCTTGTTTTTTAAATTTGTTCCATAAATTCAGTGTTAACACAAATTGTTTTTTGAATATGACATATTTTATATACAGATATCATAAAATTAAAAATGATCAAATAAATTATAAAATAGATAATAAATTCTGTTTGCATAAATTAGTAGATAATTTTTCAACAGTATATAATTATGTAATTAAGGCATTCATTTGAAAATCTACCAGTTTTACCAAATAATCTTTATGAACGCTGTGTTTTATACACTATCTACCCAAAAGTAATCGGACATTTTCGATTTTATACGTTTTGTCGAATATCTAGAAAAATACTTGACGAATTATCCTGAAATTTCAGGGGTGTAAAGAGAATGTTACACCTCGTATATTTCATAGAAGGGTTTGTCCCAAAGGCAAATAGGGGGCCAGCAACAAATTGAACAAAAAAATAATGTTTGGGATCTCCCTGTAAAAAATAATGCTTGAAATGCGTTGAAGCTGTAGCATATGATTAGGAGGCCTCTTTTACTTATGTGTCCGTTTGTATAACAATAGCACGTATATTCATGGAGATATAAAGGTTCCTTTAAAAAAATCGAATGATTTCGTAAGTTTTTTGTTTATAATATGCAGGGTTTTCAACTCGATGCAATGCCATTTTCAGGAAACTTGACAATCTACAGTAGAGACAACAACCTGCAACTTCGTAAAGAGATGAAGTTGATACGGATGTCCGGTCCAAAAATAAAAATTTGGAGAGAACACCTTATCGTTTTGTTTATCTTTGAGAGCAACTGAAACTCGATCCATTCTATCGGCGATATCTTTCTGAATTTTCACGCTATTTGCTTGGGCTTTTTATAAGAATAACTCTATACATTTGGCTAATAAATTATGCAAAAGACATTTTGGTAACCCTTGCGCATGCGTAGTTAAACATTATTTAGTAAAAATGCTCATATTTCATCAACTATTTAATATTTCTATTTTCTGATTGCAGGGTTTGTCTCTACTGTAGTTTGTCAAGCTTCCTGAAAATGGTATTGCATTGGATTGAAAACCCTGCATGTCATAAACAAAAACTTACGAAAACATTTTGATTTTTTTTAAGGAATCTCTATATCTTCATGAATATACGTGCTATTCTCATCCAAATGAAGGCAGATAAGTAAAAGAAGCCTCATAATCATATGCTACAGCTACAACGCATTTCAAGCATTATTTTTTACAGGGTGATCTCAAACATTATTTTTTTGGTTCACTTTGTTGCTGGCCCCCTATTCGCCTTCGGGACAAAACCTTCGCTGAAATATATGATGTGCAACATGCTCTTTACACTCTTGAAGTTTCAGGATAATTCGTCAAGTATTTTTCTAGATATTCCACAAAAAGCTAAAATTGAAAGTGTCCGATTACTTTTGGGTAGATAGTGTATATTAAAAACTTTTCAAATATATATATGCATTTTTTTACATGTTTTTAAATCTAATTATCGGTTTGGCTTAACTTATTACCTTATCATTATATTTAAGGAATTAAAAAAATTATTCTGATACTGTAGAGCGAAAAATCTTCCAAAAACACTCTAGTTCATGCAAAAAATGATGATATAAAAATGAATAAAAATATGATTTACAGATTTAAATAAAGAATCATAATTTTGATTGATATACTTTAATTAATAATATGAAACTTTATGAATAGTAAAACACGTAGATTTTGGTGTCATTAATATAAAAACATACAGAAGAGTATTTATCTAATCCGTATTTTACAAACCATTTTCATCATTTGGTAGATGATTATTTTCATCTTTTTCTTCTTCATTAACTTCTTGTAAAATTGAGTCTTTCTATAATAATAAATACAGCAATGTCATGAAGCAATACAAATAAACTTTAAAGTAAACAGTAATTTCATGAAGTAAACAGTGTGTCTATAAAAGATTTGTTTGTAACCTAACAATATTTAATAACTTCTGAACGTAATAGCAAAATCATGAATCGTTTTCAGCATCTTATAAAGAAAAAAAAATGGCGACGGACGGAGTTGACATGTTTGTCAAGAGCTCCAAAGAAAATAATGAGATATCACGTATACCGATGTCACGGAATTCTGATACCATCGCGAATTCCGGTGACGCAAACGCTCGCTTTCGTTCTCGTATATTTTACAATTCCGGGAGGAATTGGAGACGATGTCATCGGCGTCATAATCAACACGTCAAAATCGAGACGCAGAAGCCAATGAGAGGACAAGGAGAGATTCAAGTGCGGAATCGGGGAAAGAGAGAAGAGGGAGGGAAAAAAAGAGAGAAAAAAGGCGATTGGAGACGGTCACGCGAAAGTCGAGCTCCCGGGGAAAACGACACGGAGATACAATTGGTGTTATGCTATCGGCAAGCTGGACGGTGAAGTGATTTCTCGAGCCCCCACGACGGAGACTGCTACGGAGCAGTCAATTGCGTCGTTAGAAAATGCCACGTCGTGCGGGAAAGCCAAGCGGGCGGAGGTTTATTCTTACCAGGAGCGACATATACAGCCTAACGATTCGTGCGCCTTCTCGCTGTGCGGAAACCCTTCTCCGGAATTAATGAACATTATGATGAGTTCAGCAACTACAGCAAGCATGCAGTTAGTTGAAAAAACAATAAAGAAGAATGTTAAAAACTGGTGGACTAAAGAAATAACGCAGTACTGGCAGAGAAAAGTAATTACGTATTACAACTTCCTAGGGAAGAGGAACGTAGAGATGTACGAAAAGTTTAAATTAGCTAATAAAGAATATAAGAGAGTAGTACGGAAGGCAAAAAGATCCCGGGTGATGACTTATAATTAGAAACTTAATTTATGGAAACTGATTCGGAGTGATATGAAAGAAATAAGAATTATGCTTCCTAAAGAAAGACACCCTGAATATTTAAGATGGCTCAATAACCCCTGCCAACTGATGCCTCCTCGGAAAATAATTAAAAATCCAGAATTAGGGTATAGTAAAATTTCCATTCCCTCAGCCCCTGGTATCTATGTGATTCAGGAAATCATTAAAACAACTAAAATGCAGAATGTGAAATACCCTTCAATCATACTAAGTAAGCTACTGACAACCTTAAACGTAAGTGGTATGCAAATGATCCAAGATTTGTGTAAAGCAATAATTCAGTCGAAGAAATTCCCTGTTAAGTTGAAAATTGCTAATATTATGCCAATTTATAAAAATGGAGACCCAAATCAACTAAATAACTATCGTCCGATATCCATGTTATTCCCTTTGACAAAAATTGTGGAAAAGAGTGTTTACAAGGATTTGATAACGAAGTATGGCCCAGAGTACCAAATCAACAAAAGGGCAGCTACCCTAATGCCCGTGTAAATTGGTCTCCTATACAAATATATATACATGCCACGGAAGCAGCAGACAAAGGTAACAATTTCATGATGGTTCAAACCGACATTTCCAATGCTTTTAATACCATTTCACGCGAACAACTGTTTGAAGACCTGAAATCCTTCGGCGTTTCAGAAGAGTATCTTATATTAATTAAAGATTACTTTACGACGAGGAAAAATGTCATCGATTGTGATCCTCCGAGTTACCAGGATTCGTTACGTGGAGTAATACAAGGCTCGAGTATTGGCCCTCTGCTATTTGCGGTAGCCACTTCATCCCTATACCATCATGAATTTAATTTGCAAATAACCAGCTACGTAGACGATAACATCTTTTACTCCCCATATAAAGAAAACGAACATGAAGTAATAATGATCAAAGTACAAGATCTTCAATGGATAGAGAAATGGTATAGTATTCGAGGTATGAAGTTGAATGCTACCAAACCAAAAATATTAACCATCTCTCGAAAATCAGAAACGAGACAGTCATTGACCTTCCTGGAATTCACGTTCGATAGTACGCTACAATTTATATGAAAAAATTATTGCTGGACTAAAACGCCCTGGTTATCTCATGAAAAGAGTGAGATCTCTGTTATCTTACAAGAAACTTAAAATGGTCATCGAAACAAAAATTATCCCTTATTTGTATTATATCGTCGTATTGTAGGCTAGTGTACCTCAACATAATTTTCAAAGACTAAAAGTGGCCTACAATGCTTTGCTCAGAACAGTCTTTAGAGCAACAAAATATGGCTCAATCACCTTGCTATGTCATAAATTAAAGTTACCGACACTCGAAGGTATACGTGCTTTGGGTCTTCTGGTTGAACTTTCAGGGGTGCTTCGGAATCCCCTTCACCCGGCCTCGTTTATTTCAAAGTGGCTACAAAAATCAGACAAATATCGAACAATAAGGAAAAACAGGATTGAAATCCCTTATAAGATAACGACCTTCCTCAACAGACACTTTCCATACAATGTGATATCAATATGGAATACTTTACCATCAGAGGTCTGTAATATACTTACATTATGTGAAGCTCCAAGGTGTCAAGCCATGTGTGCCCCTTTTAGGAAAAGAATTAAGGAACATTACCAGTTTAATCAAAACATGTGAAATCAGCCATCAATCGTTTGTTTTTGTATGTTTTAAAGTGACAACGACGTATTTCGTCGGATCCTTATTTCAATTTTATTTATTCCTTTGGGAATAATCACCAAAAAATAAACTCCTGGAGTTTTATCTGATATATTTGTCCATTCCTCATAGGTGGAACTGGCAGCAGCAGAAAAAAAGACGGTATGTACCGTAGAGAAAGCGCAGTATGTATATGGTTTGCCGAAACAAACTCACCGATCACTATTCAGAAGATATACAGGTTAACAACCACCAGATAAAAAATCGATTAATGGCTGGATGAAAACCTTTTCAGACCGTTTCAGTAGTAAAAAGGAAAAGCAGAAGACGGCCCACTGCATCAGACGAGACCGTAGAACAAATCAGAGCAGCTTGTCTTCGAACCCAGGCATTATCTAGTGGTTGTTTACCGTAAGTTAACCTGTATCTCCTCTGAACGGTAGGCTTTTGTTTCAGCAAGTCAAACTATGCACTGCGCTTTGTCTACGGTAGACGGCGTCTTTCGTTCTGTCAATACCAGTGCCGCCTATGAGCAGTTTCTGCAATAAAAGAATATATTGGATAAGACTTTTGGAGTTTCTTTGTAACGTGCTGAAAACGATACACAATTATGTTATTACGTTCAAAAGTTATTAGATACTGATATGATAAAAATCTTTTATGGACATCCTGTATTTTCATCATAGACCATTTGATCGAACATATCTGAACACCTGTTCATCCATAAGCCTTCCACATCCCCTATCTAATAAGAAGAGAATTATCACAACAAACACACACTCTTCCCTCATTTTGGGAAGACTCTCGTTTACATTACAGTAAGTTGCTACAGAAATCACCGGATATTCTTCCTTTTGTTACCTCCGTTATTGATATTATCCATTGCATCCCAGCTCTAAAGACATTCAGCAAGATAGTGATTGACTGTGGAAGGCAATCAAGTTCATCAACACTTACGTAATCAAATCACTTCTTCGTATATCCTACCTTGTGGAGGGTTGATATGAGCCAATTGGACCGATTGGACCCAATCGAGCCTCGCGCTTTTTGACATAAATTGTCGACTTCAAGTTCCATTAAATCTCACAATTCTGAGATAAAAATTTGCTTATTCAAACACATCTACATATACTTTATGTATGTGTAAAATATCTACATACAATCTATGTGTATGTAAACAAAATGCACCCCACTGGCGGGGCCCGGGGGATAAAGTTCCAATAGGCCCTCGCACGATTGTATCCGGCGCTGGATGGGAGTAGTGTTATGTTAATACTAATATTGATATCAAATTGTCATAGAATCAATAAGAACTTCACCGAACTGTTGCTATAATATTGGAGCTATGCCTTACTTATTTTTTATAATCTCACAGCAATCCCAATGGAATAACAGTAAAAAAGAAGTTAAAAAAAAAACAGTAAAGAAGTTAAATCATTTCCTTTTATCTATATGTAGCGATTTTTAGAATCAGCATGTTGCCCGTGGTTAGTGCATTGTCAATAATTATGACAATCCATAGTTTCAATTCTTTTTCATGGTTCAGCATGTTGTTCCAATAATTGATCGCTTGAAAGAAAATTTTTGTCATTTACCGGTTTTCTAGCGGTACAATTTTATAATTTTTTCGTATATTCAACCCAATTTATAATAAAACTGGATGGACAGTATCTGAGAGTGCCAAATATATTTCTTTTAATCTAGATTAAAAATTATAAGGGCAAAGAAGTTCTTATTATTGCAGAAATGCCCGTTTCACGTTTATTCAACGTAAAGGCGCCTGGTATTAACATTTATTCTTGATATTACTATCTTAAATGTCAAATTATAAAACAGAAATAACTTTTTAAATTAAGATGATTATTATTTCCCGTTATGTAAAGGTATTTCTCGTTTGCCTCTTTATATCTATTTAATTGCAAAATAAGCTCTACAATGTACAATCGTGCAATGAGAAGAAACCACAAATCCACAATAATCAGTTTTAATGCCTCCTGATTAGTTTTACTAGATCTTATGCAGACCTTATTGTCATGCGGTGGCACTCATGCATGGCCTTTGAAAAACAATCTCAGATAATGAGTGGCATAACAGTCTAATAGGCGGCATTCATTTGGGATCTGCCAAAGCTAGATCCATCCAACAAATTGCCAAATTATAAAGCATGATTCTTACTCCAAAGAACATGTTTTCACTAATTTACAATTTATTGGCACCAAGTCTTAAACAGCGTTTAAAGAAACATTTGACGTTCAACATTTTGGCATGAAAACCCATCTTATACAGTTCTTGACAAACGTTCATAGCATGGTATTGCTTCTAAAGGTATTTCAGAATTCGATGATTAATGTTGTAACTAAGAATCAGCGATTTTGTCTCATCATTCACTTCAACAATTTTCTCAATGTCATTTTACAAATCCTATTAGTTCATAGAAATTTACATTTTCTGATAACATCATATACAATAAGCAGAATAGCTACAATACGGCTTAAATTTCTTTAACAGATTCGTTCCAGGAATGGCATCCTTTGACAGATTCGTTGAAAGCTCAGCCATGCAGTTCTTTTTACCAATATTGCATATCAAAAGATATTACAGGAAAACTTTCAAAATCATATGTATGACATACATTTGCAATTCATTATTGTTCGGAGAGCTTAGATCAGATAGTATATTTGTCATATCTAATAATTCTTATATGATATTAGAATGTTAAATATTAATTATCTACAGGGAATGTTTACTTCATCTCTTGAAATCCTTAAGACTATCGTAAATTGAGAGCAAGCATTTGTGCATTTGGCAGATAGATCGTAGCTGGCGTGAAAAGATTAGGTCAAAAGTAAAAATTAATGTAGCAAGGGATTATATTATAAAGTGTTCAGAATGATGATGGAAGCTGCTTGATGGCTTGTTGGAACTGATAATAGCAACAATAACTACAGGGTGTTGTTAAATTTCATGTCAAAAATGATAGGGGTGATGGAATATGCGATTCTAGGCAAAAAAGTTCGTATGAACATGGGTTCGAATTTGAACGATAACTGAGATATGAACAGAAATAAAAATGCCGCCCACTAAGATCAGCAAGTTAATAACTCACTTT
Organism: Rhysida immarginata; assembly: GCA_023313115.1. Taxonomy (NCBI): domain Eukaryota; kingdom Metazoa; phylum Arthropoda; class Chilopoda; order Scolopendromorpha; family Scolopendridae; genus Rhysida; species Rhysida immarginata. The sequence goes on along the minus strand of JAHWFO010068719.1, from coordinate 5,111,501 downwards.
CTACAATATATAGGATGATGAAACTTGGAAGAATAATAGGATACATAAACTGTGTATACCGTTAAAGTTGATCGAATTCCAACGGTTTGTTTCCGAGTTACGGACTCAACATCGTAATACGTGTTACGATTATTCTTTGAAATAATCTTTCTACAATCTTTACCATACCAAATACACAAAGTTTTACAGGAAGTTTAGTAGTTTCAAGGATTAAATAAACATGCCCATGAATTTCATTCTAAATTAATCATACCTCATTCAATTTAGATTCTGTTTCTTCCGCTATTAAAATCTTCTTCTTTCGATATATGTTCCGATTGGGTACCAAATATAAAATCAAAACATCACATACGATCTCTACCTATTTAAATGCACGTATAATCTAATATAATAATCAATATAACAGATGACCTTAATATTAATCATTATTAACATGCAGAGAATTAAAGTAATTAATATTGATATATATTTAGTATAATAATACTTCCCATAATATACAGAGTGGCCATAAAATGTATACACATTTCAACAAAAGACAAACCTATATAAAAGTTAAATTAATAAATTCAAGTGTTTTCTGATTATGGCGAACTATTACGCCTATCCGTTGTCCTGGCAAACGCTCATCGAGGTAATCTCACGTCTCAGTGATAATATCATCTTCATTCAATGTATAGAATAATTTTGAGAAACAAACTTTCATTTTGCTGTTACGAAAAAAATATTAGATAAAATTTATTCTCTATAGTTATGGGACATGTTTTAATATCACAATCAGCCCTTTAAGTCATGAATCTATGACTTAATTTTGTGTATTCATTACAGAGGTGATAAAATTTTTATTTATTTTTTTCGCTGTGAATAGCATTTAACTTTCATCCCAATCTACTGCAGATAAAAATGGATTCTTAAAGCTATTTATGAGAAATGGGATGACAAAGAAAACAGAACATTGATACGCATTCATAAGGAAGGAATTGCCTTCTAAAATTGTTTGACAGTAATACGTGTAATTAGTAGAATTTTTGACTGTAGTTAACTGATTGGCACACCTTATACCAGTGTTTCTTAAACGTTTTGTCTCGCGACCCCCTTTCACACGTAAAAATTCCAAAGGACCCTCGAAACTTGGGTGTCCTAATATGTTTTATATGATCCATGATTTTTCTGCTTTATACTATGGATATGGATCTTCGACTACTCCCGTTTTCATCTGTCCTCAATCTATTAGATTTATTTTTACGGGGTTCGTTTTGTAGACCTTGTCCTTCGCATGACCCCATAAAAAGAAATCTAATGGATTGAGGTCAGGTGAATACGGGAACAGTCGACGCTCATAGTGCTTGGGATAATCCAATGCGATGACATTCTGTCCGAAATGTTAATGCGAAATGATGCAAAAAAACACGTTAAACAAAATGCGGGAACAGATCTTGTTGATCTGTAATGCGGGAGGAGACTGCGCAAATGTCGACAGCAAAACGGACGTTAGTTTGAGCATTTAATGTGATGAAACCTGCACTTGCCCTAAAAGTATTTTTATTGTTTATTTCCTAAAGGAACCCGCTTGGGTAAAAATTTTTCCTCAAGGCTCGTGCCACGAACATATCACACAATTTTTAAACAATTACAATTAGTAATATCTGAGTAATTGACAGTTAATCTTGATAGGTAGATTTTGGGTCACTTTGTATCTGTCCGTTCTCTGCAGTCTACGAGATGCTATTAGGCGCAAGAGTTCTCAATTCTGGCAGAGTCGCGACTGGTTTCTTCATCACGATAATAATCCAGCTAACGCATCTCACCTTATCCAGAACTTTATAGCGAGACACAGGATTACACAGATTCAGTAGCGTCCCTACATTAGCTTAGACCGAAGATGCCACTCGAAGGTAATAGCTTTAAAGTTGCAGAAGATATCAAAAGAAATGCGATGAAGTATCTCATGAAATATTAGTTTCGGTTCGGAATTTTATTATCACTCCGTGAGGTTCCCTAGTGAGTAGGGGATGAAGTATTTATTATGTCAATTGAAACACGGTTATAAATTTTCGTGTTAATAATAAGACAACAGAAACGAGTGCAATAGCGAGGTAGGAAATGTTAATTTTAAAATAACAAAAAAAAAAAAAAAAAAAAAATAGAAAAGAAAAAGAAAAATTCCACGGAACAGATTTATCTATACTTTAATTAGTAGATTATTGAAATATATTCTCCAATTTATTAATTTTTTTCTTTAAATACGAAAACATGACTTTGAAAAATCTTTCTAACAGGGGCAACGCCGCTGGTAGATGGGTGTGAAGGAGATTAGTATTTGATCTGAACATGAGTCATAGGTTCCCCTCCCCTCCCTGCTAAGATCGGATATTTTTTATAATCAACGAATGTAACGAAAACTGTGGATATTTACATAAGAGAAGAAGTAGGGAAACAACCTTTCACTTGTCCACAATGAAGTTTATTCAATCATATTACAGTACATGCCATTCCTTTCAATTGAGAGAGTTTCAATGTTGAGCAATCTTTTGTATATATTTTTTTTAGTAATTGATAGTATAATAAATAGGACAGTCCAAGGATAAGGTGCAACATTTAAGGGTTAACTAATGGAAAGGAAGGAGAAAGGGTGCAATTCTAAGCAGCTGCTTCAGATCCAAGAATTGTAGGACAGTCCAGACAATAACTTCAGCCAAATAAATATAGGGAATTGTTCATTAAAACACAAAATAGATATTTAAACATCTAAATTTATTTTGTCGCCTTCAAAATAGACACCATTTGATGCGATACGCTAATGCCAAGGAATACTCTAGTCGTCGAAAAACTTCTTATAGGCACGTTCTGGTAGGGCCTCACCACCTTCTTCGAACATTGTTTTAAGAACTCAAAACGTCTTCCACCTAGTAGCAATTTGAGTTTGGGGAACAAGAAAAAATCACACAGGGTATCCGGTAAATAGGGTGCTTGGTCGATGACATTTGTTGAGGTTTTTGGATAAAAATTCGCGTACAAGAGTCGATGTGTGGGACGCGTATTATCGTGGTACAAAATCAAAGAATTATTCTTTCACAAATCTGACCCTTTCCAACGCTTCAGCACAAGAAATTTCGTTGGCAACACAAAATTTAAAGTAAAAACTCTTTGTTTGGTATTTTTATCCATTTCAAAAATTGCAGAGCATACTTTATGTCAACTAACAAATACGGCAGCTCTAAACAAACTCGTTAACAGATGATATCAAAACCCATACATGATAATTAGCTATACATTGTTGCCATCTTACAACAAAAAAAAATTTTCATACAATTTACGCGAGCATTTTAAATGAAAAATTGTCGGTATTTATTTGACTGAATGTAAATATGAGGGTGAGTCAAATGAAAACCGCAAAATTGTAATTAAAATTCCAAATTTCGCCCCAAATTCTGCAGATCCGTTAAAAAGAGTTGTAGAAATATCCAGTAGGTGGCAGGAAAGTAGAGACAAGCAAACAACGTCACATCAGCAGTTTAAAGATGGCCGTCCCAGATATGTCTACAACTCATTTTTAACGGATCTGCAGAATTACAACACTGTAAGGCGAAATTTGGAATTTTAATTACAATTTTGCGGTTTTCATTTGACTCACCCTCGTACTACGGTTTAAAAGTAAAATTAAAAATCTATTTACCACAGAAAGCAAGCCTAAACTGGAGCCAATTTTTAATAGTGTAGGCAAAACAGCAAATTTTCCGCCTTGACCGTTTACTATGATGACAAATAAAATTCCAAAAGCCTTATATAATGTTCTAGTTGTGTCAGAATAATAACGGGCAAATCTGGAATTCATCAATTAAAAAAATTAATCTGGTGACTTAATTTATGCTGACAGTAATTTCCTACCCAAAGACACTATCTTTTATACCGAGTACTCCTGCAATCCCTAGGTTCTGATATATCTCTTGGTCAAAGAGATATCAATACAAAAGTGACGTATATATAAATACTTTAAAATAGGCACTACATGGTGATTTACAGCATATGTTGCAACTAAGAGCCATTCTGTGTCAAACATAACTCTACTTCACAACAAGTAGTTGGAGGGTTATTCGTCTTCAAATAACCTCCACAATGGATACCTTATGTTGGACACTAAACTACACGTTAAATTGTATCACGGGATTGTATCCAAAAGCTCTATATAAATATATAGAGCTTTATTGTATCCTCACTAACAAAACCATGTGCCATGCATAAAATGAAGCTTCTATAGCCCGAATTTCAGAATACATTTTTATATTTATGGGAGATATAATGGAAAATCTAGGTTGCAGAACTTAGAATCCCCCTGCATTAACTTATTTGTAAAACCTTTTTTAAATGTAATGATGATGTTAATAGAGATCTTTAGAATATTTAATTAATGATACATAATTTTTAGAATAAAAAATTAACAGAATGGAGTAACATAATAGTAATTATTATTACAATTGTTATTTATTAATGAAAAAATTCATTACCGAAAATTCCATCCAGGTGCAACATCAAGTTTGGGTATATCCAAACGCCTAAAATTATATTTTGGTATACAGTTAGTTAAATCGTTATCAAAATCACATTCCCATTTGATTTCTATGGCAATAACACCTCCCTGCAAATTATTGAAAAAAAATAAATTTTATCAATATTTTCTCTCATTTGAGAATATTTATAAAAATTGTTCAAATGGCACTATAATATTGCAACAACAAATGCCTTAAGCAGACATGTGAACACTACAATTTAAACGTGTAAATTTCTTAATTTTACATTTAAGTAAACCACTGATGTTCTTACTTTTAAAGCAATACGCATGTAATTTTCGCCAGCCATTTCAACTATGTTACCTAACTGAAAAATTGGACACAATGGCCTCTTTTCTTTATCATAGCGGCAGCCAGGAATCATTGAATCTTCATCATATGAAAACAAATTTGTTCTAGAATTAATATAGCCAAACGAATTTTTTGTTTAATATCTTTAAAAAAAATGTTAAATAAATAAATAAATCAAATAAAAACAATATATAATACAATTTCACTTTCCATAGAGGAAATTCAACACTATTTTTCAAAAGTACTGTAAAATTTTTTGTCTCGTACAAAAGTGGCCAAACACTGTAAACAATTGAAAAAAATGAAATGTAATTTAAATGATAAGATATTTGTGTATATTGATTATGACAACGGTCTAAGTGACATATTTTTTCTTCTCGAGATATTTACATTTTTGTGCTTCGCTTAGCATTGAATTATATGTAATGACGAAACTACTAAGCCGCCCAACAAGTATACATTTTTACAGTATTGTAATACCACGTAAATTTAATGCAAATCTGGTCAATAATTTTATCGGTGTTTGGACTTAGACGACCGTCATAATCTCTAGCATATTTATGATGCAGTAGTGAGTGACCCATTACAATATGACTTTGCATATGATGTAGCTATCTTAGATCTCTTTGAAAGACAGTGAGAATGGATTTATATTAGCATGAATTTTTTTACATCATCTACATCAGCGTAAAGGGTTACTACTATGCTACTAAATAATTAATATATTTTTTAAAAATGTAAACCAATTAAAAATTAGATATAACTTACAAATCCACGTCATCTATTTCAACAGGACACCACGTATTTACTTCACAAGTTTCACTTCTGTTATCGAAGTGAATGCATCTTCCTGTCATCATACCTAATAAGAATTTAAATAGAATTAAAAACAAGAAATTTTGCATTTGAGAGCACATATACACTATCTACCCAAAAGTAATCGGACACTTTCGATTTTAGACGTTTTGTCGAATATCTAGAAATATACTTGACGAATTATCCTGAAACTTATATCATCCAACACTGGGTTACACATAAAGAAGACTAAATTGCTAAATTATACAGAGCTGTAAAAATTAAAGAATAAATCATAAGATGTTCAGTGAGGGTTTTATTGTACGCCAACCTCAGCTGTTCAAATTAATGATGAAAAATAGGAAAGACAATTCCGCAGCCTGGATTCGAACCAGGAACTTTTGGCTGTAAAAATTAAGTCGATGATCATGTTCCGATTATGTTTTGAAAAATGATCAAAAAAAAATTGTCAGTGTTAGTAATGTTAGTAGTCGATAATCAAGATAGCGCGAAGTTACAGATAACACGAAATAAGGTAGCGTAAAATCACCTACGGGTTGGAGAAGGCATCATGCAAGATGTAGAGTTTCAGCTCACGATAAAAAACCAAATAACTAGTCAATGTATGAAGTTCATAGGGTCATTTAGCCCATTCAAGAATACCAATATGAGACACACGGTTACTAGCGTATTTATTTTTAGCAGTAGGAAGATAGATTCTAAGAGTAAGCGTGTATGTCTGAGACTAATTTTATAATTTCTTTTTTAATAAATGAATGATGACTCTCAAGCAGGTGAACTGTATGGTTTCTGAAGCATTAAAATGATGTCATGGTCGTGTTTTTTAATATTAAAAAAAATGAAAGGCTTCGCGGTTTGTACGAGGGCGTTTTGAAAAGTAATGCCTCCATGGCTGTAATTTTTGTATTTGTTAACCGATTTTCAAAATTCTTTTTGTATCTGATACTTAGATTTGTCCTCTATGCAATGCACTATTCACTTTTCGACATAGTCCCCATCCCTTTCCACGCATTGCGCCAATGCGTGACTAGTTGGGTGAACCAGTCGGAGAGGAATTCTGGGATTGTTGTCGATACCAGGATTGAATGGCAGCTATGGACTCTCTTCTGGAGTACGATAACGTCCGCCCGCACACGAGTCGCCACACACCAGAGGCGTTGCAGCGCCTACAGTTCAAAGATGAATGACCGAAGTTCAAAGATGAAAGACTTTGCACCTTGCCACTTTCACCGCTTCCCAAAGAAGAAAGACCACCTTAAGGGACGTGAGTTGGTTCTGACGGCGAGGTAAACGCTGCCATTCAATCCTGGTGTCGACGACAACTCTAGAATTCCTCTCCGACGGGTTCACCCAACTAGTCACGCGTTGGCGCAATGCGTGGAAAGGGATGGGGACTATGTCAAAAAATGAATAGTGCATTGCATACAGGACAAATCTAAATATCAGATACAAAAAGAATTTTGAAAATCGGTTAACAAATAAAAAAATTACAGCCATGGAGGCATTACTTTTCAAAACGCCCTCTTATTAATTTTTAAACTTGTGATCTATGCTTTAAATCTTGATTGGAGAAGCGTTGTTCTAAATTAAGAACTGAGGGAAAGTGTAATAAATTGCAATATAGGTGCGCCAAATGGATAAAAGAAAAATATAAAGATGCATCAAGATGATTTTTTTTTCAATTGAAATATTTGAATAGCAGTAAATTTTATGTAGTACATAAAAATAAAGTCAAGATGGAAAACGAAAATTTTTATGTATTTTTTGTACATATTTTGGTTTTTGAAAGTATCTCGGG
>JAHWFO010068719.1:4983317-5103931 GCA_023313115.1 Rhysida immarginata | reverse complement strand
TATGTATTTTTTGTACATATTTTGGTTTTTGAAAGTATCTCGGGGGGGGGGGGGAGGAGTAAACAAAAGAAAAGACGGATTAAATCTTTTGTTATGTTAAAATTCTGGCAAATACAAATTGTAAGACAGGAAGGGGAAGAAAACGAGTAGGGAGAAAACTCATTATATTACTGAAAATATACTGCAAATACATGTATTATCTCATTAGAAAACGATTCATTTGTCCATTGTTTTTTTAACTTTATTTTTCTTGCTTTATCCTTACTAATTATGCTTTGCATCTCCTATTCTTAATTATAGCTATCCTATTATTTAGCAGAGATAAGATAATTCCCAAGTTGAGTGACTCCTGAGGGAAAATTTTGAAAGCATATTCACTGCAAAAACGGAAGTATCTCTCCCTGGAAATTAAAGCGAATTCTTATTTATCTTACCCTCTTTTAACATTTAAAAAAATTGCAATAAATTAAATTCGTATTGAGAATTAGGGTCATGTTGTCTATTATTTAATGGGTGCTCTTAACAACATTTATTGTATTATGAATTCCGCATACCCGCTTCGCATATAGAAACCATCCATTAAATAAATTAAATTACAATAATAAAATCTTGCAAACATTTCAAGAAGGAGCTTTAGCTGTGACGCAGAAATAATTTTAAATTTGAGAATTTAAATTTTAGCTAAAGTCCTAATAAAAACTAGTTTACTTAATTCCTATCAAATTTACGTCTATGTAATGCTCAACGTTCACATTAAAATACAAAGTAATTCCTATTTACCAAGTAATATTGATGCAGAAGAATTCTTAAAAACGTAGTACAATTATTAAAGTAACATGAGTAACTGAGTAATCGTCGCATGCGGGTGCTCAATTCAACACTACTTAAAAGATAAACAAAAAAATAACATTTTATTCATTGTTGACTCATCATCACGAATCGATTGTTATATCACAGACAATATCTTGGTATTCTTAACGGTCAATGTTAGAGCACGTGCAATAGGAGTCCACGAAAAGTTGATTCAGCCCAGCTAAAACCTTAATGCTCATATAGTGGAAAACAGAATTTTGAAAAAGTTAATCTGTTTTCAAGTTAACGTGCAAATGGTGTATAAACATAAAGACCAAGCGTGCAATCTTATAAGTAGCTTTTACCTAAAGCTCCTAATAAACCTGTTAAGTCAGAGATAACAAACTTAAGCATAATCTTTTACAATAAGGTTAAAGACCTCTTAAAATATTTTGTGATCAACCTTAAACCATAATTTATTGCTGATATAGAATATTTTAAGGCAAAATCTGTTTATGTATATTTCAAAACTTGGTTAATGCACTTTCTAGACTATATTCTACGTACCGTGTCCCTGAATATTATATGTACCAGTTCTGCAAACTTCTGTAAAGTTTTTTTCATTGCAATAAGAGTCTTTAAATGGTATCTAAAATAAAATTAACTCGTAAAAATTCTGTTCAGAATAAATGAAATTCATTTAAAGAATTATTTTTTGTAGTTGCATCCAATTAGTATCTTACCTCTGCACAGTTTCCTAATGTTTGATTTGGTGTGATTATTGCATTTGTCATTACGAAAAATGCTCCATTTTCCTGAATCATAACATGGTAGATATTATAGAATGAAAAGAAGATAGGTTACATTCTGGTCATCAACATTTTCAGAATGGCATCATCTATTAAAAACAATGAATTAACTTTACCTGTGGTGGTATGACATAATCAACAACATCCCAAGTCCTTGAATATATAGTAGAATATTTACCATAAAGTTTTTCAGACGTATTGGTGTGTAGGGTACCTTTAACTTTTGTTGTCACTGCACTAACTACGGGGCTAAAATCCTGATAGCCTTTTTCATACCACATAACATATCTAATGTAAAAATAATCACTGAGCGTGAAAAAAAATACGGGATATATAAGAAATTATAAGAAATAGTCACGTGCATTTAACGGAATGGAAAAAGCTTATATGTATTTTATGTTTTTTCGAATTTTTTGTAAAGTTTAAGAATTGACAAACAAAAAAAAAATAATGATGAAAAATAGAAAAGAAAAAAAATACTCACCCTACGGTATATGCTATGACCAAAAGTTGAGTCAGGCGTTTCACTGTGCCAACTGTTTTACTCCTGATATGCAAAATTCTTTTCGTTTCATATTCAAAGAGCAAAGCAAATAGTCTCTCGCTCATTGAGGAAACCATTATATTGAATAAAATAATATTTTTAAAAAGTCACCTTATTGATCATCATTAGATTTGCGACGTATTATGCGAGTCTGTTCCATTACAGTTTCAACTTCACTATGTAAACAAATGCTATTTATCAAGTAGATTTTTTGTTTTTTAGAAAATAGCTCTTCCTATTATATGATACAGTAGCTTCTTTGGGTTCTGTTTTCTTTTTCTCATATGCATTCTATAAATTTAAAAATTTTTTTCTTCTTTATCAGTAATCCATCTACTAGCAAAGATAAGAGTTAGAAATAAAATACTAAGAGTGGCAACACCTAGTTCCTCACAAGGAAAAGGAACCAGAAGCTTTCCTCTGTAAACAAATTCTCAATGTTTGTTTATTTAGAACACGCTGCTCTGCAGATGCAAGGAACAAATTTAGCAGAAAAGAGAGGAGAAATAGAGAGAGAGATTAAGTGTTTTAAAAGTTGTTAATTGCTCTTAGAATATTTATTTCATCACAAATAAGTGTCATGCCTACATTTAATGATAAATTATTATGCTCACAACAGAATAAACGCTGAACATATACTAATTGATTTTATATTCATTACTAGCTTTTAAATCAACATAAGTCAAATGAATTTACCTCTATATTATAAATATATTACAAGTATTTGTAAATATGTAATAGTGTTCACAATGTAAAAATACTTTTTTTTTAATTTTTTTATTTTATCACAATGATTATTTTTTTTTCTATTTATAACTTTACAATAACGTAAATTACTATATCGCTGCATAATTCGCCGCTTGCATTTTGCATTTTCAAATCACTTCAATTATAATTTCATAAGGGAATTAAATTTTAGATTGTGTAGGCATTTATTTGATTATGGATCTTGTATTGCACAATTATAATAATTATAATAAATAATTGGAAGCCTTTTTTAGCAGATGTGTTTACTAAAATAACAACTTGATATAACAAAGGTTAATAATGGATACTTTATAAAACTGGACATTAATGAACGGAAAAAACAAAAGGAAAAATTCCGCGATCTGATTCGAACGAGGGAGCACGAGCATCCCGCTCTTCGCCTCTACCATTCCAGGGGGGCACGGAATTTTTCCTTCCGCTTTTTTCTATTAATATCTTTACCTTATGTTTTGGAGCATTAACTCCAACTTAAATTTTTTTATTTTCGAACAATTGGATAATTAAACAAAAGTTAATTCAATAAATGTTGAGGATATAGTTTACCATTTATTAAATTTTAAGTTTAAATCTCAACTGATGAAGCTGACGACAAAGGAAAATAAAATTGATCTATCATGATCTACAATTAAAAGCAATTTAAATTAACCATTAACTCCCAAGAAATGATTAATATAAACGCAATATAAAATATTAAAAAAAAAAAAAAATCGGCCTCGGTGGCTCAATGGATCGCCTCTGATGCCCGAGGACGCGGGTTCGACCCCGGCCGAGGACGACTAGGATTTTTTCAGGGGGAAAATCCTGAGATCACGCACTTCCTTCGGAAGGGAAGTAAAGCCGTTGGTCCCGTGAAGTCGTTTGCCGGCTGCACGTTAAAGAACCCTTGTGAGGCAAAATTTGCGGCCCCTATAACGCCGTCCTGAAATGACCATAGCAGTTGAAAAGGCCGTTAATACCAAACAAACCAACCAACCAACCATATTAAAAATAAATTTTAAAAAAATTCAAACACATAAAGATTTCCAAAAAGGTATTTATTAAATTTAAAAATTTATAATTTTACAAATATATATATATACAATATTCTTAAATGAGAATAATCAAGAACAACAGGAAACCACTAAGGGATCGTCCATAATCCACGTGGACAGAAGAAGGGGGGGGGAGGGGGTTTAAGAAAAGTCCACATTGGTCCACAGGGGGGGGGGTATGTACAGTATGTATCCAAGTGGGTATGTACAGCCATGGTCCACGTGGACTTATAATTGACAAATTTTGTAATTTCAATCTGGAATCTAAAAAATTTTGATTTATTTTAAAATAATAATAATAAAAAAATAATAAATAAAATAAAAAATAAATAATTTTAAATACCTTAGTTTTTATCTCATATTAATCTAAAAATTAAATTACAAGTTAATAGATTCGTGTACAAGTGCTTTTAATCCTTCAGTTACTGAACAATTAGGAGCACGGACTTGCAAAACATGTGGGCACAAAAACGTGCACAAACTCACCAGAAATGGTAATACATGTATACTAGATGAACATTCACATCCAATTTATCAAATTATTAATTAAAAATTTTGCAGGTGCAACAAATCAAAAGTGGCTGTTCCTGAAACCATTCGACAGAGACCTGTACGTGTTGCTACTAAACGACGCAGAGAATTGATGGTCGTAATTCGCAATGAGCGTTGAATTGTGAGGATATCGAATGGTGCAATGAAGAGAATATTGAAACAACCCACATAAAACAACAACTTCAGTATTTGGATCAAGGGTACAGCATTAAAAAGGTTCCAATCATACCCCTGGAAAAAATGTTAACACCAGTTTGGGAAACTGATGAATATATGGAGAGAAGAAAAAATGACTAATTTTGTGTTTTTGGGGGGGAGTTAGGGCATTGTCCACGTGGATTTTTGGGAGAGGGTTTAAAAGTTGTCCACAATGTGTCCACTAAGAGGAGGGAGGGGGTCTAAAAAGCCCAAAATTCTGTCCACGTGGGTTATGGACGACCCCTAATGCACATAAGATTTTTATTAGAACGTATGCGCATTTCGGCAGCCACGCTGCCTTCTTCAGCGTATACAAAGACCTGATCAGAACAAAGTAAATCTGCTGTGATGTTATTCGACCGCCGCACAGTTTTTTGGCACACAATCCAATTGCCAAAAACGTGTCCAAAAGTCGAAAACGTAATTCAATTTTCTAAAATTCATTAAATAGGGTTTTTGAGGTCGTTAATTTTGAATTTGATATTATTTTTACAAAAAACAAAATGGCGGATTCAATATTCTTCGTCAGAAGCAAGGTCTGTGTAACACAGCCCTTGGTCGGAAGAATGTCCAGATCCGTCTTCACTACTTTGCAATGGTGAAATGTACAAATTTGAATTCTCATAAGTGAGTGCCTTTAGCAATTCAATTGCCTCGGATTCTAATGGTTTTATTCGTAGGCTTGATATTAGCAGACGATATCAAAAGCCTTGAAAAAACATCTTACATATTTTTAACTCGAGTAGTTTTCCGCACAAAGTCTTTTCGATACTTCTTTATAAGTTTATAACAAGACCCTCTGAAGAAAATGCTAGAATAAATGAAGTCCCATAGCAAGTCCCATGACAAGATTTTGAAGCATTCCCTGGATATGAAGTGATTCACTAAGTACCGGAAGCCAAGGCACATTCTGGATATTAATTTTGAGGACATAAACAACGTTTTCTTTCCGGGCTACTGGATGATGTGATCTCTCTCTTTTTCTTTCTTCTTTCCTTCTTTTTGTGTCTTTCTTGTTTCTTCTTTTCTCTTTTTATTTAAGATGTCAATCGTCAATCTTATTTTACAAGTTGCTTTGTGTGATGACCACTTGGATCCATAAGGCTTCTTACCTATCTCGGTGTATCAATTGAAGTATGGTGAGTTTTGTGGAAGCGCTGCTTCTGTCTCACCTGATTGCCAATAGGTACACTCCGCTGTTCGATTGTCGATTATCTGTATTCCGCTGAATGATGGTCACAAGGTGCTTTACATTTTTTATCCGTGTGGACAAGAGGTGTTTTTTTCCTTCTTCAAATTATACCAGTGTAACTCATCAACGTCAGAAATTCGAAAAATCTGGTGAATTCCTCTGCGAATAGAACCGTTAATAAAAACAAAGCGAGATTCAACAATGTATTGTTTTCGTAAAATCCTGGTTGCAGTGCAGAAAGTACAAGTGTCCAGAAACTTTTGATTACTGTAAAAGCTGGAAATATGAGGTTTGCGATTACTGGTATTCGCAATATGGATCTTTCGATTACCGACATACACCAATGAAAGCCGGTAAAAGAAACTGAATTTCCAATATCCATCAGTACAAACAGTGAATACTGGTAACCACAATCGATTATTAGTAATCGTGACGTTTCCACCTTTCACAGTGACATTCATGTAAATATTGGTGACATCCAGAGAGTAGTGATCATACAAGTGTTGTTATGAATTAGAATAGGATGAAGGAATTTTAAGGGAATTGAATATCTTGTATGTGTTGGGAAGATGTTGAGGTTAAATAAAAATTTAGATAGATATTTAGCAATATTGTCGACTGGGGCAGGGTACAGTTCTATTACGCATATGGAGTGATTCAGTTTGTGTATTTTTATCAGAGTATTCAGGGTGAGGCTACTGGTATTCAGGGTGAGGGTACTGGTATTGGGTGGGCTTAGGGACCTGAGACATTTAAAACTAGAGGATTTGTTGGTAACGTTTATAGATATTTGTTGATAATGTTTGGCGGGGTTAGATTTAAGGACAACAAAACTGTTCTCAGAAATGAATGAAAGAATTTTCGTTAGTAGTTCGATTCACTTCCAAAGAGAGCCTTTCTTAGCGTTTATAATAACAGCATTTTTTCCTTTGAGTTTTTCAACAATGGTGAAGGCAGCTTTCGTGTCATTCAGTTGTTGGGATCTGGGTGCCTTTCTCTGGGTTAGATTTGGGTTTGAAAACAAATCGTTTCATTATACGCGGTCTTTTGAAGGGAGGGAGGAAATAGCGTTTTCAGTGTCACAATTTAAGTGGGAAGATAATCTCAGCCCTTTGTTAAATAATTGGGATTCCTGGGCGTCTGAAGTGTTTCCAGGTTGGTTAGATTATTTATTCTGTACCCAGTTAAAATAGTTAATTCTAAAAAAATTCCGTATCGCGGGGAACTTTGAGATCATATTTTAAAACTTTAATATGATAAGTATTATTGGCAACGAATGCTCTGTAAAAATGAAAGCAAAAATTGCACTTCCTCATTCTGATAAAATGCAAGCGTCGACCATTGGCATTTCCTTTTTTCTTTGGATTATTATGATTATTCCACGGTATTATTCTCGGATATATCAATTTTTAGTTGGCCTTTTCCTTATTTCCTGTTTTGGAATATCAGTACTAGTACAGAAAATAAAAATGAATACAATAAATGTCTCATTTATAAATGAATCATAATGACATTTATTATTATTGATCTATTGAATATTTTAATCAAGTTTCCTTAATTTCTTGCTGTAATAACCTGCGGGAAAGCAGTGCGGTTTTAATTTTAACTGTGCAATAGAGCAGTACGTTCTGATTTTAATTTCAACAAATTGGGCAGTGCCTAGTTGTCTGAACATATAGTGGATTTAAATAGAAACCAACCATGTTGAGCGATACATTCGTTTACGCGCTGCAGCACTGAATCAGTGAATGCTCGATAGTGTCCTGGGGTATTATCAACACCACCTTCATTGACAGGGAACACTCACGAAGGTGTAAATCACCGATTTTCACCATTTTTTTTAACTGAGAGATAACATTAATATTAGCCCCACAGTTTAATTTGTAGCGGCCACTTTTCAGTATTGTTCTGGATAAAAAAATCATAAACTTTTGACATTTTCGCGTCAAAATCTAATACTTGGCTACCTCCATGTTAGTGCGAGGGGAAACCAGAAGCAAAAATTTTAAAAATATAAGTAGTTTTTCATTACAGCATTAAAAAATTAGATATGTTGGATCTGTAATTTAGTTTGAACATAAAACATAAACAGTATCAGTAAATCCATTGAACGTAGCACAATTATTAAACGACGAATTTGTTGCTCAGGGACATGTTGCAACTCCTGTAACGATTCATGATACTGAATTAAAAAATCATCTATCAGGTGAATAGTAAAACAATTTATTTTTATTATAGGGGAGACCGGGGCAGGTTTGGTACAGGGGTAGGTTTACACATTCGATATTGTTCACTTACCGTGGTCGGAGCGCACCGCCTTTGAGTCAGGAGAAACGTTACTACCTGCATGTACCCTCAGAACAGTTTGGAGTCAGACGCGTGTGAGAACAGTGAAATAGGCAACTTTTTCCAATTTTTTTATCTGATAAGTAAATTTTTCCACTAATGTATTGGCAACTATAGAATTTGTATCATTAGATCATCGAAACTCATTATTGCATCCTGTTAGACCGTTCTTTTGCGGTTATTTTAAGCTATTGAGTTGATTAACCTTAAGAACAAAATTTAGAGGCTTAGTTGTAACCCAAACACGGCGATGGGGGAATTTTACACAGGAAGCATGGGCAAGATTTACACACTGTTAGAGGCCATATAAATAGTCAAAACCTGGAAAACAATGCGTACAATCACAGAGTATAAGAGGTGGGCACATGATCACTATATTAAGCTGCGTAAAGAAAGTATAGGCACACTTCCCAAAATGCTGGTTTATTTAAATAGCACAGTTTAAACAAAAAAATTAATAATGACTTATAATAATCAACCAAAAGAAACATCAATCATGCAAAAGAATAAAAAATTATCTGATAGTTATTAAGAAATACCCAAAAAACTCTAGTTTGATAATTTGCAAGTGTAAAACATTTATAGACACATCTTCGAATGGGAATAATCGAATGGGACACACCATAGATTATTCCATTCAATTATTCGAGGGCAAGAAAGTAATCAAATAAGCCATATAAACTTACTAGCCAAACAGAAAGCTAAACAAACGAAAATGCCACGAAAAAGTCAGTTAAAAGGAATGCGAGATTCAAAAAAGTGTACTCATACCATGATCAGGAAAAATCCTACAGAGAAATTGCTGCAGCACTCAACCGATCCATGGGTTCAGTTCGTAATGTATTGAAAAAAGGAGACCAGTATGGACAAAAAAAACGCACTGGACGTAAACCTGTGTTATCCACAAGAGCAAAGCGTCGCATTTTCCATCTTGCCATCAAAAAACAGATGTCAACCCAAAGCATTGCCCAAGAGTTAAGCACACCTATATCACACACCACATTGGCAAAGCGCTTATGCACCAATGATAACGCTGGATACGTAAAAACGAAGGCAAAACCAAAATTAACTCCAGCGCACAAGGAATGGGCAAAAGGAGTGATGACATGGAAAGATCAATGGAGAGAAATGTTTTTTCGGATGAAAAAAGGTTTAATTTGGACGGCCCGATGGAAACAGGCATTTCTGGAGAAATAAGAAAGGAGAAACCTGAATTTTTCACCAGGCAAGCAGGAGATGGTGGAGTCATGGTGTAGGCGACACTTGCTTATAAAGGAAAGACTGAAATTGTGATGATAAACTAACGAATGGACTCAAAGCTATATCATCAGATGCTATATGATCATCTCATCCCATTTGGCCCACTCATTGGAGGAGGTGAATGGTGTTATCAGCAAGACTATACTCCATACCATGTATCAAAAGCAACCAAACAGTGGTTTAAAAGTGAAAAAATCAAGGTTTTGGATTGGCCTTCTAGAAGTCCTGATAAGAATCTTATGGAGAACGTCTGGGCTGCATTAACCAAACTTGTATATGCTAATAACAAGCAATATCATTCATGTAATGAGTTGAAATTACCTATTTATGATTGCTGGGAAAAAATAAAGTTGGAATATTTATACAAGATAATAGAAACTATGCCCAGTCGCATATTTAACCTTTGTTGGTTAATAAACAATGTAAAAACAACATCTATTGTAACAATAATGTCCTGTGTCTATAAATGTTTTACACTTGCAAATTATCAAACTAAAGTTTTTTGCGTATTTCTTAATAACTATCAGATAGTTTTTTATTCTTTTGCATGATTGATGTTTCTTTTGGTTGATTAATTTAAGTCATTATTAATTTTTTTATTTAAACTGTGCTATTTAAATAAACCAGCATTTTGGGAAGTGTGTCTATACTTTCTTTACGCACCTTACAACAGGTAATTCAGTATATTTTGTATCCTGTAAATTTTTGTTTGGTAATATTTGTATTTGTATCCTGTTGGTAATTTGTAAAATTAATTGGTATACCTATAATATAGTACAAAAGCAATAAATAGTACTCAGCTCTCCCGAAGCTAATGCAAGAAACGCTCACCAGAGTCCGCACACAAAGCTTATTGATGACATTTTCACTGAGCGTCGTAAGGCCTGTAGTTTAGAAGGTGAAGATGCTTTCCGTTCCTCTGACATCACATGACATTCTTGTAAGTAGCTTTTTGCTAAAGCTTCTAATAATTGTATTTCTGCGTCACAGCTAAAGCTCCTTCTTGGAATGTTTGCACGATTTTAGCTGCATTCGGCATCGCGCAGAAAGTGCCGGGCTGCGACGTAGCCTGTATAGTCTGTGAGTGACGTCATTTTTTCTGCATATTTTTCACCCATGACGAATGCAAATCCTGCATGGTCGAATTTTACGAGGAAAAATAAAGGTTTCTAAATAAAGTACAAGAATGCTTCGCACAGTGCAAGTTAAACCGTAATCAGTTTGTTGGCCGTGTCCTGATCAACAGTAAAGCCTGGTTCCCAAAGCGTAAAAACAATGGCAGAAACACATAACAGAAAAATTTTATGACGTCACTTCCTGCTTTTGTCTTTTTGCCCTGTTAAAGATAAGAGTTTTCTGTCGGGCAGAAGGACAAAGCAAGAAGTGACGTCATAAAATTTTTCTGCTTTATGATTTCTGCCTTATTTTACGCATGTGGGAACTACACTTAACTGCAAACTGCTGTCCATTATAGGTCAAGTGCAAAGTTTCGATGGCCCATCATGGGTGTTGCCATTTTGCTGAGCACTTGCGAGTAAACTGCAGACTCTGAACGAAATTTTTCCCTGTGCGTTTTGTGCTCGCATAATCTGCAATGAATAGAACGCAGATTCGATGCCGAACAGCACCGCCAAGAATGCAGAATCGTATGACGAACAGACTCTGTCCACTTTCTGCGCGATGCCGAATGCGCCTTTTTATTTTTTCGTGCTTTTTATTTTGACTTTATGTGCAAATGCCAAATAATCAGAAGACAAACTGTTTTTTCACATTGAACATTTCACTTACTGTGGAACTTCTTAAAACAAATTTTTTAATCATATATACACACTGCAGGAATTTCAGGTTATTGATGGCTAGGGCACAGAATAACAGGATGTTATTCTTTGGCTAGGGTTCTATGTCGCACAGTTCATATCTTCCTCATTTTTACACCTCTTGCTACAAACCTGATTTTGGTACTTTTCAGAGCACAGTATTGCCAGAAACTTTGGAAAACAACATACGGTATAAAATAAATAAGGTAACCACTATTTCCAAAAAAATATTTAATGTTCGTATGCGTATTTCGACTACAACGTCGTCGTCTTCAGCGAAACAGTAGATAAAGAAAGTGTTTCTAAACATTTTGCATGGGCAAGAGAAACTTCGAAGGAAAGATGTGTCATCAGAAGAAACGGCAACTCCTAGACCACACAAAGTGATGAATGGCCAAGTTTTGATACAAGACATCATCGAGAACAGAACGCATTTGCAAAAAGAGTTTGCCAAGTACTGATAACTCCACTCAGATTGTTAGGATTGTTGAGCACAGAGACACAAACGATAACAAACGTGGGTTCGATCGACAGCTTTCGACATAACTGATAACAAAGCATATATCAATTCGACTCTTCAAATCAACAAGCACACTGTATTGTGCTCTTTAATAATCGTTCGAAGGATACATATTAATTCGTATCTACTGAAATGCCACTGAAGAAAACACCGAGTATAGTTCAGAGAAGACAAAAAGCTATCCGGATATCGGAAACATCTGAAGAACGGGAGCTTCGTCTACACAGGAAATGGTAGAATTACTGAAAACCAATTTGAGATATTATTTAATGTCTTGAGGTTGTTCTCTCTACCTACGAGGGTAGCCCAGAAAGTAATGCACCCAGTTTTTTTCTTCGACAATTATTTATTGAACACAATGAAACTTATACACACGAAAGAACGATGTTTCTTCTACACTCCCTATTTTTCCACATATTCTCCGTCCCGTTCTATGGCCTTCCTCCAGCGAGACACAAGGGCGTGTATGCCCTGTCGGTATCAGTACTTGTTCTGTTCACGCAGTCATGTCTTAACTGTGCGAATCACCTCTTCGTCATCCTCTTCCACGAATGGCATTCTTCAATGGCCCAAACAAGTGAAAGTCTGAGGGCGCTAGGTCAGGGCTGCCTCTCGGCATCACATCAATGAGTATGACACCATCACAGTCCCAAAACCCAGCGATCATGACCTTACCAGCAGAAGCAGTTGCTTTGAATTTTTTCTTCTGTGGAGAGTGGGGATGACGCCATTCCATCGATTGTCGTTTTGTTTCGGGCTCAAAATGGTGCACCCAGGTTTCATCAGCTGTCACAATCCGGGACAAGAAGGCTCCCCCCTCAGCTTCAAAACGTTGCAGCAACTCAAAAGAAATGTCTTTTCTCACAGCTTTGTGTTCCTCCGTAAGACAGCGCGGAACCCTTCGTGAATACGTTTTTGTGTCTTGAAGAGCACGGATGATTTCACCCACACTTCCTTTGCTGATTGACAGCTCCAGCGCCAACTGCCGAGTCGTTCTGCGTGGGTCCTGACGAATGAGCGCATCAGCACGCTGCATCTTGTCAGGTGTGACAGCCGAGGATGGCCGCCCCGACCGCGGCAAATCTTGGAGCTCCGCCGAACCACTTTCTGATGGCCTCACCCTCTGTTCTCAGCGACTAACCATACTTCTGTCAAACTGCTGATGCTTCATAAACTGCACATAAACGTTTGTGAATGTTTCCAACCGTTTCTTGCTCCGCAGTGAGAAATTCAATGACGACACGCTGCTTGTAACGTACATTACTTACAGACGTCATGTTGTTCCATTGCTGCACGTACGCTGTCTGTCGGAAGAAGCGGAAACTTTTTCTCGTTAGTAATGCCTGTCAGTTCAATCTCGGTCAATCAGGGCTTGACTTTTGATACGATGTTGTCAATCTAAATTAGGCAATCTGAAATGCAGTAATCAGCAGATGGCACTTTTTGTTTAGGTCGCAATTGTGAATACAGTAGTCGAGGAATTATGATCTAGCTGATGAGTTAACCTTCATTGCTAAGTCGTGATAGTTAAATCATTTTACTCTCCTATATATTTGTCTTATTTTTTCAATTTTATTTCGATTTCTCTTTTTATGTACGTACGAGGGTCGGTTATAAATAGAGTGACCAGAAATTTTGAACAACCGAGGAAGATACGCGACGACAAAATAATAATAAAAATCCTTGGTGGCACTGTAATTCATCATTTTTCATTACATATCGCTTCCACCGAACACCAAACACGTCCGGCCAATTGATGAATGGGCGAGGGAAAATATTCTATCGATTGTAATTTTCTAGAAATCATAATAAAAATCGTGGAGCTCAGACAAATTATTTTTCGAAAAGAACTCTTATTGGAAGAGAATTCATAATCAGTAAATTTTAAAAGGATTTTTATTTAAAGAGATAGAAACAGAGCTATAAATACTATTAAGTTCTAAAATATGGAATCTTTCCCTTCTTTGTGCATCTATTTAATTAACTCACTAATCAAACGAAAGGTGACCAGTTTTTTCAGTTCGAAAATTGGGACGGAATACTGGTGGGGGGTGGGGCAAAAAAATTTCTTGGGTAAATATAATAAATAGTGCTAATTCAGCGCCATAAGTCTGGAAAACGCCGCTCTGTAATCAGCGCCCTCTATATCCCAAGCGCGCGCACGTGTGGTTGCATCGTGTTCGGACGTATCATTCGGGAGCTATAGCGTGTGCTTGTAAGAGGGTGTAACACACGTTGGCGCGAAGTCACAGTTTGAGTAGAGAGCAAACATCAAGTTCATGTTCAAGCTTGGAAAAAGTGTTACGGAGACACTGCAAGCAATGAAACAGGCGTACGGGGATAGTGCCCTTAAGAAATCAGCTGTGTTGTTGATTGGTTCAACGGTTTAAGGCGGACTAGGACAGTCTCGAAGATGAACCGCGGTCGGGAAGACCAACAACCTCCAGGCAACCTGAAAACGTCGCAAAAGTGCTGGATTTGGTGCGGATAACCATCAACAAAGTGGCTTCAGAAATGAACATTTCTTTCGGGTCCGCTCAGGCGATCTTGGTTGAGGAACTGGGGATGCGACGGGTCTGCGCGAAGTTCGTTCCGCATCAGTTGAATGGAGATCAGATGGAATGTCGGATGTCAATTGGTGGTGATCTGTTTGAACGAGCATCTGCGGATCCACAGTTCATGGACCAGGTTGTGTCAAAAGAAGACATCGAAGCAATGCAACAGTCTGTCTCAAGTCCATTCCAAAGGAGTGGCAGTCTTGTTGAGTGTGTGCCCAAGGAAAGTACTTTGAAGGGAATTAAGGTCGCGATGCCCATATACTATATCCAGTCACCGGCCTGGATATTCCGGGAACTTTTTGATAGTCCCTTGTACCTCTACTATAATATTGAAAATCATTCAATATTATATAACTAAGTAAGAACCATCATTACATCATTACGTTGGATTTGTGTGATATAACCACGCGAGTTTATATATTTATCTCTACTGAAAAATAATAGCGATTTGACAAGATCTTAACCTCCAAATCTATCATTTAATATCATTGCGAGAACTACTGCGAAAACGTAAATTGAGCAGTATTCGTGGCCGAAACATGCCGATACGTTATCATTAAGTGTGTAAGCTACAACGACTATACGACACTGCAGTGTTTCTCAGCACTGGTTCCAGAAGTTTATACCCAACCGATCCGTAGCGCCCTCCAAGAATGAACCTTTTTAATGAAACCACTTTGGAACCATTTCTCAGTTGGATAAGAATATATACTGGGTGATTCTGAAAAAGTGTGTATAGCTGTAAGCAATGACAGAGGTGACCAGAATGAACATTAATACAATGTGAGTCCGAATTTGAACGCTAACTGAGATATGAACAGAAATAAAAATGCCGCCACTAAGATCAGCAAGTTAATAACTCAGGTTCTGCAAAGTCTAGAATAATGAATTTTGGAGGAAATAATAGGGTACATAAAACTCTGTATATCGTTAAAGTTTGATCGAATTCCAACGAGTAGTTTCCGAGTTACGCACTCAATATCGTAACACGTGCTGGTTAGTATACTCGCATGTGAGCACTCTTACGATTTTGAATGCGTAACTCGGAAACTACTCGTTGAAGTACGATCAAATTTTAACGATATGTGGAAAAATAGTTAAAGGTACATAGAATCTGGTACAGAAAAAAATTTGAAAATATATATACTAGTTTTGTTGTTATTACAAAACGGAACTTAATTTCCTAATAACCTTCGTAAATTATTAGAATGAATGAACTGTGATAAGCGGATGAAGAATAGTTTTTCAAAGATTTTTGAGAAAACCGGTAATATGGATATCGGGCGGTATTTTTGACAGACTTTTGAGTCCCCATTTTTAAAAATTGGACTTATCTTATTTTAAGTATACTAGGATAACTTCCAAAAGTTAGTGACATGTTAAATATATAGCATAGAGTACTGAGACATTCACGGGCCGCGATGATGATGTCAGAGCGTAAGCCCAGAGGATCGGAAGAAGGTGATTTTATTTGGGTAATGATTTTTATGACCTCCTCGGGAATAGTGAGAGCCGCGAAAAATGAAAACGGGCTTGAAGGGGCACTAAAAGGATATGTGGAGAGCGGATCTACAGTAGAAGGTGAATAGGCAGTAGAGTCTTAAGAAACTTAGTTAGAGCAGAAGGATCAATTTCGCTATGTTCCAAAAATGGTGATCTGGAAGAAGAGGAACCATTTGGCTTTGTTTGATGATATATTTCGAAATAATCGAGAGAAGCAGTGAGATTTCGCTTTTTTATAGTGTTCCGTACTAAATTAGAAAAGTACGAAATTTTCGGTTGGTTAGCGGGTTAGGGTGTCTCCGAAACGTCTAATAAAGTTCGTTTTTATGTTTTACTAAACTTAAAATGTGTGGATTTAGTCAGGGCTTGCGTGTGGTTTTGTTTGAAGTAGAGAGGTAGGGGGTAAACTCAGTGATATATCGTTCATACCCCAGATGAACTTGGGTGATGAATACATTGAATAAGATATTGACATCGGAAATACAGTGTATTTATAAAAATCTCAGACCAATTAGTTAAAGTGAGAAACGATTATGAGCAATGGGGACATTATGGATGTAATATAAGGGAAAATGATCGATATATCAACATCTAGAGAACCGCTGAGATATCCCATAGAGTTATTAGTGATACCGTGATCGATTACTGAGCATGAAATATAGGAAGATTGAGTAATGTGTATAGAAGAGACTGTAGAAATTAGGCCGGCTCTAGTAATGGGATCCATTATTGTGTTTAAGTTTCTTGATGGTTTTGAAAAGTCAATATTAAAGTCCCCTATGAGTATGGTAGATATGTTTTTAAATTGGAGACCCAGAAGTAACGAGGTTATGTACGAGATAAAAGATGGAAGTGTCCAGATGGGGGTCGATAGATAGACACTATGCTGTACTTATTGTTAATATTTACAGTTAATATTTCCCAGTCGGAGATATTTGTGTAAGTAGAGTTAGTTGAATAATGCAGGGAATTGTGGACGTAGATTTCTATTCCCCCTCCTCTTTTTTTTTTAGTGCGATGAATAGCTACCGCTGAATAATTATGAGAGTCACCAGTGAGAGTTAGCGTTTGGTCGGTCAGAAATCCCGGTGAGAAAACTGTGAAGTCATTTTAACGCGGTCAGAAACGCCAGTTAGTGCTGCTATGCCTAACCGGTTAGGCTCACCGTCCTAACCGAGAAAAAGACGATTAGCCCAGTGGGAAATTACGTCATCATTCTCTCACTGGTGAGGGTTTTTGACCTTAGCCATGGATGCGACACTCTTGCTCTGAACATGAACTTCCGGCGGGGTGGTTGGCATCCGAACTACGTTCTAGAAACCGAAACCATAGTTTGTGGTTTATTGATGTACACTTTATCCTTAAGAAAACCCCAGAGAAAGAAGTCTAACGATATCAAGTCATATGATCTTAGAGGATAATTCACATCACCTTGCTTCGAGATAACACGACCATTAAATTTTTATAATTTCTACGCGTTATTCGATTATGTAGTTTTGCATAATTTAACGTCAATATTTAATAATGACAGTATATAAAAATCTACTCTAAGTGTACCACGAAAAAAATGGCGGCAAAATCAAAATGTCAGTTCATTTTGGAACACCTTTTATAATAATAATCAGACCTTCCTTTGTATATTTTTGACAAAACACAACTGGCCTATTGTTGCACAAACTTTGCCTTGCATTGCTGGACATGAGCTATATATTGTTGGTCCGCGCATATTATTGGTCCGATGAAAACTCTTAACAATAAGCGCTAGGGATTCTTTGCGTAGTATAGTAGGATATATAAAAATTGTACCAGGTTCAACCAATCAAATCATTTCATTTACTTATTAACTTACTTACTTTTCAAACCTGCTTATCCATTAGGGTAGTGGATCTCCAGCGATCGCGATCTTCTGCCATCAGATGCATGTCCTCTATTGTAATACCCTAGTGACATCGAACCCAGATTCTCCATGTAGTCTAGCCAGCTGGTTCTAGGCCGACCCCTTGGTTCTTACCCACCAGCTTGGAAAATAACAAACGCCTAGGAAAACCAGTTTGCAGCATCTGTGTTACGGGTAAACTTAATTATGTAATAATACCAACCGTAATCAGAGAGGGAATACATAGATTTAACTTGACAAATTAAGTTTAATGTTATCCTTATACGGCTGCTACACTTGGCATAAGACAGGATTAAATATTATTGTAAATAGTAAAGTTCATATAGCGTGGACGGGGCAGCTTCGGCCTTGAGCTCCCTTCTGCGGCGTAGTAGTCCGCTCACTGCAGTCTCTCGTCTCGGGTTCGGGGCCTAGTCGGTTTTCTCTCGCTTCTTCGTCTACCACAGTCGTGGCTCCGGAGGCTTTCCTCTTGCGTCGTGATACCGCCTTGTCTCGTTCGGTCAGCCAGCGAGATTCCCTTGCAACCTTCGTTGCTCCTCCAATTTTCCAGGGGCGAACTTTTACGGCTCCGACGTGGCTCCCATCTTCCGCGCTTAAACTTTCTCTTCCTATCTTCTCTCATCGAAACAAAATCCCCTCTGTCCTCTTCTCTTCTTCTCGACTTCCGTCGTATCCTCCGTCGATTTTTCCTGTCGCCCATTGGCCGATATCTTTTGCTCTCGACCAATGAGCAATAGGCGGGGCTACGAACTCCCGATCGCCTCTAATTTTACTGACAATCTGAATCACATGGCCATACCAGTGCAACTGAGAAGTCACAGGCCATACCACTGCATATCTAGATCTCTGAGAAGTAGCAGCTCAACGCCTAAAGACTCCCTTACTGTGCTGCTGTGCACTCTATCTAGCAGGGTAACGCCTGTCACACTTCTCAGGAATCTCATTTCGGCCATTTGTACCCGCGATCGCACTCTTTAGGTCATGACCTTAGGTGAAAATGGGAACAAAGATAGATTTGAAAACAGAGAGCTTGGCTTTGTTTCCCAGCTCACGTTTCATTACCATGAATCGCCACAGTTGACATCTGACACATGCATTAATGGTCGCGAGCAGACTGCTGGAAGGGTCTTCCTCTTCTGAAAATCAGTGAGAAGTCATCGGAATTTGTAACAACATAAAACTTGTCATAAAACAGCCTCCCCCTCAATAAAAATTCTAGGTAAGGCCCTGGTGATGAGAATAGATGTGCACAGGAACAGAACGGGTTGAAAAATGAGATTTAAGGAGAATGACACAGGGCTCCACTATTAAAGAGTATGGGAAAAAACAAGCTTGGTTTTAAATGAGAAATTATATAATTGAACATATAAATTCTTAGGATAGCTAGACTGTGCATGTGGATAGGCTGAAGGCAGTGATTTCTGTTTGGGGGTGGTACTTGCAGGTGGAGAGGTCCACCTCACAAGGACGAGGATGATGATGACACCAATTATATAGAAGGGATCAATCCAATGGCTCGACCTCAGCATCAGATACCAGAAGCAACTAATGAAAGTAATCAGACAACACAAGGAAGATATGCACTACACAGACTACCCCAAATGGATTACAAGACAGATCCAGATAGATGTCGTAGTGAAAAACTTAGACTAGTGCTATTCCACGTCTTTGTTTACTTTTCTATTAAGGAGGGAATTGTGACATTGTCAGCTATATGTGATTAAAAGTTTGTTTTTTGTCCTTTGAGAATGTGTGATTCTCCTGTTTGGAACTGAAGTGATCGACTGTTGCAGAGTGCTTGTGTAAGAAACCACTAGGGGGCAGTTCTTTCGTTGACTTTAGCAAAACTAAAAATGGAAGTGGAATGATGACCCTTCTGGTGCGGAGGAGGGTCAAGTGGTGGATTTCATAACTGGAGATGTGAGAGAACAGATAAACCTTTCTAAAGAATACAATTGAGTGTAGTGATGAAATGGACTTCCAAGCCATTATGATGGCCTAAATTCGATAAGAGTCATCATCACCAACGCCCAATCCCTGCTCCATTATTAGTCACTGTTATTGCCAACGAAGTACCACCTTTGAACGTTTATCATCAACTTTTCATGATACAATCAAGGGTCCATACAATTTTAGCACTGCCTGCCTATTTCTTATTAATCTTGGTGTAAATTTAAAATATAGTTGCCAGATTTTGTTGCCAGCAGCATTTGGAGAGCTTTACCTTTGGTATGATTCTTTGTTACTTTTGTTAGGGTTAAATTCAGTACTAGACCTTGTGGGCGTTTTTTTGAGACTTTTGAGTTTAATTTTCCCTTTACTTAATCACCTCATATCCAAGACTATGTCTTACTGCATTTCTCCTAATATCGAACATATTGGTACAATTTTGGTACATTTCTCCTAATATCAGTACACTACAATAGCATAATTTCTTTACAAACGACCATTTACAACTTCCCCTTGTATTAGAAAAACTGTAATATCACTTACACTCACTCACCAAAAGTCGTGGCACACCCCTCCAATCAGGTTTCCTGTCCGTAATGAGACAGATCCCGTTGCTTTCATACTCGGAATGCAGGTGCACAGGACAACTTGATATCACACAATCATTGTAAGCAAAACTAGCTGCAGAAATGGCAGCATGCCGAGAGCTATCCGCATTTGAACAGGGGATGATTCAAAGGAATCAAGCCAAAACCTGTGGACAACTATACAAAGAAAAATAACTCCGAAAACACTATTCCACATAATAAATTTTAATGACTCAGATGTACATTTCGGAAACAGTTTCCATCATCAGTGAGTCCCTCCGAAATGTACATCTGAGTCATTAAAATTTATTATGTGGAATAGTGTTTTCGGAGTTATTTTTCTTTGTACAGGGGATGATTGTTGATGCCAGACAGATGGGTGCCTCAATATCAGATGCAGCCAAAACCCTGCAAATTTCCCGCATAACCGTTGCAAGGGTCTATCGAGAGTACACCCAACGAGGGGTTACAACCCATCGAACAGCGGACGGGGCACCCACGCCTCAATGCCAGAGGTGTTCGCCGGGTCACCTGGCTAGCAACTGCTGACCGAAGGGCGACAGCGGGCCAAATCACCAACTGTGTCCGTGACGACAATTCGGCGAACCTTGGCACCTGTAGACTAGCCTAAGCCAACCAACATCGACATTAGACCGTTGAGGACTGGCAAAGGGTTGCCTGGTCCGACGAGTCACGGTTTTAGCTGTATCGGGCCGATGGTCGTGTCCGTGTCTGGCCCAGGCCACACAAAGCCATGGACCCCGTGTCAGATGGGGACCACGCAGGCAGATGGAGGCTCCTTACTGGTCTGGGGTGTTTTCTTGTGGCATGCAATGGGTCTATTGGTGCATCTGACATCCACTCTGTGTGCTACTTCCTACGTCGATCTGCTTGGGGACCACCTGCACCCCTTCATGAAATGTTTTATCCCACGGGCGACGGCACCTTCTAGCAAGATAATGCGACTGCACACATGGCCCTTATGACATGGCAGTGGCTGGATGAACATGCTACAGACTTCACAACAATGATTTGGCCTCTATGTTCCCCAGATTGCAATCCCATTGAACATTTGTGGGACATCATCGAACGATCTGTCAGGTCGTCACCAACACAACTGGTAAATGCAGCATCATTATGTAGTGCAGTGGAGGCGGCATGGCTTGCAGTGCCTGTGGATGTGTTCCGGGGACTGGTAGACTCTCTTCCATGATGGGCCGCCGCCGTTATCCGGGCCAGATGGGGGCCCAACACATTATTAGGCAGGTGCCATGACTTTTGGTGAGTGAGTTTATATTAGCAGGGCACCTAGATAAATGGCACCTGTTTTAAGCATCCCCAATCAATGTTTTGAGCTCCGGATAACTTCTTTGCCTTTTTTATGTTTATTTAGATTGTAGTGATAAATAATTTCAGTTAATTATCATGGCAACATAGTGCCCCCATGATTAGGTGCACAACCTGCACACCTGCATGTGCCGACCCTGCCTATTAGTTTGCTTTTGTTTTCACTCAGTGATGCAAAATCAACACATTCAATAATTTTAATGTTTTAACTTGAGACATTTAAGGCATTTAAAATACTGTAACTGGTAATGACCCTTCAAACCTTATAAATTTTGGAATATCTTGTGTCTTGACTTTTTCTAGGCTGATGGTCTTTCTATATCTAGGAGATTTTGATAACATTTATTGTTCTGTTATACATGTATAACCCTTGTTCTTATTTGTAGAGATACTATTGAGGTGCTATAATATTAAGTCATTGTCAAGCAAACTTCAATTATCTGTTCCCACCAGGCTTCAACCAAACTTCAATATCTGAACTCATGGATCATTATACAGGTTGATTTTTTAAAAGTTTTGAAGAATTCATCATTCGATACGCATAAATTAGAAATATACCATATATACGTCGAGGTTCTCCCCCCCCCCCCCCCAAAATGACACCTAAAAACTACATTCGACTTATGCACGCGTCAGAGTTGATGATAAAAAAATTTTTTAGCCTCGACTTATGCTTGAGTCATGCCGTTTTTCCACTTGGGGACAAAAACTGAAGGTCGACTTATACACGGGTATATACGGTATATACTATACTATATATTAAAAAAATAAAATGGCCTTTAAAAAGAATAAAAAGAAAGTTAATATTATTGAAAACTTTTCATAAAGTTATAAATAGTGTGATGAAACCATCCTTAGTTCAGAAACACACCTGCATACGTCTCTATAATATATTGGCACGACCTATACTCAGCTATGGCAGTGAAACATGGACACTAAAGAAAACAGATAGAAGTAGAATAACAGCTTGTGAAATGCGATTCATGCGGAGAACAGTGAGCTATACTAAATGGGATCTGATAAGAAATTGTGAAATTTTAAAAGAACTAAAAATTAAACCAATTTTGGATTACATCGACCAATATCAGTCTAATTGGAAACATTATTTGAAAAGAATGAGTAATACTAGACTCCCAAAGGCAGTTTATGATTATATACCACACGGCCGAAGTTCTGTGGGACATCTTGCTAAGAGATGGCGTGAAAATTTTGTGTGAGATCGTAACAAGCCTTGTAGCCTAATACTTGTAAGAAGAAGAAAACTTTTCATATGATCATTGATTGATGGTCTCATATTGCAAGTGATGATATATATCAAAAAAAAAAGCCACTTATAGCAATATATACAAAAATTTTCTTTATTGTAAAACTAGTTTCTGTGTTTACATTATCATCAGTCGATAAAATTTTTGTCATGTTACTGAAACTTCTATTATCCGAGGGGCAGTAAGAAAGTAATGCCTCCAATTTTTTTTTCTCCTGTAATGTGAAAATTTTGAATTTGGCGTGATTCCTCTTTGACAGTCCATTATAGTAACAAACAGCTTTCTCGAGTCAACAAATGGTAGAACTGCATATGTTTTGAAAATGGCTGTCATCAATATGCTTGTAAGTCAGCGTGATGTGATAGAATTCATGAATACAGAAGGTGAAACGCCCATTAGCATTCATGAATGACTGAAGAGGTTTATGGGTTCACTGCTGTACAGAAGCTGAAGGGGAAACACTGTTGGCTTTTGAAAAGCCGAGCGCCGGCAACTACAATGACTCCATGCAACACCCACTGAAGACTACGAAACTTCCATCTGTTTGGGCCACTAAAGGAAGCTCATCATGGGCATCACTTTGAAGATGAGGAGACCCTAAATAATTCTGTGTGCCAATTGGCTAAGGAAGAAGGATCATGATTTTTACCACACAGGAATACGTGCTCTCGTTTCAAGGTGGACAAAACTGTGGAAAAAGACTGAAATTATATTGAAAAGTGACAAATTAATTGTGAATGTTGTGGCTATAAAGCTATGTACATTTCATTTAGTTTTCTTGTAAATTAAAAGTTAAAAAAATAAGAGGCATTACTTTCTGATTGATCCTTGCATTTTGTAAAATACCAAACTTTATAATTTTTCAACAATCACATAAACAGCTTAAAATTAAAAAATTAAAAACAGTAGGAAAAACTTTACAGATAAAACAACTACATGTAATACAGATATAAAAATAAAACTTTTTCATTTCTAAATATTAATTCTTTAGATTAGTGTAACTGCCAAAAAAATATATGAATTAGAACATATTCTTATGCTTAAATTACCCGTAAAATAAAAACACAAAAAGAAAACCCCCTTTTAATCTTGCAGAAACTCAAGGCAAAGTTCCATAATGAGTGCTATATTGTAAAACATTTTAAAACATATTTAAATTAAGTGACCAAATTAATAATTGAGAGAGGATGGAAACAAATAATAAATAAATTATACATGTACAAAATATTTAAATATTCATCGAATTACACAAAATTCTTCCCATTTAGGAATATATAAACAATTTAATACTGCTATCAATAATAATAAAAACCCTTTTAAATGTAAAAATAAATTGTTAACCTATGTAAATTATAAAATTGCAATTAAACACTATACTATTTTTTAACCTATCTTGGCAGCATTGGGAGTGTTACAGGGTTTAATCACCTCTCTTTGAGATTGTGTTATCTCGCTAAAAGAATAAGTTCCTAGGATGAAATGGGACTTCTTAAATAACTATTTTTGAAACCAAGAATCAAATTATTATTTTTATTATTTAAGAAGCATAATTAATGAAAATTATGAAATTTTAAAAATAACTGGACTCACGCATGCACTATTTGGCGACGCGTACTTCCTGTTTCGTTTCCAGTTTACATGGGTTTTCAATCATTCGCCATCACTGATAGCATCATTGAAGAGGGGATGCGGAATACTACACAAGGTAGCTATAGAGAGTAGTCGGCCTTGTATTCATATGTAGCACTTCTAACACTGCCAAGTTAGGTTGAAAACTAGTTTAGCAAAATCTGTGCCAGATGAATAGTATGTCAGTTTTTGTGCTGTCTGAAGAACAGTCTTCCATCTTAAAACCGTAACTTGTAATACTTTCTTGCTCCATTTTCATTTTCGTTTGAAAACCAATCATCTAAGATCTATAATTTATTATAAAATATTATGATTCTTAGAGCATACAATTATAGGAGAAAGTTTATAGTAAATAAAAATATCAAATAAAGATATAAAATGGGATTAATGTAGGACATTAATGAGATAATATCAGTGTTTTATAGTGCCCGGCACAAAAGAAAAAGGAAACTGGCGATTGTATAAATGAAAAAAAAACTTGTTCAACCACTCAAAAATGGAAAGGAAATGGGGCATTCCGTATTGCTGATGCCAGGAATAAGTAATACCCCATTTATTATTCATTTCTGATTGGTTGAACGTGTTTTTTTTTCATTTATGCAATTGCCAGTTTCCTTTTTCTTTCGTGCCGGGCACTATAAATACATGTATAACAATAAAGTTTACATTATTAACAATAATAGGTAAAATTAATAAGAAAATGAAGATAGTTGAACTTTTATCGTTCTTTTTATTAACTTAGCTACATTCTGTCCAAGGAAAGAAAAACTATGTCAAGATTCTGGTCTAACAACTGCTCTAATAGCCCCACAATGCAATGGGATTTAACGTGGTGGTTTTCTCCCTTCCTAATCCCGAATCGGTAAATAGATATCACGCTGCACCTTTACCTAGCTTTTCTTTCCTTGACAGTGTAAGAAGCAGTCACTAAAATGGAATTCTCAAATAAATAAATAAAAAAAGGAAACTGATTTTATCTGGCAGTTTTAACAGATGTTCAAATGAATTTGATTTCCATGTAATGGTGTATATATTGGGAATCATACATAATAAACCTGTACTGGTCATTAGATAACTTTTATACACTTCATAAACGTAAAATTTTTTTGATATAGTACAGTATTAATTTTGGTATGGCTTGACAAATTGTGCTACTGAAACAATAAAGGAGTTTAGAGAAGGGGAAAACTGTTAAAAAAAAATAGCGCAATAAAGATTTCAGGACAACACACTACTTCAAAAGATAACTTGATATAACATTAATAATAAACTGGAGATAAGCCTCTAAAGCATCAGGTAAAGATTTTTCTATCGAAAAACGGAAGAAAAATTTCTGCGACCTGGGTTCGAACCAGGAACCTCGGTTGTCATGGCCGACGTCTCTACCAGTTGGGCTAACTCTACCAGTTAGGATGAACATTATCTAACCTAAACTAATGTTTAGCACTTTTCAAAACAATATAAGTGCTCATCAAATATCTCATGATGAGCTTTTGAAGTCCATAGTACTCTAGGTATGAAATAGACAGATTTCATATACTTGTAGCACTAACAGCAAATAGTCAGCAGTAAAAACCTTATAAATTCTTGATGACGAGTTAATAGACTACAGATTTTCTTGCAATTTGGCATCTTCTTTTGAAGGTAAGCACACGTCTCACTTTGCTTTTGTATCTTGCCCTACTGCTACAATGAAAGGAAAAGAAACTTTCTGATGATTTCCAAAAAGAAGCACTCCAAGAGGAAACATCATAAAAATTGCAAGTTTTTCTCTGTAATATGAGTAGAATCAAGTTTCTGCATTCTCATCTGCTTCAAATTTTACCATTTCAACTTTTTCCTCTTCTAATAAATGCATGATATTTGGTAGATTCACCAATCGTCATACCACTTAATGACCTGCGTGTAAACTAGTTAAAGTAGGAAATTTTTACTTAAATATTCCCTATTTTTGCCAGCCATTACACGTCAACAGAGGTGCCACCATTGGGAGGCGAGTCTAGTGGATCTCTATCTTTTCTTTTCGCTTTTGCTTTTTGGTGCCACCATAACCATTGTATCTCTTTAGAAATTCAACCTACCAGGGGATTAGCCTACTGAGATTTTGCTTGGTCTCCAAGCTTGTTAATAAGGGGACAAACACAACATCCATTCCTCAGCGGTTTTCACTGGTTTAGAAAGCAACAAAACGTATGGCGTTGGGATTAATTTCCTCGCAAACCTAACTAAGGACATTTTCTCATATCATCTATTATTATTCTAATCTTTCACGAGCGGGTCCCTGGCGTAGAATTAATTTTCTCGCAAACCTGACTTGTTCTTTTTTCTTAGAGCTAGGTGCGTCCTTCTTAGGACGGCTTCTTTAGCACACACCTAGCTCCGAGGTTACTTCCCCCCCCCCCTGGTTCTATACATTTATATATGATGGCTTCGTCTAAATTAACCAAGCTGAAGTCGGCCAAAGAGCATTTGCTAGTGGCGGATGGTAAAACTGTGTCCTGCGAAAAGGCCTACCGGGATGCCTGCTTGGATGCTAGGTTTTGCTGCTTTTGACCTAGTGTTCAACGAAATGTTGGAAGCCCTCCGGGACGAAATAAACGCTAAGTATAGTGCACTGGAGGAAAAAGTCGAATCCCTACACAA
Organism: Rhysida immarginata; assembly: GCA_023313115.1. Taxonomy (NCBI): domain Eukaryota; kingdom Metazoa; phylum Arthropoda; class Chilopoda; order Scolopendromorpha; family Scolopendridae; genus Rhysida; species Rhysida immarginata. The sequence continues at coordinate 5,076,723 of JAHWFO010068719.1, read as the reverse complement.
AAGTTTTGAGGAAATTAAGGACTCTCGTAGAGATGTTATTGACAAGATAAGCGAACTTAAGGAAGCCTTTGGGAAATGCTCCGGGACTCCGAAGGCAAGTAACTCCACGGAAGATAATCCAGTTGATAGCAGCAAGGTAAGTAATGTCTTAAAAACTATTTCCTCTTCTAATAGTATGGAGTCTATGGATATAATAGAAAATAGTGACTGTTCGACAAACGGTGGCTGTAAGAGAAGTCACTCTGACGGAACTGATGAAGAAGTGGACGACAGTCCCTGGATTGGTGTCACTAATAAAAAATTCAGAAAAGGCACGAGGATCGATAACCTAAAGACCGTCTCCAGTATAAATGAAGAAGTCGTCAGCGCGACTAGAATGAGGAATCCGAAGAATGTACAAGGTCGCTCGGCTAATAAAGACCATAGGATCACGAAGAGGTATGTACCGCCAATTATCGTGCGGACTCATGGCGTCCCGTTTAAGACGATTTTAACTGGGCTCGAGAAGCATGTTCCAGTCGAAAAGATCGCCGTTCATACGGGCAGAGCTGAAACCATCAAGGTTAAATGTGAAGATGAAGAAACACACAACAGGTTAGTCTCTGGCATTAAATCTGATAATATTTTAAAAATTCAGCATCATCAACTGAAGTCGGAGAAGGTCTTGAAATACGTAATTCGTAATGTGGATGTTACGTATGACCTCGATGACTTCCAAGAAGACCTAAAAAGAACCAACTACTTCCCGGAAAAAGTTATTCGATTGAGGAAAGCCAAAGGATCCATTGATATGCCAATGGTTTTGGTTCTACTCCCGAACACCGAACACAACCAATCATTGAAAAACGTAACACGTATTGGGCCGCTGGCAGTTTCAGTGGAGGCCTTTCGAGGGAACAAGAAGGCAATACAGTGTTACAACTGCCTGCGCTTCGGACACGTATCCATGGGCTGCACGGAAGATCCTCGTTGTAATAAATGTGCTGAGGGGCACCAGTCAAGAGATTGCCCCAAGATCAAAGGACAAGACCCCCCAAAGTGCATCAGATGTGGTGGACAGCACACATCAAGCTACACGAAATGTCCAAAGTACCCCCAGGTTCAAAGGATGTCTAGTTCTAAAGTGACAGCAGGCAAATCCTATGCTGCTGCTGTGTCTACGCCGGAAGATAAAGGCCTCAACATCAACGACCTACCAGGTATGTATAAGCAATTAGGACGTATCTTTAATCTGTTTTCTAATCTAGGCAAAAGTTACCCACAGTTGAGTGGGCTCCTTACGACCAACTAATTTTAGTATGGCTGCACAACGTTTTAATCAACAAAGGTGAACTTCGGTGCGTGATATGGAACGCTAGGGGCATTCCCCGAAAGCGTATAGAGTTTCACAACTTTCTGATAAATCACGAAATTGACGTGGCTTTCCTCTGTGAAACTCACCTCAAACCAAGCCAAGACTTCAAGCTACCTGGCTATTGTGTGTACCGTAAGGACCGAATGGCTTCAAATGCTGCAAGATGTGCGTCTGGGGGCGCTGCGATCATCATTAAGAGGGGAATTCAACACCAAGAATTAGTATCCAAGTCTTATGCAGGTATGGAATCAGCCTCCATCATTATCAATGACGTCTCCTGTGGTGAAGTGAAGTTCGTAGCGCTCTACAATTCACCTAAACATTATCTTGACATTTGCGAGCTTGATGAACTCTTCAGTGGTGACACTCCAGTCGTCCTGGCTGGTGACCTAAATGCCAAGCATCCAAGCTGGAACTCCAGAACGCAGAATTACAACGGCATGATTCTCTATAGGTACATACAAGGTAGAGATGATATCATCGCTGCTGGACCTGTGGAGGACACCTACTACTGCGACCACTCCCCTAGTAGTGACGTTTTGGACATCTCGCTCTTGAAGGGTTTCTTCAAACCGTACAATATCTTCACGATTGATGACCTTTCTTCTGACCACAAGCCTGTGGCGTTGTACTTTGACAATGTTGACATAAATTTCCGAGAGGAACTCGTACATCAGCAAGACTGGAGGCTCTACAAAGATATTCTTAAGGACTATGGCTACCATCCCGACGTTGCTTACTGTACAGAGGACATCGATCAACTTGTTGATGACATCACCAGATGTATTAACAGTGCCATAGAAGTCAGTAAGTATCCATCAGAGAAAAAACCTTCTCATCGAATCCAACTCTCTCCTGGAATCCAACGCCTAATTGCTGAAAGAAACAGGACCCGTAGACTTTGGCAACGCTATCGTGAACCTTGGCTCAAAACCAAGTACAACAGGTTAGTGTGAAGAGTTCAAGAGGAGATAAAAGAGCTTCGCGACGCTAGATGGAATGAAAAACTCAAAAGCTTGTCGGCTCGCGACAATTCCATTTGGAGTATGGTTAGAGCTTTACAGAAGAAGAAGGATGTTATGCTTCCTCCACTCCGTACACCGCAAGGTAACTATGTGCAAACTGATCAGGACAAGTCATTGCAGATTCACTGGAAATGCAGTTTGTTACTCCTACCAACGATAAGCCCGAGAGCCAAATCATGTCTCAGCGTGTGGAAGAAGGTATTTTCAACTTTGATGAAGTCCCGAAGCATTTTACGAAGTACAACATCGAGGCTGGTGAGATCGCCAACATCATAAATAAACTGAAAAAGAAGGCGGCTCCAGGAAAAGACAAGGTGAGTAATAACGCCCTTATGAATTTCCCAAAGAACTTTATTGAATTTCTCACCAATATCATTAGCGACTGCTGGAAATTTTCTTACTTCCCTGTGGCTTGGAAGAAATCTATTGTGTTGAGTATCCCAAAGCAGGGGCAAAATCCTGCAATTCCCGCGAGCTACCGACCTATTAGCTTGCTACCCTCGATGTCCAAGGTGTTGGAGAGAACGATCCTTGTCAGATTCCAAGATCACTGTCTAGCAAATGACCTTTTACGGGAAGAGCAGTTTGGCTTTCGTGCTGCCCACTCTTGTCCGATGCAGATATGGAGGCTCGTTGAAGACCTGAGCACCCCCCTGAACCTATCCAGGTACTGTGGGGTGGTATTTCTCGATGTCAGTAAAGCTTTTGACCAAGTGTGGCATGAGGGCCTTGTCTACAAAATGATCAGAGACGGGTTCCCTGCCGATTTGATCTTGATGGTGAAATCCTTTCTTGACGGCAGATCCTATCAAGCCAAGGTTGGAGAAAATCTTTCCACACCCCGTGTTGTAAAGGCCGGTGTCCCTCAGGGTTCTGTCCTCGGGCCTATGCTATTTAATTACTTTGTACATGACTTCCCAAAACCCGATAATTGTAATCTGTATTTTTATGCGGATGACACTGCCATTATGACATGGGCACACCAGCCGGCTCACGTTATCACTCGGCTGCAGTGCGCCTTGAAGCAGTTCGAAGACTGGTTTAACTGCTGGAAGTTGAACCTTAACGTCGGAAAGTGCAAGGCTTTGTACCTCAATAGAAAGCTCAAGCATCCCCCAGATTCTCTTGTTCTGTTTAATAAGAAACTGGACTGGGTGGACAACTACAAGTACCTGGGAGTTATCATTGACTCAAGACTCTCATGGAACCAGCATATGTCCTATACTCTGAACAAAGCGAAGAGGGCTAAGTACAGTATCATAGCTCTTATGGGTCACAACAGCGCCCTCAGCATTGACAACAAGCTACTTCTGTACAAATCGATTATCCGGACCATACTCCTCTATGGCATGCCTGCGTGGGCGACTATCTGTAAAAGCAGATGGAGTGAACTACAGTCATTCCAGAATGTTACCCTGAGGACCATTGCCCAGCTGGACAGAAGGATGGTGAAAAACCAATCCATCCACCTCGATTTAAACATGGCCCATATCGGTAAGTTCATACAGGATCTCCTTTTGATTATGATACAGAAGATGAAGACTCACGACAATAAGCTTGTGAAAGGGATACTGGAGAACTCAATGAATATGAATTGGCATACGAAGTATCGTAAACCGAGGCACGTTCTTGACATCAATTTTGAAGATATTAGCAACGTCTCTTTCCCAGACTACTGGAAGATGTGATAATCTTATTTCTCCTTCTATTTTTTATTTCGTTTGTTTTTTATTTCTGACAATCGTCAATCTTACTTTATTTTTTGTATAATATGGAAGACCGCTTGGGTTGGTTAGGCTTCTTGACTACCTCAGTGTATTTCCTTTGGAGTTTATTCTGGTTAGATGAGCTTTGTGAAAGTGCTGCTTTCGTCCCATCCTAACGAATGTATACTTCACTGTTCGATTGTCGATTGTCAAGCCAGCTTTGTAGTGTTCAGAGTTCCGAGGATGGGAGTATTCTTGAAACACGTCGAACAGAAATAAAAACACTACCATATTGTTATTATTAGACCCATCTTTATTTCGATTTGAAAATTATATCCAAGAGGGAATGACAGAATTCAGATGTATGGTAGAGAATCCAGAAGAATGAATAATTCATCGTCAAATATGTAGTTGTATCATAGCCAATCACTTATGGAAATTATCCCATTAGTTTATATCGTATGTAAATTTTATTAAATTGCTATTTTTAAAGCCAGAATTCAAAGCTACATACTGTAAATATAATTCAGAAAATATAATGGTATAAACGAGTATATATCTTACACTTCCCCAAAAAGTTTTTAGACAATCATGCTGTCACTTGGTGCAGATTGCACCAGATGACATCTTTTAGTGATGGACATCTTCTCAAAATGGACAAGCTATACATAATATCTGATGCTATATCATTTCTTTCAAGCAGAATTTGGTTTTCCATGGCTACAGGTCAGATGAATCCTCATTGAATAAAAGGATTATTCTTGAAATGGTCGAGATGCTTTTAAAATATGACCCAGTGCGGAAATAACACCTGATGAAATACAGTAGAAGACCGCAAATCCGGAATGATCGGGACCAGAAACTTTCTGGATTCGTGGTTTTCCAGATATACTTAACGCATCTGTGTATATTTAATTAAATCATTTCTGTCGATGGTTATTATAAATTTCTTTTAAAATAAAAGTTCACAATTACTGTATACAGTTAAAGTAATTACTGATATTTGGATTTGTGATTTTCGGATTTGAGGTCCTCCACTGTAAGTGGAAAACATGATCTCTTATCTTTAAGGGATCCAATCGCATTATTATGTCTATTTCTCTAAATAATGGTGTGCCCAAATGAAAAGGAGTCTTTAATTATAGTGCCGTTGTATCTAATCGAAGTTGGTAAATATGCTTGTTGATAGATGTAGCATCATCCCTGTTCCCCACGTCCCAAAACAGCTCAATCTGCTATGAAGCCAGAAAAGTGCTCAGTTTCTTTTTCGACGAAGAAGGACCCATACTCCTCAACTGGCTAGAAAGGGGTAAAACAGTTAACGCTGAATGGTACTGTAACACGTTGTTGAAGCCGAAACGGGCCATCGAAAACAAGCACAGAGAGAAGGTCTCAAAATGGATTGCGCTGCTCCAGGACAACGCTAAGCTACTTGTGACCAAGAACACCATCCACCTGCTGGAAACATTTCGATGGGAAGTCCTCAAACGTCCTCCATACAGCCCCGACATCTTCCCCATGTGAGAGGTCATCGGTTCACCTGCGACAAGGAAGTGCAGAACACCATGGAAAAAAGAATTCGTATGCAACCTAGGAGGTTCAACACTGAAGCCATCATTCGCTTCTTACTTAAAATATTCTGTAATTAAAATATTTATTAGATATGACTGTAGTCTCCTTTTCATTTGGGCACATCTTATATAAAGATATAATACTGAAATATTATAGAGTTTGGTGCTTGATATCCATGAATACAGTAACAGTGAATGTCATATTAAAGCACATATCAGGCCTGGGATGCCAGCATTTTGGAAATGGCAAGCTTTTTCAAAAGTTCTTATGCTGGAGAGATGAAATTGTTATCAAGACTGGACAAATGGTGTGGCAGTCTGATGTTAATGAATGTAGAGTTCACATGCCATTAATCACAGCGTTCACCCTTACACATCGAAAAGTGTTCCTTGAGGAGATGTGGCACCTATCAACAAGACCATAAGACATGCCATACTGTTAAAATTGTCCAAGAATACAGGAGCTAGATGAAAAGTTCAAACTACTACTACTTAATATGGGCAATGGTAGTAGTGTGCAACACTTGGACAGATTTTCATTATGCAAACTAATCCAGTAATATATCTTGTATACTCTTAAACATTTATTCTTTTGTTTTCTTAGAAGTATTCTTTTAATTTAATAACCACATGAAAATCTATACTATTATATAAAAGAAAGAGCGAAAAATGTATACACTCATTCATCACGAAATCTCCAGAACTACGAAGCCTACAAACTTGAAATTTGGAAAGAATATTTCTCTTGGCTTCTAGATGCTCACTAAGAAAGGATTTTATTTTTTCTTTCTTCCTTTCCACTTTAGTTTATTTTTAAAATTCAATTTACCTGAGGCTGAATGGGATTTTTGGCATCCTTAAAAAATTGTGACGTTTACTTTGTTAATGAAGATTTTTGCGATTGTTCCGTGAAGCAGCATCAACAATGACTGCAAGTCTTTTGCACGTGAATACAGTGTATCTTTTATTTTTTATCTGAATCGGATTTGTGACGTCGTTATTTGCTTTGTCTAATGAAGACTTTTGCAATTGTTCCGTGAAGCAGCATCAACAATGATGCAAGTCTTTCGTGTGGGAATACAATGTATCTTTTATTTTCTACAGAGTCCGCCAAAAAAATGTTTACACACTTTACTAGATATCATCTGTAATATTTTCCATAACAGCAAAATCGAAAGCTTACACCCCAATATTATTACATGTATTGCCTGCTAATGTAAGAATTACATGTATGTAATTCTGTATTATAGTTTTTCTTTTGCTAAAGTGTGTATACATTTTTTGGCGAACTCTGTATACTGGGTGTTCTCGAATAACGGGTACAAACTTGGGGGGGGGGGGGTGATAGAGGGATCAAATCTAAGCAACATTTACAGGTACTCTTTCATTTTTTTCTCTGGGGCATTGTTTTTGAGATAAAAAAATGTTGAAATCCTACCTGCAGGAAACAGTTGTTTGGATCCTGTGGGGACACTTACAGACATTGGTGAACGAAACACCAGTGGGATCCGATGAAGAGCTGGTAGCCAGAATCGCCATAGCTGCAGACCAGATTCGTTAAGAACCTTTTGAACTTTTTACGTCAGTCCATGCGGCGACGTTGTGAAGCATGCATTCATGCCAGAGGGAGTCAATTTGAACACTTATTGTAAAACATTTGCATGTTTCATAAAAAAAAAGTCACGTTATTATACTGTATGCAATGTGTTTTTTGTTGTTTATTACATGATTGACTATGATTTTGACGTGTTCCTGAATTACGGATTGAGTGGCATATTACGTCTACACGATGTCCAACATTTTTTATCTCAAAAACAATGCCCCAGAGAAAAAAATGAAAGAGGGAAATGTTGCTTAGATTTGATCCCTCTATCACCCCCCCCCCCCCAAGTTTGTATACATAAATATGAAAAAACTGTATTTTTCTCCGAGCGACGCCGGGTACTTCAGCTAGTTATGGATAAAAATTAATTTACTTAAAAATTTGATATATTATTATTATTATTATTTTATTAATTCAAAAATATAATAGGTACCCGATGGAACCTGTATGGTATACAACTGACAAGTAGGTTCCTAAAGGGACCAAAAATCTACATGGCATACCCAAAAAAATTACCGGTAATATTAAATATAATTACAATGTAGTTAAGGTATCTAAACCAGAAAAAAAAATCATTTAAAATGTGTTAAAGTGTTAATAATTGTGAGAGTCTAACAAAAATATTCCAACCCAAAAGGTAACAATGAGAAACCGTGGCGACAAAACTCAGCAAATGTTATTAAAGATAATCGCAACAAATATGGCGTTTTAGCTCACAATAAAATTTCAAGTAATTAGTCACAGATGTTAATTCATAGGGTAAATTGGCCCACTTACATAAACCAATATGTGATACCCTATTACTAGCATAATTAATTTTGGCAAATGGAAGATAAATACTATGTGCCCGCCTGATAAAATAAGCATGGACATCGCTAATTAGCTTAATAATAATTGAAGTTGATAACTGAATAAGCAAGTTTTTTGCTTTATACATAAAGACACATAGTTGTAATTTATAAATCTGATTCATGCTTAGTATGTTATTAGGAGCAAAATAATTAAAAACAGAAGTACTTCGTGATAATTTTAACAGAATCCTAAGAAACCACTTCTGCAGTTTTAGGATTCTGGTTACGTTAACGTTCGTAGTTGCCCCCCCAAAATATAATACCAAAGGTTAAATTGGAATGAATCAATGAATGGTATAATAATTTTAAAATGCCTGAAGGAAGATAACTCTGTCTAGAAATAAGTCCCATATTACAGTTGAGCTTAGTTAAAAATGAATCGATATGCAGACCCCAAGGAAGTCATGAGTCAATTCTATACCCAAGTACTTAAAAGTTTTAGTAACTCCAACACAAAGAGAATCAATATTAATTTTCAGACCATTATTCTTATTCCAAGTAGCAAGGGCCTCTGCATTTTGATTTAAGAAGAACTGTAGCTCAACAGGGTTCTTATTAGCATTTAATATCACAACATCATCTGCGTACAATATTAATTTGTAATTTTTTTACAAATGCGGGGAGGTCATTTATAAATATTGCAAACAAAAGTGGGGACAAAATGGAGCCCTGAGGGACTCCACAAGTTCTTATGATTGTATCCGAAGTCTGACCATCATAAACCATATAGTATTTTCTTCCTGTAAGGAAACTAGCAATCCATGTCAAGGGTAAGCCGTATACAGTATGTGGTATTATGAACTAAGCTTCTTTAGCAACAATGGTACTGAAACTGTATCAAATGCTTTAGCAAAGTCTATAAACAAAGCCATAACATGTTCATTTTTGAGCACTTGTGCTGTTATATATTCAGTAAGTTCAAATAGGGCGGTACCAGTATTCCGATTTGGCATAAAACCGTGTTGATTCCTATAAATAAACTTATTTGAAAAGATATAAGATGATAAGCATTTATAGTATAACTTTTCAAATACTTTAGCCACTGTTGATGAAATAGAAATTGGCCTATAATTGGAATTAACATCTTGGTCACCCTTTTTATAAATAGGCACAATACGTGCAAGCTTTAACACTGAAGGATAAGCTCCTATAGACACAGAATAACTAAAAATATATGTGAGTGGAAGGGCGATTACATCAGCAACTGCCTTAAATCACATCAGTTCGATATCCCAACGGACCAAGGGTTGAACTAGGTTTCAAATCATTAATTATTTCATACATTTCTTCTGGAATGGTAGGTGAGACAAAAAACTAAGAGCAAAAAAAAATATGTATATGATATTTTAATTTGTATTTTTCTAATTGTTTATGAAATTACTATTGCCATTCAAGGGCGAGAGATGAATGAAAAATTTCCTAATGGATAATAACTCTCTTACTGTAGTATGTTCCAAACAAAAAATAAAGATTCTATGACTTGGTCCATATGCAATTTCAGTAAAGGATTAAATGGTCGCTCTTTGTTCAAATGCTGGCACATCAGTTCACATTCTATCGCTATAAGTCACTGATGGATGAACTAAAGTTTGTTATAAATATATATTTACACTGTACAAGGCTACTTTTGTGTTTCCATTTTAAGGTAGGACATGTTTGTTATTTTCGATGATAGTTTAACTCGATTGCATTGTACAAAACAGGGTCACTGAATTGTAACATAGTCACTTTTTGGTTTGTTGTAGCAATCATATTCTGTATTGGGTTACAGTAGTCCTCCCATATAAAAGGGCTACATGACACTTTCGAGTGTCGATTTGGTGTATTCATTTTGTTTTACCTAGTCTTTGTTAGGACAAAACTTCGTTGCCAGACAAAAGCCCTATTTTGTTGTCGCGGGCAAAAACCCCTTTGTGAGGGAGGTTTTAGCTTTTTGGTATACTTAGCCCTAATCAAGTGTTAGAAATCATTTGAATCGTAGTATCTGAATCCGATGCCCTCGTCGTCAAGGCCGATAAAGGTAACGTGTCGGTTATCATTTACCGTTCTACGTTCATTGATAAAGTTAACGATTTCATCGCCGCTAACAATTTTGTCACCCTCCCATCCGACCCCACTTCTAAATACCACAAATCTATTATTTCCGTCATCAACAAATCCCCACGCTTCAGATACCTCCGACGCCTCATCCCACCTAACCCTCGCCCACCCAACCTTAACGCCCTAGTCAAGATCCATAAACCTAACATGCCTATACGCCCCGTCGTTAACTATTCCCCAGCTCCTGCCCACCTCGTTGCTAAATCCCTTTCCACCTTCCTCTTTAATCTGAAAATCCTCCCTAATACTTATAATGTACGCAATTCCCTAAACCTTACTAAGTCCCTTTCTTCCATCCACACTGATCACCTGAGCACCTCTCCCTTATGTCCCTTGACATCACCAATTTATACACTAACATCCCTGTCACCCCCACCCTTTCTATCCTACAGTGTCTGTTACTAGCTGCCTCTTTCCCTGCACCCGATACTATTGACCTACTAGCTATCCTCTCTGTAATTTCTTCGCAGAACTATTTCTCCTTTAACAACTCTTACTATTCCCAACCCACAGGGCTAGGAATGGGGTTCCCATTCAGCAGTTTTCTGTCTGAGGTTTTCCTACAGCACCTGGAATTAACACACGTCACCCCCCTCCTCAATAATTCCTCCGTCATCGCATATTTCCGATATGTCGATGACATCCTCATCCTTTTTGACTCCCGATCCACTACTCCCACTAATATTGTTAACACCTTTAACTCCTTCTCTCCTCATATCCAATTCACTTTTGAACTAGAAACTAACCGGTCCAGCCCTTTCCTTGATATCCTCATCACCAACAATCCCCACACTAACCGCTTCTCCTTTTCTGTCTTCCGTAAACCGACCACATCCTCCAACTTAATACACCATTCCTCCTCACACCCCGCCACCCACAAACAAGCCTCACTGAGATTCCTAATCGACCGTGCCCTGAAGCTCCCCCTCTCCCCCCTATCCAGATCTTCAGAACTCCGCATAATCCGACACCTCGCCCACTCCAATGGATATTCGACCTCCACGTTCTCTCGCATTCTTCACCGCCGCAGACGGGCCCTTCTCTCCCCCCCCACCTCCTGTTTCGCCCCAAACTAAAAAGTGGACGTCCTTACTATATCTGGGACCTAATTTCTCCCAGCTTTCCGATTTCTTATCGTCCCTTGGCCTCCGAATATCATTTCGTACTCCAACCCCAGCTGCTCGCACCCTGAACCCGCCCACCTCCATCACCTCCGACAAATATTCCCAATCCGGAGTTTACCGCCTGAATTGTGCGTTTTGCGATAAGTTCTATGTGGGATTATCGACCCGCAATCTTGCATTGCGATTCGAGGAACACCTTGACTCGTATAAAAAACGGGACCGTGTCTCCCACTATGCAAACCATCTCGCAGATTCCGGACACACTTTGAAGACAAAAGAAGAGGTTATGTCTGTCTTGCACATCTGTAATAAACCTGAAAAAACTGCTACCCTCGAAGCGATCGAAATATTCAAGGCCAAGAGGTCCACCCCACACTTGCTTCTCAATTGCCAGACGGACTTTAACGTGTTTGCAATACTTAGTTCTTTATCTGATCTACTATGATTTTCTCTCGTTTTCTTTATTTTATGTTTCTTCTGCATTTTGTAAGTTTCTTACCCCTTTATTTTATTTTGTTTTTTATGTAAATTCTCTTGTCTTCGGACAATCGGATATGTTCTCTTTTCGGTCCGCGTTAAACGCACCATCTCTGTACAACTTCTCTTTTGTGTATCTTAAAAAATTTTTTTTTTATTTATTCTATTTTATTCTACTGGCCATTACGTCCTTTTTCTCATTGGCCCCCTTGCTTTATATCCTATTGGTTCTTGTATGTATTTACGCTCATTGCTTAACTTGTACCACTGTTCTGTATATATAAAGGCTTGCATGCCTCTTGCTGTATATCCTTGACAAAGCCGGGAATAAATGGCGAAACTAGTTGGAACTCCTGATGTCCCTCTGTTATACTGTAAGGCCACTACCTGTTTAGTTAATAGGAACAGTATTATGATCCATCTTTCCATCGTAGTATTGTATTGATTTGCCTTTATAAATTATTGTAATACCTTATTTTACTTATGTATCCATGGCTAGAGGAAGTTTCTGCCTTTTGTAAATCTTTTAATACATGTAGAAGTTTCCTATTAAGTTTATCGCACACGCATCGAATCTAGCGTGCTGGCGATGACGTCACTTTGTGCCAGAACCCAGAAGTGACCCACCTGAAATCTGGAAGGAGAGTGAGAGTTTCACCCACGCTACCGCCAGGAGGCAGCTCGACGCCTGCCTAGGAAATAAAAGGACGCTGGAAAAAGCATTCAAGATCTTTCCCGATCCAGAGACGAATCCAGCAAGACCTATGTGAGATGGAAGCCCAGGAAGAGGACGATGCCGAAGCAGATGCCTTGGGCCCGGGAACAATCTTGTTCCACCCTGACTGGGATCCTTTTGCGTTGATGTAATTAGCGGTTAGGCCTCTAATGGAAGGAAGTCAAGTTTATTTATATGCCTGTATGGGAATTGATTTACTGTTGTAGCTGTATTATGATGCCTTGTATCTCTTTAAGATTGTTATGCTATGCATTGATTAGCTAACTTGGATTACGTGATGTTTTTGACGATTAGAGGTGTGAATGAACTGTGGAAGTTAGATTGTATACTTTGATTGCATTGTTAGTAGGGCATTTGGTGCGATAGCAATACTAGCACATAGGGTACCTAAACAGTTGTTTTATTATGGGAAAGTTTGGGTTTGTAGATTTAGTGCATTCTTGTTACTGGTGTTGTCTAGGGGTTTAGGTGTTGTGGTTCGCTCGCAGTGGTGGTGTTAACCCGCGTTTGGATGGCTAGTCCCGTTTGTTCGGACTGGATTTCGGGTTCTCGTGGCAGCCCTCCGGTGTAGGGTCCGGTAGGTTGGCTTTCGTTTTCCCTGTGCACTGAACAAAACGCTTGAGGTCTTTGGTAATACACGACTAGAGGTTCATGTTGGTGATCTGTATGCACATTTGGGGTGACGTAGTCCCTTGTTAAGGTTTGACAATATGGCTAGTATAACTAATTGGGAGTCCTTTGGTTTAAACTGGTGCTAATTATTACGTGATCATAAATCTGTCACTATTTGTTATTGCTGATCGCAGTAGATTGTCTTATTGCCTACTACCTGATTATCTTATTAGATTGTATTTATCTTGCTTATATTTGTAAATAAACTTCTTTTATGCATATCAATTTGTCCCAACCCTTTTCTTACTTCAGTTGGAACCCTTCTTAGGAAGGACTGCTGACAAGGTGTTGTCTGGTCAATTTTGACTGTTTATGACGTACACCACAGAATCATCACTAGACTTTTGCTGCACTGATGAATCTACTGCTCTCATTTGTACTTCCTAGCCACGAGAGACTTCATAACTAACATAATATTACGAGGAAAAATCAAAAAGTAATTGAGTAAATTTTTCCCATCAAGAATTTCTGTACATGTATTTGCAAAAATCTTTATATACATTTTGAAAGATGAACATTGATCTACTTCTTAACATTTAAGCATTTGTCCCAACATGAGACAAACTTTTCGATGCCCATATCGTAGAATTCGTTCGGCTGGGAGCAAAGCCATGACTGCACAGCTGTTTTCACCTCACTGTCGTTCTGAAGCATAACCAGCAAAAAAACTCAGCATAACCTCACTGTCGGTCTGAAAAAAACAGGTGAAAGTCCGAGGGTCCCAGATCTGGACTTGTAGGCTGGATGGCGTAGGACTTCCCACTTCCAGGACTGCAATTTTTGCGACATTGATGCAACAACATGGGGACGTGCATTGTCAGGCAGAATGATGACCTTGTCCATAGCCTTCTATGGACGCTTTCGGTGCAGAGTAGTCAATCCAATGTGGCAGAATAAGCAGCCGTTTTAACAGTTTCTCCTTTGGCCAGAAAATCAGCAGAAAAACACTAGCTGTCCCAGAAAACAGTAACCATGGAGGTGGAGACCCAGTGTGTTTCCACACCATGCTCTGTCGCTTCGTTTTGGGGGTGTAATGAAATGTCCACTTTTCATTTGCAGTGATAATTTGCTCAAGAAATGAGCATCCCTCCTTGTGGTACCGAAGCAAATGCTGCAATTATATGCCATGTGGTTTTCCACGTGCACTGGTGTGAGCTCCCTAGGGACCTATCTTGCTGAAACTTTCCGAAATTTAACGTCTTCCTGGATGATGTGGTGCGCAATTCCGTATGAAATGTCCACTTCCGGTGCCACTGCTTGGATTGTTACCCACGGCATCAATTTTCTGTCGTCCAGAACGTCATTGATCAAGGACACTTTTGCGCCCCACTGTGAACTTGCCACACAAATTGCACACATTTGTCATGCAAGTGTCACCGTACATTGCACACACTTGCGATGGATTTCAGAAGGCTTTTGTCCCTTTGACCACAGAAACTTCATCATACTTAGGATTCTCCACAGTCTCGAACGTCTCCAGCTTACCCACTATTTTGGAACAGCTGTAGCTTTGCATCCAGAAAGCGTACATGCCTGCCATCTCCCATAGTGGTGGAGCATCACATTCTCTTCGAAATGAATATAATGATTTTTGCAAATACCTGATGGTTTGCTGCGAAAAATTTACTCAATTACTTTTTGATTTCCCCTTATATGTCATATTTTCAATCATTTGGTGATACCTTATGAAATTACTAAGGTTTTCTATTTGCCAATATCTTATATCTCAAGGATTCAGCACATATATAGTTCGGGACAGGTTAACCTTGCTATGAAGGTACAGGCAGCGATAAGCCATGTGAGGTTGAAATACAGTACCTAGCATTTTTAAAAAAATTTAATTATATAATATATATACATAATTAAAATTTTTACTTACTATTATTTCCTCTTCATATTTTACATAATTAATACATCATCTGTTCTTTTATACTTTTTATTTAATATGTGTGCGTAGACACCTTTTCGAAACTATAACTTGTCATCACTGGTTTCCACACCAAAGCTATTCAAGTCGTACACCTTCAACAATTGAATGAACCAATTACTTTTAAATGTTTATGTAAGATTGCATGAACAATACCCAAATAATCCTTTTAAAGCAATTGTCTCCTTTTTAGAGTAAGTTTTTCTTATTACCTACCCCCTCTTCTTTAAAGACTCCTGTGCATTGATACAATGATTTCACAACTGTACTTGTTCCTTCATAGCAAGGTTAACCTGCCTCAAACTGTAATGTGATTGCATAATGTTAGCTCACCGTTTATCTATACATTATTAATTCACTTCATGTTAAAATAAACTCACCAAAGCTATCATTTCAATAAGGCACTAAATGAATTACAGGGCTACTATAAATGACTCATTCGATTTCTTAACACTGTAATTTTCCAAAGTACAGGATGTCTGAAAAATATCTTTACACTTTTAGAAAATCATTAAAAAGAAATAAACAAGGATATGCATTTATGAGGTTTTGTGTTCAATAAAGGACAGGTGGCAACACTGGGTGAGTTTATCCGGATTTGCCCTGGATTGTCCGATACTTTGACAAAACGTCCGAGTTAGCGACAATTTCGAAAATTTCAAAATAAAATGTATTTTTTACATTAAAAGAAACGTATTTTTAAAAGAAAAAATTTATTGTAAAATATGTTGTTTCACTGACGATACGCAACTTGAAGCAATAGCAAGTACTTTTTCAGAAGAAAGAATACATTAGTATTGCTCTGATATATTGTTTCAGATATATTGTTTTTTGCCAAACCTATAAAGTAATACCTCAATATCAGGTAATTTTTATAGGCTTTGCAAATAAAAATATTTGAAAAATAAGGTGAGGGCTATGATGTCGTCTTTGGTGGGGGTTTTTCCCCCCCCCTTCTTGTTTGTTTGTTTGAGCATCTGGGATTTTTGCATCATCTAGGTGGCAATACTGAATTCACCAAGTTTCCATTATGATGCGTTACACTTGCGCTGCCAACGATGTCTTTACAAAATGACGACAAAGAAGGAAAAGAGTTTCTGTGTGTAGGAGTATGAGCTGTATGTCCATTATTGCAGTGGAGCATCCATTCAGAAAAGAATACAGAAAAGAACCACCATGTAAACCGAGCATTTTATGATGGCTGTCTGTTTAATAAATGTCATCTGAAACAGTGGGATTATTGGATACGTGTAGTGTGGGCATACAAGAACATTTGTAGAGAGTGAGAAAAACTGAGCTTACGGTTGTTTTTATTTATTGTATCTATACGTTTAATACTTTGGAAAATACAGTGTTTTAAAATTGAACGAATCATTTATAGTAGCCCTGTATAATTGCATTAGGGTACATACTGCTTAAATCTATGTACATATATAAACTAGATTTGGGTTATGTATGTTTGTTTGTTTATGCTGAGGGGGGGTTAATAATTAATATAGTTCAATAATTTCAGAATTAGTTGGCAAGGTGGTCAATTATGAATGATGATAAGCAGTTTAAAAAGGTTGAGAACCACTGCTTTAGACAACTATTTTATTCAACCACTACTAATTTTATTTTAAACTTTCGAGTTATTGCATGCTCAAGGGAATTAATTCTAAGCAATTTGTTTTCTTGTTCAGTAATCTTTTAATATTCAATTTTTGACATTTCTTTAAATTCAACTGCCTTTGTTATACAAGGCAAGACTAGAAAGTTTGGTTAATGACCCAGAAAAACAAACAGGGACAGGTATTTCAGATATGATGCTTTACTGTCCTTCAAAATAAGCCCCCATGGCCATAATACACTTTTGACATCGTTCATACAACTGTTGCATGGTATGTGAAAAATCATCTTTTGTTACTGCTTGAAATTCCCTCGTCACAGCCATTTGAATATCTGGAACATCGAGATATCTGCGTCCTTTCACTGTTGATTTCAAACAAGGAAGCAGGAAAAAGTCTGGCGATGACAAGTCTGGAGAATATGGAGGGTAGTAAAGTTCTGGAATCTGTTTTTGGCACAAGGAATTGCTTCACCTTTGTAGTGATGTGCGGTCTCACGTTATCATGTAGAAGACACAAGGATCCCAGTTCAGCAAAGTGCAGCCAAACCCAGTGAATCCTTTAAGAGAAGCTCGTGAACACATTCAATATTGAGAGGTGTAGTGCTGGTGGTCGGCCTTCCACATCGTGGTTCATCTTCAAGGGTTTCTCGTCTTTCACGGAAATGCAAACCACTCGTAATTATATTTTTCAGTCACAGCGTCTTCACCATACACATCATTAAAATTTGGTGGGTTTCCTTTGCGGTTTTACCCAATTTAAAACAGAATTTCATGTTGACTCTCTGCTCCATTATCAGTGATAAATGCACTGCACTCTAAACACTGTTGTGCAAACATAAGCTCTAAACACTGCCAAATGAATTTATGCCTGTCAATAATGGTGAAGCTAGTATTTGTTAGCTGAGATACAGAAGAATGCCTTGCACATGTCGCCATGAGTCGGACATTTCCCTTTATCACATTAAGAGGTCATTCACCGAATTTTCCCTTCTCACCCTGTATGTACTAATTAATTAAAATAATATTGAAATAATTGTTTAGTCTGTTTGAGTCTTATTACCTATTAATTCCTCTATTGTTGTAATACCGATCCTTTGGGGGACAAAGGTTCTGACCCCTGTCACATTGTACGAATGTTGTTCAAAAATTTTTGCCTCCTGGCCCATAACTTTTTTATTTGTTAACCGATTTTCAAAATTCTTTTTGTATCTGATAAACGAATTAAGATATGAGCAAACAGATTGCACCATTGTTTTCCTTCGGAAATTCTAGCCCGAAATCATATGCCCAATGACCCCCTTCCCATTTGAAACCCTATGGTGCATCCAAGATGGCGGCTTTCAAGATGGCCACCGTCCCAGTCACCTGCACCATATGACTTCCCCCTAGGCCTATTAGGTCCCCACATAGTGGCTGTCCGTCAATTTCTACAAACACAAATTTTACAAGGGGTGTTAAGGGACTTATGCCCCACCCTGTAGTTCATTTAAATATTATATATCATAGAACTGTGTTCTCCCTAGAAAATTTTATCAGTTGAATGGAAGGAAGAAATAGCAGTCAGCAAAAATTAAAAACAAAAACAATAAATCATAACATAGGCTTCCTGCCGGTAATTGAGGGCACTAATGATTTTGATAAGCAGTGCCGACTGATGACCGAATCGAAAAAAACTTGAATCCAAACACGAAGTAGGATAGCACATGTTCATGAGAAAAGGACGTACTAATTTCAAACAAAGTAAGTAATGCTGAGATTTATTTTCGAACCAAATCACTTATAAAAGGTGGGAAATTAAAAACGTCTGGTCACGTGTATGATGTGGTATAAAACTTAATTAAGAAAACCGTCCAAGGAAAATCAGTTCCTCAAATGAAATTTTTTAAGATTACTTAAAGTTTCAAGGAAGCATTTGTTTTCTAAAAAAATTGAATCATCAACCTCTATGGAACTTTTCATCTTGAGTGATCTTATAACCAATGTAAAAATATTACTGAACATAATTTTATGTCAATTCTTTAAACAAGAGATATACTGATTATTTTTCGTCTTTGAAATGATTTCTATTATATTAACTATATCATAATAAATTATATTTTATTTGGCATGCCCAAATCTGATGGATTCTCAGATTGACAGAGCTTTTTAGGTTAGTGCAGTAACATGAAAAGTTCCCTAATGGATGTTTCGAATTTATAGGTAAAAACTTACTTGATTCTTCTAACTGAATCAATCCATTTCTGTCTCCTGACTGGGTCTCTTTTTGCAGATGAGAAGTTGAAAAAGCGAACTCCGTTTGTATGAAAATATGAATTGTTGCATCCGACAACACTACATACATTTCTACTTTTTGTGACTTTTTTTACTTGCTCGTTTTCATTCATTTTAATCACCATGCGGATAGTTGAAAACAGCTTCAAAAAGTATGAAACAGACCTGAACAGACCCTTTGTTTGGACTCCCGTTTTTCTAAATTCTCTCGCTTGGTGCCGCTGCAGTCAAACGAACTAAACCGGCAGGGAGCCTATTATGCAGTATTATAAATTTTGTTTTTTTTAAGCTGGGCAGTAACTAAGAACAGGGAGAACACAACAGAGTAATATTGTATATTAACCTTCAAGGAATAAGCAAATTGTAGTTGTTTTGTGTTTTAAGTGCCATTATTTCCTACTTTTAGATGATAGTATTTTAAATAACAGCTCTTACGGGATTAACATATAATACAGAAGAGGTTACACTACACAAGAAAGAAAAATTAACATGAACGAGATTACCATAAATTTTTTTTTCCATACAGTATTTATACAGTTGAACATTAAGAGTTACTAATGGCAAGAGAGGAATAAAAAGAAAGTAAGATAAGAATGGAAATAAATTGAAAAGAAAAGATATAGAATAAATTACAGATCATAAGAGTATATTAGACAACTACGATAACAAAATTTGTAAAACATACACTTACATCTCACTAATCTGGGTCTTCTGGAAAAGTGTTATATGGAACATTTGAATGAATGCTGCTTGACAGTGTATCACTCTCGCCCTAGTATTTACATAAAATAAATAATTTTCCTTTTGTAAAGTTACATAAGAAACTTTTAAATTACATTTAAATTATCTCATTTAATTTTTAGGGTTAGTGCCTATATGTTACGAGATTAAATATAGAAGAGTCGATAATTCCTTGGATTTAGCTACTGTGAACAGCCATGACATACTTGGATCCATGGTGCACTGGTATCATCAAATTTTGATTTAAAAATGGTTGTTTAGATTGCATAATGAAACTCAAATTTGATTTTCCACTATTATAAGCAATTGTCAAGTGTAGGAAATAAAGAATAAGCAGAGTGATATGGTAAATGATTTACATGACTTACATGTTTCAGTTTTGCCTCCGATGATGGTGCAATACCGAAATGCGAAAGGCATTAATAAACTGTTTGCTGTATCACCCTGCTTGTTCTTTATTATCTACGTTATTCACCATGATACTGGACAGCACATACATCATGAAATTAATAATTGCTCATCTGCTAATTATCCCGGTTTTTCTATTAAACATTTGTCCTATTGACTATATCCCAAGGCTTTTTCCTTATATGCTTATTGGATCCTTTTCAGCTTATAAAATCAGGGCACGAAATTATTGACCCTAACACAAGTATGTACTTTTAAAAAATTCTTTGCAAGTAAAATATGCCATACGCAATTCCGCAATATGCAACACCACCTAGATAAAGAAGGCCTGCAAAGTAAAATGTCATACATTGTTTTATCATTATCTAAAGGCCAAATTTACACCCATATTCAGAATGTGCGCTCTTGCTCAAGACCATTGTTGAGTATAAATTCCATGTTATTGAATTTATACTCAACAATGGTTTGAGCAAGAGCATGAGTGCTCTTTCTGAATACAGGCCTTAGGGCTTATTATTGGTAGAAATCACTGTCTATAGATATTCATGGTCATCGAGCTTCGGCCATTTTCCATTGTTTCGAGAAACTAAGGAAAACAGATCACGCCCTGTGCCGCATAGATCGCACTATAGCCGACCGCAACCTGCGATAGATATTTTCATTGAAACTGAATACGAAAGTAAAGTTTCTGTCTGCCAATAGGATGGCGCTGCAGGCACAGTTGGGCAGATTGTACATGCAGCGCCACTTTTCAATAGAGTTCCCACCCTACCAGGAGCTAGAAACTTTAGCTTCATTTTAACAATGGAGCTCGATGACCATGAATATCTATAGACCGTGTAGAAATACAATTAACAATAGTATTGTAATTGCTAACAGTATAGATGATGTAACAATAAATGACCTTTCAGTGGGCAGGCCTTCTTTATCTAGGTGGTGTTGGATAAATCCTCATCAACCATTCTTAAGATATCCTTTAATTAAATTTATTTCAACAATGTAACTAAAAATAAATTTTAAGTAATAAACTAGAGGATACTCTTTTACCACAACAAGGAAACAAGAAACGAGAAAATAATAAATGAAAAATAAGGCAAAAAAATCAATAAGACAAAAAACAAAAGAATAAGGAAAAATATTCTTTTGTTTTTTGTCTTATTTTTTTGCCTTATTTTTCATTTATTATTTTTTCATTTCTTGTTTCCTTGTTGTGGTAAAAGAGTATCCTCTAGTTTATTACTTAACTATTTCTATCCACATAAGATTTTATTCCATTATTCAAAAAATAAATTTAAACAATAAAAGTTATGAATAATATTCTTTTTCAAAATACAAATACTCTGTTGAAAACTGTTTTTTTTATTTGGTAATGAATTCTAAAATGGGATTTCTCTGCTTTAAATGTGGATCAAATTTGGATTAATTTTTGAATATGTAATAATCTTTTAGTGTAAGTGATGTTTTGGAAGTGTATTGTAAAAATTTGGTCATTATTATCAGGATTGATTGCTTCTAATATTCTTTTTACTGATAAGTAAATTTTTTTTGATGTAATTAAAATTAAAATATTTTTTGAGGTAGTTATCTAGAAATATTGCTAAATGTGGGATATTGCTTTTTTGATTCTTATTGGGTTTCCTTTTCTGTGAACTTTTATTATTGAATAAATTAAATTTGGTGTTAATTGTTTTTGTTGTTCATGATCTATTTTATTTATTCTTTTTTAATTATTTTATTGGTGAAGTTAAAAATTAATTAATAATAACAATCATTTGTTATAATTTAAAAAAAAAATATTCAAGAAGTTTTATCTAAAGTGTAAAGTCAAAAAACGATGTTTGTGGACATTAAAAATATTTTTTGAAACTATTCTGAATCGTAGGACTCTCTTTATTAAAAAATTTACTTTAATTCAGCTTCTAAATATATTAAAAGTAGACTACTTTGTCATTCAGTACTGCTTGGTGGTATCATTTGGTGCTAAAAGCCTTTTGAGGCAAAGTTGACCAACTTCTAATAACAATTGTAATAGCACAGTCAAGCCCACTTTCCCTGAGTGGGTATACCAACATTTTGTTACAAGACAATCCGTTCCTGCGACAAGTCCTGACAAAAATTTGCGAGGCTCACAGTTCTCTACAGTTGAGCACAAAGTTAAATTCCAAATTACCATATTTATTAATTCATTTTTTAATTTAATTTATCTATTTAAAAGAAAAACAGAAAATAGAAACTAAGTATAAATACTAAAACAATGTTTTGAAAACGAAAGCGGATGTTTCATGGAATAGCTAAGCGATTTACTTTCCGTTAACGTCTATTGGCTAGCGTTAGAAATGACGTCATCCTGTCATTCAACTTATGTGGCGGCAGCTATAGCTGTAATAGATTCTTCAGTTTCAGGATGACCTTGCTGTGGGCATAGTTTCCCTATTTTTGTCGAAATCGAGAGGGCATAATTTTATCACTGTTTATTATAATAAACGAATAATTCCTCACTCAATTTGAGATTCAAATGATAAGCTGAACTTAAATTGCTAACTGAATTGAGAAGTTGTAAAATTGAATTTTAAACCATTTAAAATTAATTTTATGGTTATATACATGTACTTAAAATCAAATGAATGATTTTTAGAATTTTTTAAATAATAAACAATGTTTTTCAATTGTATGGTTATTAGTATATTAAAATG
The DNA here is from genome assembly GCA_023313115.1 of Rhysida immarginata. Lineage (NCBI taxonomy): Eukaryota > Metazoa > Arthropoda > Chilopoda > Scolopendromorpha > Scolopendridae > Rhysida > Rhysida immarginata. The sequence continues at coordinate 5,053,855 of JAHWFO010068719.1, read as the reverse complement.
ATCTTACAAAATTTTTGGAACCAGCTGTCTCTACCACGACTTGTCGCAGGAATGAATTAACTGTCACAAATTGTCTTGTAAAGAAATGTCGGTATCCCATTGAATATTGATGTAGAGTATTGACAAAAACTTTTTCCAAAGATGTATGGCACATTTTTAGAATTTAGAATATGTTTCTCCGATGTGTTCTCTGTAGTGGTGGCTGCTACCAAGCGCTGTCTCGTCTCCTTCTGGTTCGATGCCTCGGAATCGTCGTGGTCTCAGCTCGCGACCGCTCCTTCTCGATGTTCCTCGGGTCGTTCTCCTCTCCGCACAGACAGTGAGTGAGCAGCTGACTCTCGCTGCACGATATCCTGACCAAACTCACCGCACGCAGCTCCAACTGCTTGGCGCGACCTGTGGATATCTGCCTACGGATCCACGCCAAGATTCACGGCGCCACCAACGTTCGCACGGGTGTTGTGTTCCAGGGTTCATGGTGCAGCGGGGGCTGGACTGTATGTTGGTCCTCCCCTTACACTCACTCTCTTTCCACCCACATCACCGAATGCTGTACCCAACTCCTGTACGTAAATCCGATGCTCGAGTTGACGCACCCACTCACCTCCTACGGTCCTCTGAGACGCTGGCCGTCGCTCTCCGGGTTCTATACGCCATGGTGCCTTATGATTACTCGGCTCGTGTCATTTTCCCTCGTAGTCGGGACGTCCGGTCGTTCTCCCTTGTTCAGCTGCTTGCTCTCGTTCGTAGTCTTCCCTTCCTTCACATTCTCAGCAACAGAAGAGGAGCAATTGATGCATATCAAGTTGCGCCCGTCTCCATCCGCTGCTTAGAATCCTGCTCTCTCGTCAGAATTCAACGAAGAAAAGTTTCTCCACAAAGATGCACGTCTGTTCTCTCCGACTCCTCCAGTGGTACTCTTTCTATTCTCACATTTTCTTTGCTCACTCCCCCTCACTCAGTATTGTAAAAATTTCCTGTAACGGACCCCACGTTTCTCATGGGATGTGACCGTTGTCATGGTGATCGCCCCCCACCCGGATGCTCTCTCCTTCGCGCCAAAAGTTTTGGGGACAAAGGAGTAAGAGTTTATGAGGGGGAAAATTGATCGGCACAAAGAGCGACACCAGTACAACGTGTTCACAGTGCCCACGTGCATTTTACCTTTTGTACCTCCAAGTGTTTAAAAATAAAAATGATTTTTTAATAAATAATTCTCCTAAGCCTCCCGTTTGCTCCATGCTAATAGATTCCCGTAGCCATTCTTCCCCCCCCCCCCCCTTGTTTCAAAAAACTACACAGGCACACATCATATTTAATGAATGCGCGTCTGTAGTGTCTGGGCGTGCGAGTCATTACGGAAGTGTACATGGCTCAAATGTCCCATCACAAAGACTTTAGAATCACCCTATATATAGAACAGATCCTATATATACCACCATATATAAGTCAAACAGTAGATAGCGATGAAACATCTGATATAAAAAAAAGAAAACAATTACCTCTTTATTGCTATCATCCACATCAGCCAACAAAAATTTCTTGTCTTTATAATAATGTCTCTTCTTTAGGAAATACAGAACGACAATATCACAAATCACAACTGCCTAAGTAAGAAGAAATAAAAATTTAAAAAAAAATTGTATATAAACTGAGATTATGTAATCATCTTATGATATAGTGATATTTTAATCTGTATTTTTCAATTCTTCATATACATACTCTATATCATGCACTCATGAAAATTTAAATTTTCCATTACAATATATAATTCAACATAATTCAATACATACAGTGGTGGAAAAAAAGTTTGAGACCACTTCGATTCTAGAAAATAATTTAATTAATTATGAATTTGTTCATATAATAGAATAGTCCACATGTTTCTGAGCATTGTCTGCAAAATGTATGTTCAACTACGAAAAAGTAAGCAAGAAGTTAAAGGAAAGGCGCATTATGCTATTAGAGGGTTAGGAAATAAGTTTGAGACCAGAATGGAAAAGTCCATGCAAATGAACATACTCTGAATAATTTTATCTTTTTTTCGTATGTGGAAACTACCTTAGCATTTGCAAAGTGCATTTATCAAGATGGGTTCGGGAAAACAGCTCACTGATCACCAAAAAGGTCAAATTGATGCTTTCAGACAATGCGGAAAGTCTGAGCGAGAAATTGCTAGACTAATTGGAAAATCAAAAACTGTAGTTCATAATTATCTAGCAAATCCACATCTGTATGGCACAAAACAGAGATCTGGCCAGCCAAAAAAGCTCAATTCCAGAACTGAAAGGCAAATCTTGAGAACAGCTACTTCTACAGGTGCCTCTACCACCATCATTGCTTGTTCACTTCATTTGTCTGTTCATCCACAGACCGTTAGAAATGTGTTATCATCATCAGAAAACTACAAATTCATCAAAATGAAAGCACGGCCGAAGTTAACAGCAAAACACAAAGAAGCCAGATTCAAATTTGCCAAGCAGTTCATTGGTGATAATCAACTGTGGAACCATGTCGCATTTAGTGATGAAAAGAAGTTTAATTTAGACGGGCCAGACGGTATCCAATACTACTGGCATGATTTGCGACAACAACCACAACTACTCTCACCACGTATTCAAGGCGGGGGATCTGTGATGATTTGGGCTTCTTTCACACAATAAGCAAAATCACAGCTAGCATTTGTTAGTCCACGAAGTAAATCGACTGACTATCAAGACATCTTGGGTAACTTCCTCCTTCCTCTTCGTGACCAGTTAAATGATCCTCAGTTCGTATTTCAACAGGACAATGCACCAATACACAAATCAGCAACAACTTTGGACTGGTTAAAATCCAACAACATTGCAGTTTTAAACTGGCCTGCCTGCAGTCCAGATCTTAACCCAATAGAAAATCTGTGGGGTGACATGGTTCGACTGGTTTATGCTGGAGGAAAACGATATGAAAGTGTATCCGATCTGAAACAAGGGATCCAGTTAGTATGGGACCAAATAACTCCCGAAAAGCTTGAAGAACTGGTGAAATCAATGACAAACAGGCTTATCGAAGTAATTTCTAATAGAGGAGGTCAAACAAAGTACTAAATACAATAGAAACCCAAATAAAAATTGTTCTCAAAGGAAAAATCATCCTGGTCTCAAACTTTTTTCCTGACGTTCTAATAGCAAAATGTGTCTTTCTATTAATTTTTCTTGACTTTTTGTTAGATGGACGCCAGTTTTTTGTTTAAAATAATTCATTTATGTTAAAATATTCTACTGTATAAATTATTATAATCAAGTAAATGTTTTTCCATAAATACAACGTGGTCCCAAACTTTTTTCCACCACTGTAGTTCTCCCAGGCCCTTTTTAACGGGCGTGCTGCCCGGCTGATTTTGGCGACCGCCCGGCTGAATACATGAAAAACTGCACAACATTACATAATATTTTATTTGTTTTTTATTTTTTTCCACCCGGTTATTTTAGCTTACCACCCACCTGATAAAATTTTCTGGGGAGAATACTGATTCAACATATTACACCGTTTAATAATCTTGTTAACATAAACGATCCTCAATTCTAGCATTTTGTTTGCAAGTCACTTGTCTAGCACTCAAAAGATTTTGATTTTCCATACAAAACCCAAGGCAAATTCCTGGAATGACTAAATTCATTACATAACAATTTTAATATGGAGTTTTGATAGTTCTTCGCAGCCTGGCCAGGTGGCTGAGTGTTGAGGCACAGGTTTCAATCGCCCTCGAGACCACTCACCTATGGGTTTGAGTCCATCTAGAGTAATTTTGTGACCTATAGGCTATTGTAATTTTGTTGCACCTAAAACTTATTTAATAAAAAAAATATTAAAATACAGGCCCTGGGTGAGAAATGGGGAAAAACAAGAAAAAACAGATATTTATAATTCTTGGCACATTTCAAAAATTAGCAACTTGGTATCAAAACAAAGGGTCTCAGAAGTATCAAATGCAAAACGAAAACCAATTTTTTTCCAAACAGACTTGTGCATCTATCATCCAGGATCTATTACTAAACATACAAAACAAAAATTAAGCAAAACTGTGGAATGGAATAACCAAAATCAGAGGGAACCTCTAATCCACAAGAGTTCGACATTTATAGAAAACCCACAAACAATCATCGCTATATTAGAAACGATTCCGATCACTGTCCTAGCCATAAACACACTGCCTTCCCTGCTATGATCCACTGCCTTCTTAATGTTCCTCTATCAGACCAAAGGTAACAAAGTGAATTGAGTACCGTTAAATTCGGTAAGACCGATTATTGTTAAGTTTAGTTCCACCTCAATGCGTGACTTGCTCTTTAAGAACCGATCCAAGTTACGTTCATCTCCAGTTGTTATGTTAGAGGATTTGACGAGTATTCGTTACAAACTCTTGCGGACTGGGAAATCGATGCAGAGCCCGCACAACGTCTGGAGTTCTGGAGGCAGAATCTATGCGAAAGATTCTTAGGGCCGGGTGATTAAAATTCAATCTGAATCTGATTTTTGTCACTGTGAATCCTCGTAGAGACCTTAGTTCTTCTTTCTTGATATCATTGTTTAATTCTTATCTGTTTCTTACAGATTTAGTTTTAATTAATTATAGTTTAATTATAAATTGATTTGGCTTCTATAGTTTACTATGCCTCGCTTGGATGATTATTACGAAATGTAGTAAACATCATATTAATGCGTAATCTTGATTATAGCACTAATAATACTAACAATTTTAATTCGTTAAGATGTCTGATTTGTCTGAATTTAAGCATCCCTTATCGCTTGAAGTCGCTAACAACTTTTTTGCCACATACAAATAATGTTTTTTCCATTTATTTCTTAAATATTAGGAGTTTGTCATCTAATTTTGATATCTTGACGATTAACTTAAAAAGTTTAAACTCATTTCCAGCTTTAATAATTTTAGTCGAGACATGGTGTAGACAGCAACTAACTATTCCGCCTATTGATGGATACCGAGTCTTTTCTCTCAGCGCGGAGGGGGAATTTGCGTTTATGTGACCGATTCTTTCAGGTGTGATATTTTGCCTTCGATAACTACGGTCACTGCGGATTATGAAGTTTTGTCACTATTCTTCGGTAACAAGAGATCTATTTCAATAATTTATCGACCACCTTCCGGCAATTTGCCCTCGTTTTATTCTTATCTTTCGTCATTAATTCTTGACACGTGTCGATTAAAACTCGAAGGCACAGTGATTGGAGATTTTAATATAGTTTTATGTAAGTCATCTGCACGAACACATCATCTGCTCGACCCCCTTATCAGTTCTGGTTACTTGCCTGCTTCCAACTCATATACCCACTATTCTTCGTATCACTGTACGTATTCTGCCATCAATAGTTGTTTTTCTTCAATGAGTTCGCCCATTTTTGCTAACTCATTGGAATCATATATAAGTGATCACTTTCCCTTATTGATTTTATTTTTGGGAACTTCTAGTGGAAGGCCTCGTGATAATTATCCATTCCTCAGATCATTCAGTGAGAACCGCATTACCGCATTAAAGATATTCCTTGAATTGACTAATTGGAATGATATGTTTTCATCAATCGCTGATTGTGATCTTGTGTTTGATCGTTTTATTGCCCATTTTAGTCTGGGTTGGGATCGGTATTTTCTTAGAAATCCTTGTTGTAAGCCATGTTCGTCATTTCGTCCGTCCCAACCTTGGATTACACATGATGTCCTCTCTATGATTAAGCGTAAGAACTTCCTTTATTTGCAATCTAGAAAGAATCCCTTACATCGCATTAAAAGGAAATTTAAAGACTATTCCTACTTTGTTAAGTTCGCCGTTAAGCGGTCAAAATTTAGCTACTATGAAAATCTTTTTCATACCTTAGGTTCTGCCAAAGATAAGTGGCGGTTATTGTCTTCACTTTCTAATGGGACAACTCGAGATAACTCGCCTTTTGAACCCCACACCCCTATAAATTCTAGTGATCTGACCAAGTTTGTTACTACGCTACTTCCCTCTGATGGGATAATGATTTCTAATGATCAAACCATTAATAATCTAGAATTCTGTCAATTCTCTTTTAGTTTTTTCTGTGCACCAACTACGTCTGAGAAGTCCAAGATGTCATTTTGAGCATTAATTCCAGCACTTCTCTAGATCCCTTAGGGCTACGTTCAGACGTTATAAAACAATTAAAGCTGGTTATATCAAAGCTGTTAGCCTTAATTTTTAATTTGTCTATATCAACAGGGGTATTCCCCACCATTTTAAAGCAGGCATGAAGTACCCCGATTTTTAAAAAAGGGGACGCTAGTAAGTTCGAAAATTACAGACCTATATCATCGTTACCGATTTTTTCCAAGGTATTCGAGAAGCTTTTTTTTTTTTTACAGGCGTTTGTCACAGTATATTTTTGATAATGAATTGATACATTTTAGCCAACATGATTTTGTACCCCGACATAACACCGATACTGCCTGTTTCGAATTAACCGAGTTTATTACCGTTGAAAAGATGAATAATAATATAGTTGCAGGTCTATTTGTAGATTTCGTTAAGGCTTTCGATTCTGTTACCATACCACTATTGTTATCGAAATTACAATTTCAGTTTCATATTAATGGGCCCCCTCTTGCTTAGATTTCAAGTTTCCTCATTGATAGGAAGTATTTTATGAGATATGAGGGTTTATCTTCCTCCTCTATATCAAGAACCCATGGCGTTCCCCAGGGATCGATTTTGTCGCCATTGTTGTTTTTATTATTCATTAATGATTTGCCACTTATTCTAAATCAGGTCAAAGTCATTATGTACGCTGATGACGTTGTATTGTTGGCTGCTGATAAGACTACTGAAGGCCTTGGGAGGAAGCTAGATGCTGCTTCCAATGCTCTTACCGAATGGACTTTATTCAATAGAATTAAAATTAAAACTTCTAAAACGAAACTCACGTTATTCTTCCAGCGTAATAAGAGGCTAGTCACCGATAAATTAATGGTATCGTTTATGGGATCCCCAGTGGAATTGGTTGACTCCTTTAGATATTTAGGCCTAGTCCTTGAGCACGACTTATCGTAGGATAAACATGTTATGGCCATGATGAACAAGCTCAATCGGCACATGGGGGTGATTTCTAAGCTACACTATCTTCCTAATAATATTCTTTTGTTACTGTACCACGCATTGATACAGTCAACGTTATGTTATGGTATTTTGTTTTGGGGAACCACCTCACAATACAATCTTAACCGAATATTTCATCTGCAGAAATGGTTCCTGCGTATTCTATTAAGGGTGTCTACAGCTAGTTCAGTATCCTGTTACTTTAAACCTTTTAAAATCCTTTCGATCTTTCAGTTATTTAAATTGCAGTCTAGCTCTTTTATTTTTAAAGTAACAAACTCTATGTTAGATGTTAATTCTCCTCTTGTTTTAACTAAGGTGCAAGATAGGCACAGTTATGCAACTCCTCAGTCTGGTAATATTTACACCTCAAAATCTCTTAGAAAGTATCGAAATAACTGTGTTTCACATTACGGTATTGACGTCTGGGCCTCCCTGCCTCATGAAATTCGTAATGAGGCGTCATTTTCAAAGCTTCAACGGAATCTAAAATCTTATGTTTTAAGTAATTTATCTCAGCAGCAAGTAATTTTGACAACTTCTAAGATTCTTATGCCATTGTGTAATTTTTTGTATTCTTTGTTTGATTTAATGCTGTATCCAATTAGCTTTGACTAATCTATTACTAACACCTTTTGTTTTTACTATTTTTTGTTTTCTGTAATCTGTAATTACATTAGATTGTTGTTAATTTAAATTAATGTTCACCTGGAATCTTTACTAGTTGGTCTCTGACCATACTAGATCCCGGGGGACATTCTGAATGTAATTTTATTAATTCTATTAAAATAAATAAATAAATAAATAAATAAAAATAAATAAATCTATAGCAAGGTTGAATGGTTTTTCCGATAAAATTGTCGACAACTTACTTCGTAGCACAAGCTTCTTTTAAATAGAAAGGATTCCACAAAGTTAACTCCAGACACCACAAGCCCTAAATTTATTAGTATAGGGAGTGCAAGTGACGACATCACAGCTGACGTCATTTGCGCGATGAACGGGCCGAGAGCCTAGGAAATGGGATCGCTGGTTCCAAACATTGGAACGACGCAATATACGTACTAGTAACGTTGAAACGGGCGGCCAGTAAAAATGACATCTCTTAAATTATTATGTTAATTTGTGTATTGATACTATTATTAAGACATTTAATACCATTATATAATTTATACATTAATATTAGAACGCTTTTTAATCACTTTTAATCACTTAGCAAAAGAATGCCATCGTTCGCGGATCTATCTTTCTTTGGGAAAACGATAGATGTCTAAATCGCTGTTATGGCTCCTTGTTGAGCAGTGAGGAACTAAACAATTTCACATCTTAAATGTGTCATAAACACTGGGCTTATACAAAGCGATTTTATTCCATCCCTACGTTGGAACCATGTTAAATCCCGAGGCGAGAAGACTTGTTTGGAACCAAATCGAGTCACGTGACTGAAGAATTCCAAGGACTGACGTCACACTTGCACTCCCTATTGCTTATGATCCACAATATCTAAGAGTCTGAAAAAGATTTTTAGCACTTGCACAATTTAAAGATTGCATTCAAAAGTGCAAGTGTAAAAATCTTTGAAAGCACTCTTAGGAAATCCTAAAGATGCCATCCCACCTCTCGAAAAGTCGGGAATCTATCTATTTCAATAGATTTTTGTGAGAGGAACTATGTTGGTCAGAGCTCCAGAAATATTATTAAAAGTTGAAAAGCAGGGCGGTACCCAGAATTTTCTTTCCTGAGGGGGGGGGGGGGGAGGTTTCCCATGTAACAGATTTAGTTGACATGGTGGCCAATTCTGGGGGAGGGGCTGCATTTATAGCATACCTTACGAAAGTAACTCCAGAGCTTAGGTTTCCGTGGAAGAGCTATAATACAGAGCCAATCCCACAGAACACCTGCGAGACAACCTGGAAAGATGGTTGAGGTCAAGATCAACTCATCTGAAATCATTTGCTGAACTCAGCACGGCTTTGGTTAAGGAATAGACACAAATTCCAGCTAATGTCTACCAAAAATTAGTGGAAAGCTTTCCACAATGGGTACAGATGATTATCCAGGCCAAAGGCAGACATACTAGATATTAGGGAAGTTTTTTTTCTTTTTTTATTTGTTACAAGAAATCAGTCAAGAAAGTTTCTCATTAACGACAAAACTACCATCATTTTTTTTCCTGTACTGAACGCTTAACCGAAATAACGTACAAGCAACATCACTAGTGTCAGAAATTGAAGTTCCACTTTACAAAATACAATATATACACTAACCACATAAATATTTCTATAGTGAAACTGTAAAAATTACTCACAGAGATTTCATTTTCCCATGAGTAGATGACTGAGGGTGATAACTGGCTCATGTTGATAAATACAAGGCACAAGCAGGCACTCGACTAAACAAAAGAACTCTTTGATACTCGATGGCAGATATTTGGCCAGATATTCTCTTCATGCACAAACAGTACACGCACAAGATCTTGTATGCAACAGACATTTGCCAACGAGATCAAAAAAATTTTTCATGAATTTTTTGTAACTTGCAAGAATTGTCTAACTTTAACAGAAGTGATGTCAATTTCTTTCGGTTTACGGACGAAAAATTCTCATAATGAAAAAAAAACTACTAGTAACTTCCTATTAGAATAAGGGTGTTTCCAGTATGTGTTTATTGTTATAGTATCTAGAGAATTATTGGTAAATAGTGCATGTTGTCTATTGAACACACTGGATCTATGATCATACCATGACTGGAACACCATGGACAACCTACGACTACATTAGATAACCTTGACAACGTGTGAACACTATATGAATTGTATGTGTGGAAACCATACACAAAGCACATGTCTGCAATTTCTTCCTGCACGTGTCAATTCATGCACAGTCATGGACAAAAAAAACACTCCCTCGCTCTATGCTGCTATATTTTTAAATGAGCGTTTATTATTTTGCCACTAGGTGTCTGATATCGTTTAGTTCAGTCGGAAAATTATCTACATTTTTAACCAATAAAATCATACCATCCTATTTTAAATGATATTTAAAAATATAACAGCAAAGAGTGAGGGAGCGTTTTTTTTGTCCATGATTGTATAACTCCCAGAAAAAAGTTTGTGTGATAGCCCAGAATATTACTGATAAATGTCTTATTCAAATGAAAAGATGACACCTAATTATGTGATAAAATTTAAACAAAGTCCCTGTGGGATTAAAATAACACATATTTTTATGTATTTACATACAAAAAGTATCCATAAAAACAAATATTTAATTTTTAAAAAATTAAACAGATCTGACCTTCCTGGAAATAATGTGAATATATAATACAATGAGTACTTGGAAAAAAGTTTATAATAATTGATTAAAATATAGAATTTGGTGGATCAAACTATTTTCCTTAAACAATTCACCTACATTAAAATGAGTTAAGCCTTTACTGATATAATTTGCATGTCTTGTTCTTTCTTAGATATTTCATCTATTGCAATCATCGCCCCTAGAAAAGAGTTCTCAGAAGACATAAAAAAAAAACGCATGATAGAACTTCTGATGGATGGATAAACTCAAACTGAAGAAGCTAGAATAATACTTGGAAGCTATCAAGGCATGGTTTCCAATGTTAATAAGAAATTCAAATTGCCAGGAAATGTTAAAAACAAAAACGAAAAAGATGCCCAAGAAAAATGTCAATGCTAAATGACTCCAAATTATGGATGATTGTCAAACAAAATAGGAAATCATCATCAAGAGTGCTAAACCAAATTTGAAAGAAACAATAAGTGACCGAACAATGATGAACTGTCTTCATGAGAAAGGCTGGGTGATTTCCATTTTACTGTCAATGTTTTTGAGAAACATGTATTTATATAAACCTTAACCGGCCAATGACTGTACATATGACTTCGAATATTTCTGTAAGAAATTATGTTAGATCAAAATTAACGTGGGGTTACTTACTTTGATGTAGGGGAATGTGTAAAAAAACTTGAATCGTTTATAAAAATGTAGTGTTTTTTAAGGGTTTCATTTCACATAGAAAGTAAACAGGGTGCATAAGGTATTTGAGGACACACCTTTGTTTGGCTACTGCTTGCTGCACTATTGTATGTCCTTTCCGTTTCTGGAAAGCAAAATGGCAAACCATCAAGTAACACAAATCATGAAGAGACATGCAGTAATCGTGGCAATAAAGGCAGAGCACAGCGATTTAGAGATATCACAATTTCTAAAGGTCGCAAGATCATTCATCCGCAAAGTGCGGAAGGAGTTGGAGACCAAAGATGGCAATGTTGCACCAGTAGCAAAGCGTAAAAAGCATGCCTCATGCTCTGACATCATCAGAACACCTGAAATTATTCAGCAAGTGCAGCAGGCCGTCGATGACAATCCCAGAACATCCATGAGGTCACTTGCCAAAGATCTCCGTGTGTCGGAAGGAACAATCAGAAATGTTGTCTATGAAAACATCAGATATCACTCGTATGTTATGCGAAGAGGTCAGTTTATGTCAGACAAAACACAGGAAAACTGCCTACTCAGATTGAAAAGGCTCTTAAACAAGCTGAAAAATCCATGTGAAGCTGATTTGCTGTGGATTTTCTCCGATGAAAAAAAAACTTTGACCAGGATCAGAAGGTGACAGAAGAAATGACAGATGGTTATGTGCAGACCCTTTGGAAGTGCCGCGAGTCAAGCACACGAAATTTCCTGCAACTGTAATGGTTTTAGGGGTTGTCAGCAGTGAAGGACTAGTGATGCCTCCACACTTCTTTCCCCAAGGCCTTAAAGTTAACTCTGCAGTCTATTTGAGACCCTTGAAACAACTGTTAAGCCTTGGATAGACACAATACGCAACAGAAGGCCTTACGTATTCAGCAAGACTCTGCCCCAGCACACAAGTCTTGCATGACACAGGAATGGATGGCCGACACCTTCCATGATCACGTAACTCCTAACCTTTGGCCTTCTCTGACTTATATCTCTGTTTTCTTTCTTGACGTGAATCTGTCCTCAAATACCTTACGCACCCTGTACATGTATCAGTTTTATGTGAAGTAAAAAAAACAAAAAAAAAACATATTTAATGATTTTTTTTATTTATTTACAAAATAGGAATATGCAGTTTTTGTTGTATTCAGTTTATTTAAACATCAACAGTACTTCCCCAAGATTGAAAATAACATCAACAGTAACCTCTCCAAGGATATACCGGTAACTGAAAATGAAGAGTGTTATTCTGTCCATGTATTTCTATTTAGACACACATAATTCAATGGATATAATTTAATGCACTGCAAAAAATGATCATTTTTTCACTAGCTTTTTATTAACCTTATTCAGTGTGTTTGCAGAATAAATTGAAACTACAAATTACCATAGAGTTACCTTTTAAAAAGTAAATAAAAATCATTAATGAGAATATAAAACAATCATGGAGGAAAAGATTCACTTACAATAGAAAGCAGTGCCAATCCAGAACCAACATTCATTAGGAAGGGGATGGTACTAAATTTTCCACCACGACCTTGCACTAGAATTACAAACAGTATTCCAAAGGCCTTAATTAAAGTCCTTGTTGTACCATTATCAAAATGTTGGGCATATCTAAAAAAAAAAATAGAAAGGAACAATAATTCGCAATAATACCTAGAGTGCAGACAAAAGGGAGAAAAAATGAACATACACTGCTCTCCATAAATTAAGGAAAAATCACAAAAATAGCGATAACTCAAAACCTTCTCAGCTAATTTTCATAAAACTTGGCCAATATATCCAACACATACTGAGATGTAAAATGACAAAAAAACAAGTTTCCAGAAAAATAATTTAATGTCAAAATTAGCACAGTACGAATCTCATAAATCAGGGTGACAGTTTGAAATAAGAAACGTGCCTTTAATATGGGGTGTAATTACCTCGAGCGGATACAGCATCTATGACAATGTCTAAGTTGGTGTCAACCAGCTCCATAGGTAGTGAAGCCCATTGATCTTGCAAAGCTGACCACTCTATAGGCTGAATTGTTTTCTGTCAAAAGTATTTGTGTACTCTGTGTGCTCTTGCATTGTCATCCTGTGGGAGAAAATTGTTGTCCACTGCTCCTGCATAGAGGCGTACATAGCCATCAAGGATGTCTCTATATACAAGGTGATTATAATTAAAGTCCCTTTGTAAAAATGCTATAAAAAAACAACCATGAGTCCGAATGACTTCAAATTTGGACTGAGCATTCTTGAAGAAGGGGCATTTGATATGGGATAAGAAAAAAATAGTTCCAAAATTTATCACTAGATGGCGCTGTAAGCGGCATAACGGAAGCGGATTCAGCTAGAAGTGACATTTTGAATTGAAATACGACGGCTTTGGCATGAGTTGTTTATGGCATGATGTTTTTACATTAAAGTTGGTCAAGGAATGCAATTGACACTAAAACAAGTTAAACATGATTTTTTTTTTATTATACAGTACAGTATTAGCAAAAAATCAACTGTACCGGTCAATGAACATGATTGCTTCGGGTTTGATGATGGAAAACATGACTTTCAAGTCATTTAACAGTTGTGGCACTGTTAGTGCAAAGCCCATCCACCACGGCAAGGTCGTACCACATCGGATGGGAAAAATCGGTTTTTAATTGTCCTTGGGCCAAAAACCGCATAAAAAGCAACAATGGAAACGCCTATTAATTATCTCGGGACTTGCGCAAGACATGTTCAATATGCTGTCCACCATTTTCCTCCACAAGTTTTAACCGATAAACAGCATGTTCCACAACAGACCGGAGTGTCTCCGGGGTCACGTTGTGAACGTGGTGCGTAATCCGAGCCTTCAATTCCGCTAAATTTGCAACTGGGCCACTGAACACATGATTTTTAAGGTAACCCCAGAGCCAGAAGTCACAAGGATTGAGGTCCGGTGATCTTGCAGGCCAGGCTCTCGGAAAATGACGGCTGATAATTCTATCATCTCCGAAATGTGTCTTCAGCAGTTGCTTCACTGGCTTTGCAATGTGCGGAGGAGCGCCATCTTGCATGAAAATTATTCTATCCACGCATGCATGCTGTTGAAGTGTTGGAATTACCTGGTTGCGTAAAAGACACGCATACCGTTGACCATTGACTGTACAGGTAACGGGACCCGCAGGACCCACTTCCTCGAAAAAAAATGGCCCTATAATCAATGATGCTGTCATCCCGCACCACACAGTTACCTTTGCAGAATGAAGCGGTATTGAAACACATGCGAAAGGATTTTCCGTTGCCCATATCCTGCAATTTTGTGTATTGACAACGCCGTGGAGAAAAAAATGGGCTTTGTCTGTCCACAAGATGTTCCATGGCCATTCATTGTCCACTTCCATGCGAGCTAGAAATTCTAAAGCAAACGTGTGTCTAATTGGCAGGTCAGCAGGAAGTAACTCCTGAACATGGGTAATTTTATAGGGATAACAATGCAGGATATTGCGTAAAATTTTATTGACCGTGCTCACAGGCATGTCTAAAGTTCGGGCAATTTCCCGTGCACTGCACGTTTGCACACCACTGTTCGACCCTTCCTCGAATGCTTCAGCCACATCTTCTACTGACGTCAAAGCAACTGCTTTCCTCCCTCTGCCAGATTTCACTGCAAAAGAACCTGTCGCTTCGAATTTTTTAATCATACACCTCAGAGCCTTTGCAGACATCGGACCACATCCTTTTTTCATTCCCTTTAATACCCGAAATTTCTTTAAAGCTGCTATGGCAGAGTCGCCATTCTTGTAAAAGAGCTTCACAAGCAGAGCGCGATCCTTCATTGACAGACCCATGGCAAGCTGCTGAGGTACAAATATGACGAGAACGCCATGAGGCCTGCGTTTTTATAACACATGCAATGTCTCATGCGCATGCGTATCTTTCAATTTGCATAGTACAAATCCTCCTAGGCATAATATGCCGCTTACAGCGCCATCTAGTGATAAATTTTGGAACTATTTTTTTTCTTATCCATATCAAATGCCCCTTCTTCAAGAATGCTCAGTCCAAATTTGAAGTAATTCGGACTCATGGTTGTTTTTTTATAGCATTTTTACAAAGGGACTTTAATTATAATCACCTTGTACATGACAAGTCATGGTTCCACTTGGAGATACTTAAGATGTCTGTACAACCACTTAAAGAGATTTCTCCCCACATGCAGACACGAATCTTTTACAGATGTTTGACTGATGATAGCAGGTTTCACGTTTTCTCTAAATCAAAGAGAGCAGACCTGTTTACTAAACCTGGATTCATCTGTGAAGAGAGCAGACCTGCATCGGTCTGCAAGTCCAATTGGGTATACAAATGACTGATCTCCTTGTATAGAGACCTGCAGCATCTAGTAGAAGACGATATCATCCTTACAGTGGTTGCACAGCAAAGAAAGATCTCAGTTGCTTGGATGCAGAGGTCCTGCTCCTTCATGCAAATAACATAACCGCAGACATAACATCTTCTGCCTTTGTCGTTGCTCTTGCTCTTCCTGGGCTGGACCTTCTGGAAGTCAAATCTGCAGTTAGAAATTATTGCCAAAGTCTGTGGACTACAGAAGGGCTCATTTTTATCCATCTGGCTATTCTGTGTGACTTTGTCCTGCTTCCAATTTACCAATGGCCCTCCAGTGACATTTCTCTGGCAAATGAAACCTCTAAGCCATTCTGGTAAATTGGCTAAGATTATCGATAAGAGAATCATGAATAAAACTACATCCTCACTTTAAAACAAATGTTTTTAAGCTATTTCCTCATGATGCATGAGAAAGCTCCTTTTTTATCAGAAACTACCAAAAACTTGACTTTTGACTGGTTTCAGTCATTTGGTGAAGACTCACTATTTTTGGTCAAAAGCTACCATAAACTTGATTTCCGTTTGACTTCAATTGTTTGATGAAAGCTCACTGTTTTGATCAAAAACTATATAAAACCCACCAACTTTACCCAGCCCCAGGGTGTTTCTTACCCCTAGTATTTTTCTCCAGATTGTAAATCACATGTGACTCATATGACTAACAATACCATAACTATACCATCTGACTAACAATGGCGGTCACTTGAAGAACTGTACAATCAAAGAAATATCTTTGATGCTGAGAGATACATAAGTTTGTTGCTTTACTGAAGGGGTTTATATCCAATGCTTCACTTATACAGCCTTTATACAACCTCTGACAATTAAGTTCGGTAAATGACATCACACCCTAATCTGTGCGAGCTTTATGCGAGTAACAATGCATGTGAATACAAGCCCAGTCATTGTTTAAGCAAGTTCAGACAGGTCACGTTTGTGCGTGCAATGGTTTAGCAGATGCTCGTTTCTTCAGTTGAAGGTGTAGCGTGCGCACGTAACTGTGGATAATGGATCAAAGCGGACCACTGCCATAATCGTGCAACAGTTTCTGGCCAACAAAGGGGTCGTACCATAGCTCATCCACCTTATTCACCAGACTTGGCACTGGCAAACTTTTTCTTGTTCCCACGCCTGAAACGGGCCTTAAAGAGATACAGATTTGCGGACATTCCAGACATTCAAGCAAATGTGAACGTGAACTTAAAGCCATCCCTAAGGAGCTTCCAGGACGTATACACCCGATCCCAAAAGTGTATTGCCTTCCAGGGTGATTATTTCGAAGGACAATAAAGTAAATGTGGCTCTATCTATTTTGCATTTTGTTGTGTGAACTCATTCATCGAACTTAATTGTCAAAGGTTATAGTTGACGGGTATGCTAGTACAGTCGAACCTGAGTAACTCTCACTCTGATAACTCAAATTCCTAGTTAACTCAAACGATACTCTAAGTCCCATCTCCCAGAGTATTTAATTAATAGAAATTTCACTTGTTAAGTCAAACAAATTTTTAATAAATCCCGGATAACTCGAAGAAATTTTTGGTTTTAGTGAATAGATATTCGTAAATTTTAAGCAAAAACTATATTAAAATATTTCAAAAACTAATACAATACAGACCAAGTTCAATTCTTCATCAATTCACGTTAGATCCAGGAGTGCTCAAGCGGCACCCCCCCCCCCCCACCTCTTCCCTCTCTGTGCAATCAAATAAGTAGGCTAGCTGTATATAAGAAGAAATTTTTATTTTTATAAATTAAAAGATATCACAAAAACATTACAAGCCATTCGAAAATAATATGAAAAGTACAAGAAGAATTAACATGAAAATAAAAGTTAGGCAGTTTGACTAAAGGAATGATCGATCTGTTGCTTTACAGCGTTTCTCCTCTTTTTTCCAAGCTATATCAAAGTGGACCTACAAGTTCAGGCAGTCTCCTCGAAAAGTTTTGCTGACAGTGAAATTTTTTCATTTTTCAATTTTAATTTTACAGAGTAAATATTGAATGGCCTTATGAGGATTTTTACACGCCAAACCTCAAATGTTTAAATTATTGATGAAAATAGGAAAGAAAATTCCACAGCCTGGATTCGAACCAGGAAACTTCTGCTCATCGTGTATAGACATACCAACCAATTGCGCCAACCAATTCCATGTCCACAGTCATGTAGTCATTCAATACCGGAATCATTTAGGCTTTGTAGTTGTCATGTAGCCTCGTTTTCGATTTACTGGTTAACTCAAATTTTTTATCTGGTCCGCTGAGGATTCGAGTTATCAGGGTTATCCATTAAAAATTAATGAAATTAAGAGAGCTCGCATTTAACTGATTTAGTTGAGATTTCTTGTCGCCAGCATAATTCATTGTTTAGGTTTGACAGTACTACATCCAGCACTGACTCACCAAAACAAAATTGCTATATATTGTGTGAGGTGACACCTTATGCCAATGCCACTATTTTGCACATTGCGTTTTCCATAGCATCATTTCCTTAAGAATATACTGTACTTAAATTTCACATCAATAGGTATATTTTTTCATGAATTGTAGCGTTTTTTTTGTGATTTTTCGTTAATCTATGGAAACCAGTATATTATATACCTGAAATTCCATCCTTGTGCTATTTCTGCATCAGGGTCATCTAGTCTTCGGAATGTGTATGATGGCAAACAGTATGAAATATCATAATCCAAGTCGCATTCCCACTGAATAGTGATAGCAATTACTCCTCCCTAAAGAAAAAAAAAATAGCATTTATCAAAAAACATTTATATAATTAATTTTTATTAAAATTAAAGCTTGACAACTGCTTAATTACTCTAGCTGCCAATTTTGTATAATTTCCATCAAAATTTTCATCTTTACATAGATCAATAATGGTTCCAAGCCTGAATACTGGACACAAAGGATCAGTTACAGCATTGTAACGGCAGTTATTTAAATATGTTTTATTAAGAGTAGTGTGAACAATATTGCGTCTGGAAAAGAAAAGGAAAAGCTTTAATTGCTCAACAATTCATTTTCTGTCATTAATCAATATACACACACATCAAAAAAAATCTAGTAATCTCTCATTGTATGCTTATTACACTGATTTTGAAAATGCTTACGTTCCTTTCCCCCATAATGGAAATTTAATGCTATTTTTAATCAAGACCGTAAAGTTTTCCGATCCTTCTAATAGTGGACGGTCACTGTTAATATTAAAAGAAAAAAAATCATATATATTAAGCTCAAATTGATGACATAAACAATAATAAATAAGAAAAAATGTACATTGCTGAATTTCATTTGATACAGGAAAAATTTAAAAGTACAATAGTTTTATCTCTAATACCCTGTTCACATTACAATTCTTGATCAGAATCAATTACCGTAGTTGATCATGATAAGAAATGTAGTTTGAATGGAACATGAAATTCCACATACGTTCCCATAACCTGAACCAAATTCTTACACACTTTCACAGAAGATCAACTCCAATGCGCTGGGCCAAGGCTTTTCATAATGATTGAAAAACGATGCTTCACTAAATACAGGGTGGTTATAAAATAAAGTTCGCCTACTCAGAGCCCTCTAGAGCCCAATCTAATGAACTGATTGTAAAATGTAGGCTATTCAGACCATGGGGAGAGAATTCCAGAAAGAAAAATATTAGTGCAAATTTTCACCAACAGGTGAAAATGTGGCACTGTGGAATGACAAATGGAGATTGTAAAACTACGTACTTTTGTTGTTTTAAACAAGCAGGCAAGGTTTTTGTTTGATTACAGCGTATGTTCGTTCTCAATATCAGCCTCATTAGCAGAAAGTTTATGCAAATTAGAAAGTCAACATACCCAGAATGGAATGGATTGATCCATTCATTAGATTATGTTTACTGAAAAGCTTTCACAAAGATCATGGTTTTAAGCAAGAAAGAACGTGCACTGTTAGTAAAGTTGTTTTACCAGAATGAGAGCAGCTGGACTATATATTAACCTTCAATTAATTCTTTCTACTCCTTTTGAAATATTTATCAACAAAACATTCACCCCTATCCCACCAGATTGCCAAACCTGATAAGACTTCCTTTTACCAGAAATAATTACCAATGCCATTGCATCTTTTTTATAGGTGTTAAATGGTGGTGCAATTTAGCTGAACATATCCGCTCATCTATCACAAGTGCAACTGTTAAAATATTCACTTCTATCTAATAAAGTACCTACTAACCTCCTCTGAAACTTTTTACTATTTATAATATCCCTTTATATTAAATGATATCTTTAAGGGGTATATTAAATAAAATCCCTTTATTATATTTTTTTAAATGATTATTAATATTACATACATTTTCCTGCTGGAAACCTAACTACTAATCCCTCATCCATTTCAACTCCAGCATGAACTTCAATAAAAATTACCATTTTGTCAGTTTTATTAAAAGGAAATAAAATTCCAAACCTATGTTTAATATAAAACTCAATATCTGTAATTCAACATCCCCTCAAGAAACATCACGTCGGCCATCCGGCCATACAGGCTCCGGCCAGGGCTCTCTGTAAATTAATTCTAAAGAAATAAAGAAATAAAAAGGACTGTGAAAAGGCCCCCATGTCAAATACTGGGTTGCAAAAAATGCTAAAGAAATTTGAATCGACTAGCGATTTGGTTGTCGCACCAGGAAGGGGACGGTGCAAGATAGCAGATGAAGTTGTTGAGGATGTGGCTGCTGAAGCTTCCTCTTCTCAACAGTCTGAAACAAGTTCCCTTAGCAACAGCACTCGAATTGTCCATCCCATAGTCCACGATGTGAAAGGCCTTGTGGTCCATTCTGCATTGATACCCAAACAAGATTCATCTGGCACAACAACTAAAACCTCAAGATCCCTCTCAATGAGCTGACTTTGCTTATCGCTTTCTGGCGAGGATGATTGTTGATGACCTGTGGCCGTGGAACATTCTATGGTCAGACGAAGCACATTTCACTCTAGAAGGGTGCCTCGCTCCCCCATGTCATGTATGAAAGCGATTGCATTCTGAATACGTGACTGTATGAAGAAGATTCACCACTGAATTTATTCTAGGCCCCTTTTTCTTTGAGGAAGTGATGAGATCCTGTAAGATGTTCTGTGACAAGTGCACAGTATTGTGAACTTCTTGTACAGCATGTGATTCTGCCTTGCGAGAACGATGATGCTTGGAAACCACAGTCTTCTTGCAAGATGGAGCATGTCCTCATATTGGTTAACAAGTGAAGGAACTTGTTCAGAGGGGGAAGCAAAATAAATAGAATTTAATGGGTGGTACTTTAAAAAAAAAGAACCCCAAAACTTAAAAGTAAACGTGGCTCGTTAAAAGACTTTTATTTTGGTTTAAAAATTGCGATATTTATTTATAAAATACAAAAATTCTGTACAAAAGAATGTTCTATACAATATGATTTAATTGAGGAATAGGCATTGTGATCTCAATTAAAAAAGAAAATATTTCTCGGAATAAAATAAAGAAATACTTAAATGTATGTCAAATACAGCAAAACATTGTAACAAGAAATATTAATCGCTACATTGAGCGAATTAAGATCAAATATAAAAAATTTAGACAGACCAATTCCTTATAAAGAATAAGGAAAAGAAATTTCAAAACTTCCCATTTAATGTCTATAGAAAGACTGCGAAATCATAATTAATTATTAATGGGGAATAAGAATTGAAATATGTGCAGCATGGCATCCCTTATGCGCGTTATTGTTGAAATAGCATTAAAAGAAATTTCATTATTACCTTATGGGTAAACTCGCAAAACAATGCTGCTCGGTAAAGAATCATGACTGCCGCGAGAAAGTGAGAAATTCAATAAGAAACTAAACATCGAACGGCAGGATAGGAGTAATTTGCAGAGCATTGGAATGAAAATGATAAATGGAAGTTGAACGCCATGCTGCAGGCTAGTAAGGACGTGGAGGACCAGAAGGAGGGACGACTGGTCAAGCCAGAAGCTGGAAGTGGTCTGTCTGAAATAAAAAAAACAGTAACTACGGAAAGATCATCAACAATAGTGGGACACACATCCTCATGATCACGAAAATTATTCGCGAGGGACAACTAGCTGCAGACAGTGATAATCACGTGGAGATTTTTTAATTAACATTTATTAAAACAATATACACTCAACAATCACTGTCTGCAAAACAGTAAAAAAAAACTTAAAGAATAGAAAAAATAGAATAATTAATTACAAATAAAATTATATCTATTTTTACATAAAAAATCTGAGTTTTCCCAAACAGAACTGCTTCGTGCCAACTTTGGAGATGATCGTGTGAACTCTAGAAATTTTCCAGATGCGTGGCCTGCACGTTCTCTGGATTTGAACCCATGCGATTTTTGGCTTTGGGGATATTTGAAGATCGGATCTATCAACAAAGCATATGGACTGTGCCTGAGCTGAAAACCAGCATCAGACGACATGTCTCAGTGTGCTACGCTTCCAACATGTCATTGATGCAAGGGGCGGACATATTGAACATATGCTGTAATGAAACAGAAACCTTGCCTGCTTGTTTAAAACAATAAAACTAGTTTTAAAAACTCCATTTGTCATTCCAAGTGCCACATTTTCACCTGTGGTGAAAATTTGCACTAATTTTTTTTTCTAACATTATGAAAATCATGGTCGGTGTCGATGGAGTGTTTGGCAACTGCGGACAAGTTAAACTGCGGACCACTTAGAGTTCGATGTTTACCGGAAGCCCTCTAATGGCCTCAACTATATTCCAAATGATTCTAGCCACTCCTGGAACCAGAATACTGCCACTTTTGTTTCCATGTTGGATAGAGCCCTTAACATTCCGCTCAGCCAAGAACGATTTAAGAAAGAAATTTCCCTCATCAAAAATATCACAACTATGAATGGCTACAACAATCGCACCATCATGGATTTACTTAGGAAAAGAAAGTTCAAGAAATTTATTAAGGACAGCACTATGCATGGCAAGTCCAAGAACCAGGGCAGTATTATTTCTTTACCTTATAATAAGCAACTCATCAGAGGGTTGGGCTCAGCATTAAAATCTTTTGGTTTTTCAATTTGTTTCAGCAATCCTAATCAAATGAAGGACATTTTCCCCAACCCTAAGGACAAGATCCCTTCACTCCACAAGTCAGGAATCTACGAAATTAAATGTGCACAATGTGATATGGTTTACAAAGGTCAAACGCGTCGAAGCATAGAAACCAGATACAAGGATCACCTAAGACATAGGAAGTTTGAAAGAAGTAACTTGTCCGCAGTTGCCAAACACTCCATCGACACCGGCCATGATTTTCATAATGTTAAACTGATAAAATCAATAAATAAAAGACACCTGTTGGATGCGCTCGAAAGCATTGCGGTCCAGCATACAGACAAAAATACGCTACTTAACTGAGATATGGGTCTGATTATCGATTCACCTTTAATTAAGTGGTTGACCCAAACAACCAATCAAAAGAATTGATCTTTTTCGTGTCATTCTTTTTTAAATTCTGATTGGTTTTAGTTCCTTATATATACACATATTTTTCAAGACTCAGGTAGTTCTCTCGTTGTCTTTGAGGTGCTCCTGGACTGCTGAATGATGGTAGCAATTGCTTCTGAAAAGTACTTCCAAAATCAGGTTGTATTTATCCTATTTCTTAGTGTTGTTGTGGTTAAAGAGTTTTTTATTAATATTAAGATTCACATTACAATTATCCGCATTAAGTCTTTATTTTCGTTTAACCCAATATTTTAATAGTGCAAGGGGGGGGGGGGGGGTGGGCAGAGACTTCAAAAAAAATCAAAACGTTTCGGCAAATTTTCTCGTGGTGTCATCCTAGACCATACATAGCCAACTCAACAAAGTTCTGCAAAAGTTCAAGCGGAAAGTCCTGAGTCACCCCCTTCAGTGAGCTCAGGAAAGCACTACAGGGATAACAGTTTCAAATGGACTTTGAAGCCAAGTAGTACATGCGCAATTGGTTCAAACAGCAGGCAAAAGATTTCTACGAGCATGACATTTTGCGACTAGTATCACAATGGGATAAATGCCTAAACAACTGCAGACAATATTTTTGAGTTTCCTTAAATAATTACTGTGAAATATCCTTTACCTCATTATTCATTAACTGTACTTAATATTAATATCACATGTACAGGATAATGTTACACCCTCAGGTTATAACAATATATCATTTATAACAATAAAAATCCTAGATCCAGATCAGTGTGGCCAGTTTCACATCTTTTTTCATGCGCTTGCCCTTTATTGGAAATTGTTAATAAAAATTAAACAATGCACAAAATAATTAAAACAAGGATAAGTGCTTTAAAAAAAATGCCAAACTGTCCACACTGATCCAGATGTTGTTTTAGGTGATTTGCTCTGTATATGTAACTTAATTAACAAATTTCTTGTACCGGTATTTTTGGTTAATTTTAAAAATCATCTCTTCAAAGAATAAAAAATTCAAAATACATGTATAGTAATAGCTTGATAAATGGAAAATTTTCTTTGCATGTCCACAAACCAAAACAGGAACTGCTGATCTTTTTTTTTTTTGTTATCTCAACAGTTTTTATTCTTTGTCCTTTATAATTATGTCCAAATTCAAATACCGTCTTTTATTTAACTTAAAAATTTAATTTGTAAAGCAAGCAACACAAACAACAAAATTTAATTCTACTTCAAGAATGATATGCAAATGGAAAATAGCAGAGCTCTTGGTCATCACACTCTTCCATCATATAGTCATGATGATGTCCTTCACCTACTCCCACAGAAAAAAAAAAAAAAAATCACAGGACAGGATATTCAGTGATTTTGGGGGGGGGGGGGGCCCCCAAGGACAGGCAACCATAGAAGATGTTGATATGGGTTAGCACATCCTATCCATCAAAGTGGGAACCTATGAATTATCAAAACCATTCACAAATAACCTTGATGTCTTCCAATAAATTTCACCAGATATTTCGCTGGTAATGTTGTATTCCTTATGGAACATGCTGTAATCATTCAAATCATTTTAAAATGACCTGTAATTTATTTAAGTTTGTAATTTTACAATATAAATTAATAGTAAAATTATATTATATAGGGTGTGTCTGAAACTGTCACAAACTTTAAGGGGAGGTAGTATGGATGATTCTAAGCAAAAAAGTTCATATGAACATGAGTCCGAATTTGAACGATAACAGAGATATGAACAGAAATAAAAATGCCGCCACTAAGATCAACAAGTTAATAACTCACTTTCTATAACACCTAGGATAATGAAGTTTGAAGAAATAAATAGGATACATAAAGGTGTGTTACTCCCTATTCTACCTGCTGAATGATGAGAGCTTCGCCCTCGAAAAGCGCTTACAGGATAAGGTTGCATTTTTCTTTTTATTTAGTGTTATGGTTAAAGAGTCTTTCATTTCTTTTCTTACAGGATACATTAAACTGTGTATACCGTTAAAATTTGAACGAATTTCAACGAGTAGTTTCCGAGTTGCCCACTGAATATCGTAACACGTGCTCACATGTGAGTACGGTACTAATCACCATGTGTTGCGATGTTGACTACCTAACTCGGAAACTACTCGTTGGAATTCAATCAAATTTTAACGGTATACACAATTTTATGTACCCTATTATTCTCCCAATTTCATCATCCTAGATGTTAGAAAGCGAGTTATTAACTTGTTGATCTTAGTGGTGGGATTTTTATTTCTGTTCATATCTCAGTTATCGTTCAAATTCAGCTCCATGTTCATATGAACTTTTTTGCTTAGAATCATCCATACTACCACCCCTAAAAGTTTGTGATAGGGTTTCAGACTCATCCTATATAAAGGGAATATTAATTTATATTGACAATCTGAATAGCTTTCAAGAAAAAAAATCATTATTTTTGGAGCAATTCTTATACAGGGTGATTCAGAACTTATGTTACAGAAGAATATAGTAGATAGGGGGCTCTAAAAAAAACATTTTTTGCTAAGCAATACATGTCTTATCTCAGTTCTATCTCACTGGCCCTACACTTGCTTCAGTTGCAGCAACCATTCATAAAAGGGCCAGTGGCTTGACTTTCTGATGACTGAGCTTTCACTGAAAAACAACAAACAATGATGTTTGACAACGTGTGATTTACAGAAGTGCTTCAAACTGATGCACCATTTCTTGTATACAACACTGGCATCGCAAAGCATTGACTGTCCGACCTGTTCAAATAAGCCGGGTGTAGTATGTATGGTTTTAAAAGCGTCAGCAATCGATGGAAGAACAATCGACACACTAGGGTCTTCAGATATTCCCTCTTATACACATACTAGAATGTGCCTGCCAAAAAAAAAATAAAAGAAATTTGAAAAGGGAATCAATTTTATTTCACTGATCTTTATCAGACTTGAAAACAAAAAACAATTTACAACAGCGATCGTTAACAATTAAAGAGTATTGTTTTGGTAACTGAAAGAAGGCTCGAGCCAAACAAACAAACAGTGGATGGAAATAGACATTATTGAAGAAATAAGGAGATAAAAAATAAAACTTAGAATCAGTCTGTTTTTCACCAAGTCAGGAATCGGCTTAATGTTTCTTGGACTCTGCAATGGAAATTGAATTAGCCGATCGAATGGAGTTGGAAGCTTTACAAAGAACTCCACCGCCTGATGATGTATTGGAACGTTAATTATTTGAATTGGAATGGCGGAAAATCTTAGTTTTAATTCTGAAGTCGACTGGCATTATGCCCATTCGAATTTCGTTGCTTGATGGTGAAGCCGACTCGCAATCAATGTTCCGGGAGTGAAATGAATTTTTGCAAAATATTAAGGAGCAATTGGAAGAACCAGATGAGCTTTGGAGAATTTTTGAACATTTTCGCTTGGTTGATTTCCTTTAGATTTGGATTCTTGTCAAAGTGTTCTCTTATTTTCTGTACACATTAGTTCCCTGGACCTGGATGAAACAGTTTACCGAAATGAAACAACGTCCTTGGGATATCTTTGTTCGAGACGCTCAGGACTGCACTCCCACGTCTGATGATTCGTTCCCTGGCTTACTTCACGAGAAATGAACATGTCGTCTACTGATTGCGTTTGCAGTTATAGGAACTCTGGCACTACCAATACTAATGACTCCTTTCCTTTTCCTTGACCTAGTACCTCACCCCTCCCCCCATTAACTATTATCGGAGACCTAATGTGATTAAGGCAAAGATTTAAAAGGAAATTAAAATTAAGAAAAAACTGTAAATCAAGAAAGACTTTGTTGAATTAAAGTCGGTCCTTACTGTGAAAATTATGTAACATTAAAACTTAAACCGCTATGAGGATATTGTATTATTTGACATGGCACAGTTAATTTGGTCCGTAAATGTAACAAGAAGACTAATTATCTCGATTTAATCAAAATTGACTTTCGCACAACCTAAGAGTGAACTTTTGAATGCAGATTAATTTTTTTCTCTTATCTAAAACGGTTTTGTACACAGTACAACGTTCTTTTTTTTTCCTAAATGACTATCCGTGTTATCTTTAATAGAGAATTGAAATATGGTATATTTTAAAAGCGAAACGAAAGAGGTCTGCCAAATTTGTAAACATTCCCTGTTCAGTTATCAGAATCTTTCTGTATATGTAATCTGTTGATTAAGAAATTAAATGTATGGAGAAATTCTTTACTGAATAATTATTTAGGACTTCGAGTATCCCTTGAATTTTGAAAAGCAAGGTTTCTAATAAGTATAAATAATTGTTGAGCTATAATAGTAGTTCCCCCCCCCCCCTTTAAATTGATGGTCTAGAAATAGTTTTAAAAATCAGCTCTGCCTCAAATCCACTACAACTGGTACTGTAATGCTTGCTGTTGTACATTGATGATGAGGAGAACATTGTTCTCGAAATGTACATACATGTAATTATAAATTATTTTTATGGATTAGTGTTTTCGCTTGCTTTCTTTTCTCGTTTAGCAATGTGCATATCGAAAAATGGTGATTTTGACTGGCCTTCGTGATCGCCTGACTGAACACCTTCAAACTTCTTCCTGTAGAGTTATTTGAAGTTCAAAGTTTATGTCAACAAGCCACAGACCCTGGTAGCCTTGAAAGACAATATTCGACAGGAAACGGCCACTATTCAGCTCAAAATAATTCAAAACGTGATGGGAAATGCCAAAAAACGAGCCTATTGTGTCATTCACTCTGGCGGTGACCATTTGTGCGATATCATATTCAAAAAGTGATTAGAACAAATTTGCAAGGTTCAAAATAAATGAAAAATCACTTCACAGCAAATAATTTTTTTTTTTTTTTAATTACAGTGGAAGCCGGATAATAGGACCAAAACTCCAGGTCCCAATCCCGATCTATACTGTATTGTTAGCTCAGATAATAGGACCAATCGGTAATTAGGACCATCCCAATGTGGTCCTATTATCCAGCTTCCACTGTATTACCAAAACACATCCTGAAGGTTTAAATGGCCCACCCTGTAGTTGATATTGCAAAACCCAAGTCCAAGTGCTGAAAAACATTGCTCATTTTCATATTTACAAATCAATCACATTTTTAACTCTAAATCAATGACAATACATTTAGAAGACTATTTGCTTTTTCTCTTGGATGTCTGTTTACATGGCACAAACATGGAAATACAAGGCATACTCCATTTTACATTTCTCTCACATGTCTGTGAGAGATGACGTGAATTCAGAAAATTTGGACATGAAAGTCATTGGTTAAATTATTTAGCATTCAATATTAATTAAAATCAATCATTTTGAGGTTTCGATTTTCTCAACTTAATAAACTGTTTCTTGTTAACTGAATATCACTTAAATGCTAGCAACTGTGGATTTCCTATAGCCAGCAAGCTTTATTAGTGTCAGAAATTTATAATATAACTATGGATTTATGAAAGTCGGATTACACAACTCGAAAAATGAATACCTCTATTATGCCTTTTATATTAGATATCATTTCATTTTGCTAGACTAGACTTTAGATGTTTTTACTTAAACTGGTTTTACACTAGCATGCTTTGCTAACAGGAAAAGCTACCTGGGCTGTGCTTGCTTTGTAGCCACTTAAACTGTTTAAATGGAGGCCAACATGTTAGTAGGATAACAATAACACAAGCTCAAAAAATGATTTTAACCTTTATTATTTTTCGCATACTCCATTGCTTTGTTACCCAGCTTATCTTCCACCATTTTTTTTTATGTTTTAATCGTACCATTTTTTTTATGTTTTAATCGTACCTCATTTTCATGCGCAGCCTTGTTTTCGCGAAACGAGCCACACAACCCGGGAAAGCCAGCTCAGAAAAGTTAGCACACTCATCTTAATTCCACACAGACTTGTTTGCGAATAGTGTAAACAACTTTTGTGGGTACAGTTCATTGCTTTCTCGGGAAAGACTGCTAGTGTAAACCAATTTGCAAAACAAATCTTAGTTCTTGAATACAGGTCAGATGGTAAACAAAAGATAAGTTATCGATCAATAAAACACTAAAAAACAAAATATATAGCAAGAACCTTAAATATGTCCATTTACCCAAGAGGGGGAACATCAACTTCAACAGGGCACCAGCCATATATATTACAAGTATGGGTACGTTTGTTACATGTGCCAATAAATACTCCTGCAAAAGATTTTAATATTAAAATTTGCTTAAGTTATTTTTTCCTTTCATAATGGTAATTTAAAAAAAAAACAACAAAAAGAAAGTTTTTCTCTACCATTTCCATTTATAGGTGCTTCTCCTTCTTTGCAGTCTGCATCCTTTCTGCAATATGCACCAATTGTTGTATTCGACTAAATCATCCATGAGAAATTTAAATACAGAAAAAAAAAATCACAATAAATTACTGAAATCTAAACTTATTTATTGAAAAAGATTATAATTTTTTATGAAAGATTTTTCAGTTGTGAATTAGGGTGTGAATGATTTTCATCTTTATCGACAGAGTGGTTCAGTAATCCCAGATAAATGGGGAAGTCTGTGATTTGCTTTGTAATGATTCTTTTTTCTTCTCACAGCACTGAAGAGGTCACAGGAGATCAGGCAAATTTTGCCAGCATGACATGTGGCATTATCCTGTTGAAAGATGCATCATTTGCAGAATACACAGATTCCATGTAGGGATGTACCTGGTCAGCAACGATGGATAAGTATGCACATATTGATGGTACCTTCCAAAGGAAGTAATGGACCCAAATTATGCCATGAAAACAGGCCCCAGATCATTACATTGCCTCCTCCTGCTTGCTGCCGCCCCTCCTACTGACCATTACATTGCTCGGGTAGTTTGTTTTTGAATGTCTACAGGGAATATGCCAGCGCCCATTGATACGATGCAGTAGAAAACATGACTAATCGGAAAATGCAGGCTTTTTCCACTGGTCTAGGTTCCAATGTTTGTACTGCAATGCAAACGCATGCCGTTTCTTGCGATCCATACTTGTTAACACGGGTGCTGGAACCAGACGTCTGCTGCGGAGGCCAAGTTGCAACAATGTGCATTGCACAGTTGTACTCGATAGCTTTCTGATGCATTCCTCATTCATTTGGGCTGTCAATGTATCAACGATAGTGTGTTGAACCAGCTGTCGCAAGCGCCAGTCACCCCTTTCATTAACAGGCTGTGGTCCCCTACAGTTTGCATGCCTGGAACGCACAAACTGTGGGGGACTAATCCTGCCGCCTTTTGCATGATACCCAATGATCATACCTTTTACAAGGTCTGTTAGGTCACATGCTTTATTGATGACGGCAACTATTGCTGTACGAACTGTTCCTCTGAAACCACCTTTATATGTCTTCCAACAGGCAGGTTATCCACCCCTCGCTGTGAATGGGTAAAACCGTATTTACATCAACCTACGTGGCGGTCACAATTCAGTGACTCGACCCTGAATATCTGAAAACCATTAAATTCAGTGTAATACTTGTATATAATGGGTCTACGACAATTCAGTGGATGACAATTCAGTATCCTCCGAGAAAGGTCTTAGTGCCTCTATCCACTTGTTCGTGGCGTCGGATGGAACGATTGGGTAGTCGAAGAAAGATGCAAAGTGGGAGCGGAAAGCTGATAAGATGTTACAACTTATGATGTCCTCCACTACCCCACCATCCACTACCAAACGACGGCAGTGAAAATCAATTTGGTGGGCGCAACAATTCTACAACAATTCGTTGGATGACAATTCGGTGGACGCGACAATTCGGTGAACGTCAATTTGGTGGAAATACAAATTCGGTTGCGATTTTTAATCATTGAAGAATTTTAGATACTTAACTCGTTGTTTATTTATAATTGACACATATTTATTTCAATTTCAAAGCGATTTTCTTTATTCATTTTATGTCAAAGTCACTTTTTATGCGGGAATCTTTTATTTATTATTTATTAGTTTATAAATAAATGAGATTATTTCTTTATTAAATCATTTTGTAATATGTGTAACATTTTCTATTTTGTTTTATTGCTAAGTGTTCCATATATTTAATTAAAAATACAGTAATTCTGAAATTACTACCCAAATTCGTTATAATAGTAATTGGGTAGATAAATCTGTAATTTGTCATTAATTAGTACGACATCCCCCACCCCCCCCCCCACCTGGTTTAATATAAAAAGGTGTTTGGAAGGGGGAGGACAGAGGGTAGAGTTCATTTCATTTTTAGGTTGAAAGGCTTGCTATAACTTCCCCTTCCAGGTTTTCCTTCTCATCCACCAAACTGATAAGAAAATTACTCATCTTAAAATTTTGAAGTTATAATTAGGGTTCGGATTTTAAGTGGAACCACCTTTTAGTGTACCTGATGTATGGTCTTTAATAATGATTTTATAATGTCAATCTTTCGATATTATGAAAATATGTCCACCTTCTTTTCACCTTTTTTGAGAACTTTTTCCATTTTTCCACACACATTTTTTAAGTAACATTTATCACTTTAAAATCTGAATACTAGTTATAATACAAAAAAATTACAAATAAAATCTATAAACGTATATAAATTACAAAAAAGAATATATATACAAAAACAAAATAATTACAGATAAAATATACAAATGAAATTGTAACAAAAATAGTACATAAAATATAATAAAAATCAAACAATTTTTAAGTTTATCTTCATCATCACTTTTTTTAAATTACCTACATGTAATAACAAAAGAAAAAATATTACATCAAGAAAATTTCTTTAGCTATATGTTCCCTCAGTTTTTGAAATGATTTCCACAATCCTGTACAAATCATCGTTAATCCTTTGAGGGATGATGGAGGAGAAGCTAAAATTTAGTGGAGATCAAATAGTTATATCAGCAAACTTGACGATCCTCTCTTTCCAATGGTAAGCAGGTCTTTCAGCTGCCATCAATTGTTGCATATGTGACCGCCACATTTCGTTGTTTAAATGATCAGAAGGCTTTTGATGTAGATAACCGATTTTAATTTAACTGAATTAAACTAATACATAACTACAATTTAAGAACAATACAGAATGTCAGAGAGTCTATCATGCGTTGTCACGTGGCTCTGTGTGTAGATGGAATGGAGACATGAGAGAGGGAGAGCTCGATGTGTGCAACGTGGAGTCCAGAAGCGAAGTGTGTTGTCTCGCCTCCCGAGGTGAAGTGTGCATGTCTGCAGGTCTCCATCGTAATGCCATGGAATATCTCGTTGTGGTCTCGTGGCTGCGAGATAGTGGAAGCGTCGTCTGGTGGCGGCTGCTGTCGAAGCAGAGGATCGCCACACATAATTAAAGCACCGTGAAATTGGCTACAGAATTTTTGTGGGAACATCTCATCCAAAATGGTGCAGCCCATGGAGAAACTGCAAGTGTGCTCGGTGATATATTCCTCTACTAGAAGGGCAAGAACTCCAAGAAAGTCCATGTGGGACTGGTTGAGATGTACGATGCCCCAGCATATGAAACTGTTGCAAAGTGGTCAAGCAAGTGTTGAAGATGACCTACGAAGTGGCCGACTGTCTCTCAGTGAAAACCGATGATTGTTGTGCAAATGGAGGACATGGTGCTCGAAGACCGGCAAATAATAGTTGTGGCGATAGCACATCAGTCATGGGTCTGTGTTCAACATCCTGCACAATGTTTGCTCATGACAAAGGTTGCAGCATGCTGGATTCTGCGACTGCTCATGCCAATGCAAAAAGAATGATGAAAGGTAGCACAAGCCAATATGGACGACTCATTTGAGCACATGATCACTATGCATGAGTGCTGGAAGTACTATATGACCCAGAGACAAAGTAGCAGAGCAAACAGTTGAAACACACCGAGTCATCACCACCAAAGAAGACAAAGATGTAGGAGTCATCGGGATAGGTGACGCTGAGCATCCTTTGGGGTTGCTAAGGTGTTCTCCTGACCGACTATGTCCAAAAGGGTCAAACAATCACAGGCAAGTATTACTGGGATCTTCTGTCGAAGTTGCAGGTGGCCATTAAGAAAAAATACTGCAGGAAGCTGACCAAGGGCATTCGCTTGCTCCACAACAAGACTCCCACTCATTCAGCCCAGGAGACTCACACACGCATTTGCTTTAAGTTATGAAATTCTGCCTCACCCAACCTGACATCCAGTGACTTCTTCCTCTTCCCTCAGAAGAAGAAACCACTGCTTGGCAAGCGTTTACATGATGACAATGAGGTGATTTCCGAGATGGAACACTTTCTCAATGGTCAGAACACAGACTTCTATAAGAAGGGTCTCCGTCAGGTCATCCATCGTTGGGAGAAGTATGTGAAGTTGTGTGGAGCTTATGTTGAAAAGGATTAACTCCATCGTCAAATTTCATGTCATGGCCCCATCTCCCTTTTGCCACAGTGATTGTATGAACTTTATAAATACCCCTCGTATACAGTCGACTCTGACTCTGCTTATAAGAGCCCAGTCAGGGAATTGAAAAAAGGCTCTTATAAGCAACAGATACCTCAGAACCACCTTTTTTAATTCCCCCCCCCCCCCGCGCAGCGCCCCCCGGCGGGGGGGGGTTATTCCAATTTCGGGTTTTTTCCCAGAAAAAAAAAGTTAAATAAATCTCTATGGAGTTTTGTTTGTGATGTCAGCAGAGTACTATCAAAATTTGTTTCAACAATTGAATTTTTAGACAAACAGAGATGTAAAGATGTGTGCTCAATGATTAAATCAGAAATACTTCACAAAATAATGCATTCAATACAGTTTTGTTTATTTTCATGTATAGTCCTTCTTGAAAAAAAAAAAAAAAAAAATCCCCATTTTTAAAATGGGATTTACCTTCGTCCTATCTAGAATGCCCTATATGGCAACTACTGTAATATGTTTTAACATGAATGCGTGGCATAAGAAAGATGATTTTCACCTTGTAAATTCACTAACTGCAGGTAGCCTTTTATTTTTGGCACTATTTTTTTTTTTTTTACCAAAAGTCTCTTTTGCAAGTTTTGAAATGGATGTTCTATTCACTGGTTTTCTCTGCAGATTAACTGAATCGAGTTGCTAATTTAAACCACCCTTTCTTAATGCAAGAAATAACTTTATATCAGTTATATTTTAATTGGTATATGAACTGAAACCAGTTACAGAAAAACAAATATTATTGGTTACAGCTTACAATATTTTCAAGATACAATGAGTTTCAGGAATAAACTGTCATCGATATCAATGCCCCACTATTTTTTGTTATTAGTACTCTCCCACTTTTTTACTAAATGAAAAGAAAAACAAATGGAAGAAACCATAGAAATATATTAGTAAAAGAAATCCTTCTAAATAAAAGAGCTTAATCTTTTGTGTGTCTATTTAGCATATTTTGAGGGTTGGAGGAGGGGGAGGGCGGAGTTTAAAGAATGTAAAAATTTTGGTTTAGCAAAATGTAGGTAATTATATGTACATTTCCCTTTTCAAACATTCAGAATTTTAAAAAAAACTTTCTTAAAGTTTAAAGGCCAATGTCAAATAACCTGTCCCTGAATGGTTATTATAGAAGCATGAAGTAATTCGTGAGAACATTAATTGGCCAATTGTTAAGAATGAGAAATAATGACAAATTCCTGGTGTTAATGGGGGTGTTGCGAATATCATTTGAAAATGCGTGTTAACAAGTTTTTCCAGTTTTCCAAAGCAATTATAAATTCATTTTATTATTAAGTGTAAGCCTTTTTCGTTTGTTACTGAGAGCTTTTTTAATTTTCTATTATTATGGCACAGAGAACCACTTTATAAATTTACTTGTTATACAGGGTGGTCATAAATTATTAAGCACATTTTGACAGTGAATATTTCATTAACCAAGAAATGTACACACTTCTTGTGAACATCATTGAAAAGTACAACTCAAACAGTTTGTCAGGTGTCACTATCACCACCAGGCGGCAGCACTGTTTGGCGTAGGAATACAAAACGCGAAAATGGCGACCGTGCAGCAGAAAGCAATGTGCGTTCTTTGGTTTCATGAGCAGAAATCCGTGATAGCAGTTCAACGGCAATTCCGCTGGAATATGGACAACCTGCTCCTGGAAAGGATTCCATAAAGAACCGCGTGTACTCCAGCAAAGTGCGTGATCTTGATGAATTGAAGGAAAGGATTGTGGCCGTCATTGCAACAGTGACACCTGAAATGCTGCGGAATACATGGCGTGAAATCGAATATCGAATGGATATTCTGCGAGTCACTGCAGGAGCACACGTGGAAGTGCTGTAACTTCGGAATATTACGGAAAAAAACTGTTTGAGTTGTACTTTTCAATGATGTTCACAAGAAGTGTGTACATTTCTTGGTTAATAAAATATTCACTGTCAAAATGTGCTTAATAATTTATGACCACCCTGTATTATGAATTAATCACAAATGCTTAGTTTCTCGTTTTTAAAATAGGCATTAACACTGTAGTGCCCGGTACGAAAGAAAAAGGAAACCAGCGCATGTATAAATGATAAAAACTCATTTAACTAATCAAAACCAGACAGGATACGAAGCATAGCTTATTCCTGGCATTCCCTTAGTGAAATCATAACTGACACGAAATCAAAACAAATCTGGCACCTGATTAATCAACATATTGAATATGACACTCCGATTGCCTTGCAGTTTTCTTTTACTATTATATGATTACTATAGCCTTTAAATTTGTTAACAACATTATAGTTTTCCTTGAATAAACAGCCTATAAGGCAAGGTAGAGGCCACCATGTTTCCTGACAAAACTCTGAATAAAGCAGACATCTACCATCAATAAGCATTTCTATTACTCATCCATCCATTTCCTTTTTCTTTCATGGCAATTTAGTAACAGTTAAACAAAAAAAGGATAAAATTGTTGTCTATTCGAATTATCATTTATCAAAAGTTACAAAAAACTGAATCAAATCATAATAGTGTTCACAATATGGTGATGGCAAGGTTATCAAAGTTCAATCATTGAATAAACTAGAGACAACATGATAATAAAAATAAAAACAAACCTCAGCACATTCTCCTTGAGTCTGAAAAGGTGTGATGATGGCATTAGTCATTACAAAGAAGGCCCCATTTTCCTGAAAATGTCAATAATATTACATAAATTAAGATTTGTGAAGATGATTTATCAATCAATGGTGCTTGGATTTATATGCACTAAAAACTACAAAATATGCGCATATTTATGTACCTAAAAATAACAAAATATGCACTAAAATATGTAACAAAAATTTACTTTCATGCGCTAGTTTCATTGTCATACTTATCAAAATGGACTATGAAAACAAAAAAAAAATTACACCACAGCAAAACTTAAAATTTATTGACCTGAACGAGACATTTTCCCAAAATTTTCTACAAGAACATTGGGTGTATTGTCCACTAGTAAATTTTTTAATATGGAGAAAGATCTCTCTACAACAATTGAGGTGACTGGTAAGTACAGTATTTGAGGACAACCACCATTTTGAGAGTGGGTGTACATAAATTAGATGTCTCTCCTTCCAGAACCTTTGAAATTTCTTCTAAAGTTTCCCCACACTGGACACCTCTTGAGTAAGGCAGCCAGTTTATCTCTCACTGCCTTACCCTAAGTCCAGGCCACATTTTGTTTTGAACTGTGGTTATAAGTAATATCCCCTCAGCTTCCATCTCCTTAAGAAGGTTGACAAGGCCGCCAAAATGTGCTTTGATGAAAGCCAACTGGGCTGCAGCTTCTTTGTCCATGAAAGCTTTCTTGGCTTTGTTCAGAGCAGTATTTTCTGCATTATTCAAAGCTGTCAACATTGGTGGTGAAATCACTATCTACTGACATACTTGGCATTCCATGAATTCTTTACTTTCAGCATCAAAACGAAAGTTCTCGTGCCACCTGTACCTATAAATGTCAGGTGGAGCACGAGGAGCCTTTCTCATCTCTCCTAACAGACGTGATCAATAGGCCTCATGATCAGCCAAACAGGTGCTTCTATGTGGTGCTGAATGTATCAGAAGTGGAAAAAGTGAAAATGATGTATGATGGTGACAACCAATCAAATTTTACGTCAATGAAAGATAGCATCAAAATCCTTCGATTAAACAGATCTGAAAGCACTTCCTTCAATTTTTGCATTTGAAATAGACCAAGTGCACTTCCCTCAAGTGTCTGCGATAGACCAATTGGTAGAGGCATCGACCATGACAGTCGAAGTTCCTGGTTCGAATCCAGGTTGGAGAATTTTTCCATCCATTTGTCTAATTAATATCATTTACCTGATGTTTGGAGTTTGCTCCAGTTTAATTTCTGTATTTTCTAACAGATTACTAATTGTTGGATTTGCAGAGTACATAGACACAAATGATCATGTACATCCATCGTCACCAAAGAGGAGAATTTTGTAATTGTTGAATTTTTAGATAAACAAATGAATTTTAAAAGGTCAGATCACACGAAATAGAAGAACTACAGCCATAGCCAAGGCTGAAAAAACGTCAGATCAAACTATTGTTTCATTTTCATTCTATTTCATCCCACTTTCAAAGACATACACATGATTCTATACCTTTTTACATTTTTTCTCCAGCACTACGTTAAACTTGCTTAGCTATACACAACATTCCAACACTAACTGAGTAGAACTGTTATAGGGCCATCCATTAGGAGCAATTTAAAAGATTTTTTTTTGGTTTTTCACTATGAATTTTTACTGTTTTTATTCTAAGCTTTTTAATGTGTTAATTTTACTGTATATTCCCATTCAGATACTGCAAACTTTCATCAAAAAAGAGCACAAGCAATGCCGGGTATATCAGCTAATCTTATTTATATACACCAATTTATTAGAGATACCTCTTACAGAAAATGGATCGGCCTCCCAATGACACCCAAACAATGGAACAGGCTGAAGCAGTGTATAAAAAGGGATGCATTGGATCACAATTTTCAGTCAGCAAAAGAAGTGGACTGAATAAGGGTAAATCCAAAGATTTGACCGACTTTGAATGAGGCATGATCGTTGGAGCTCGATAGGCGCAGTTGAGCATTTCGCAAACTGCGAACCCCCTCAGTTTTTCCCATGCAACAGTGTCAAGGATATTCTGTGAATAGCAGTTATGCCAAAAATCAACCTCCAACAAACACAACTCCAGACGAAACAGGGCCATGGATGAACGAGGCCAATGGCGACTGGCACGAATCATCCACAGCAACAGGACGGGAACAGCCCAACAAATTGCAACTGAGTTCAATGAGGGAGCATCCCAACCCATTTCGGAGCACATGGTGCGGCGCACCTTGCACCGAGCTGGGTTTAACAACAGGCGGCCAGTACGGGTACCTTCGCTGTCACCGCAAAATAGGAAAGTGCGCCTGCTATGGGCACACAGGCATCACCATTGGGCACTGGATGAGTCGAAGAAGTTCGCCTGGTCTGACGAATCGCGGTTTCTAGTTCATCATGCAGACGGCAGACTGCGCATCTGGTGCAGACAGCACGAGGCCATGGATCCATCCTGTCAGCAGACAACCATACAGGCGGGTGGAGGAGGAGTGTTGGTCTGGGGTGTCTTCTCTTGGGATACACTGGGTCCACTGATATCCGTAGACACATCCCTGAATGCGACACACAACCTGAACACTGTTGCCGATCAGGTGCACCCGTTCATGATGACTGTGTTTCCTGGTGGTGACGGATAGTTTCAGCAGGACAATGCTCCTTGTCACCGTGCTCTAATGGTCTTGGACTGGTTCGAGGAACATGACGCAAACTTCCAGTGGCCAGCTCGGTCGCCTGATCTCAAACCGATCGAGGATTTATGGGATGAAATGGAGAGAACCATCTGACGCCTTCCTATACTACCGTCCAACCTGCACCTCTTACGGGACGCTGTGATGTCAGCCTGGGCTGCTATTCCTCCGCAACGGTTTCAGCACCTTGTTGAATCCATGCCAGCACGTATTCAGGCAGTTCTCGCTAAAGGAGGCACAGCACGCTATTAGCGGGGTGTCTCTAATAAATTGGTCGTTCAGTGTATATGCACAGGGTCTGACACATTTTATTTGTGTATTACCAAAAAACTAATAAAGATAAACAGAAACGGATTTCAATATATGAAACTGAAAAAGTTTTATTAAACCAAATTATAGTTGATCCAAATTATAGTTGGAGTAGGCGTGGCTAAGCGTTGATATCGATTAATCATGTCAGGTAATCGACGCGCATGGAATTATGGGTTTTCTTCATTATCTACGCAGGCATCAATCCGTTCACAACGTGCAGTGATCAGCGATCATTAATGGCTATTTAATTTACAATGCCTAACACTTTTGGAAACCTAGGACAAACTCTTAATAATCAAGCTAGGGAGATTGCGTGGAATTATTTTCCTATTTTAAACTTAACGTTTCTGATAAAAGCACTTCAGCGTTAATAGAGGAAACATCTAAAGCAACACAAGTTTTGGCGACGTCCGTTCGAAGAATCGTTCAAAACATAGCTAGGCCTACTTCGGAGACTGAAGCAAGCACACCGAACCCTCCACCTTTTTCAGCGCCTGGGAAGAAGAGGGTAAGGGAGTTACATATAAATATTTTGGATGCATTTGAAGTTTCAGCAACATTTGTCCGTGCAATTGAAATACATCGAGAAGGAGATTATCCTATGATTACAAATATTTTTTCAACAAGTTTAAAAGAGGGCTGATACTGCGGGTCAAGATCTTCCTTCGCCGTCATCATGCATGAGAAACTGCGTATGAAATTCGGAAAAATTGACAGTCGTAAATTCTATATTGAAGGCGCAACAACGCCAATATTTACGACAGATAGGCTACAAGTGCTACGTTAAAGACTAACTCATTAAAAGGAATTAAACGAAAGAGGCCAGAACCTTTGTTTTTAAATTTTTATTGAAATATTTGTAGTAAATAAATATTTAATTACGATTCATTTTTAAACTTCTCTTAATTCTAATTCCTTAAAAGAAATAACAAAAGGAGCGAAAGATTTATTAAAGAATAAAATAATGTCGATATATTGACTTCAATTTTATCGCTTACAGTTTTAAATAAAATAAAAAAAAAAAATAAAAATAAAATTTTATTTAAACATCTATAATTTATATTAACATGATAGGATAGAGCTTTTTTTAAGTGCATTATCAAATTTATTTCTTTTAAATTTAATATGCAGTGTAAGTAATTTCACTAAGTAATAAAAATTAAAAACATCGATAAAACGCTTCACACATAAGACCTGTAAACCAGGAATGATTAATCGCATGATCAAACCTTTATTTGATTGGCCAATTCAAAATTCCTAAGCTCTGCCCACTCCATCTTTCCCTGGATGAACTATAATAGACCCCAATGTGTGCTCCTTGGGTCACATGGAGGATTCCAGTCAATAATCAATTTCTTGCCATGTTCTTTTGAGCATATGGACATCCACCTTGTTAATAGCAACTGTGATTCGGCATTTCAAATTCGTAATGTCCTTAATTTTTGTCTTGAACACCTGGTCCTTTGCAAACCCCCACAAGA
This sequence comes from Rhysida immarginata, assembly GCA_023313115.1. Taxonomy (NCBI): domain Eukaryota; kingdom Metazoa; phylum Arthropoda; class Chilopoda; order Scolopendromorpha; family Scolopendridae; genus Rhysida; species Rhysida immarginata. The sequence goes on along the minus strand of JAHWFO010068719.1, from coordinate 5,013,389 downwards.
AAAAGTCCAGTGGTGTAATGTCAGGTGATCGAGGGAGCCAAAATATAGGTCCATTTCTTCGTATCCAACAACCTGGATATTTTTCGTCCAAAACGGCACGAACAATTGTTCCCATGTGGTGGTGCTCCATCCTGTTGGAAGAGAATATTGGGTTGTAGTTCATCTAATTGCGGGAATACAAAATTCTGCAACATGTTCAGATACGTAATGGAAGTAACGGTTGGTTCCGCAAAGAAGAAGGGTCCTTGTATGCGATGGTGCATAAGCCCGCACGAGACATTGACTTTTGGGCTGTCTCTTTCCATTTCACGGACACAGTGCAGATTTTCAGATCCCCAAATGTGAACATTGTGGTGGTTAACATGTCCGGAAACGTGGAATGTCGCCTCGTCGGAAAACACAACACGCTGAAGAAAATCTCCATCGTCTTCAATCCTGTTTAACATGTAAACAGCAAACTTCGTACGTTTCGGTTTGTCATCTGGTTGGAGGGCTTGTACAAGCTGAATCTTGTATGGATACAATTGTAATGTCTTACGTATGATTTTATGTACCGTGGATTTAGGCAACCCCAATTCTCTGTAAGTTGTCCTCATCTATTTTCTAGGGCTCCGATCAAACGCCTCTCTAACTCTTTCCATATCCTCATGCTTGGATGGCCTGAACTTTTTTTTTTTGCATAACACACTGCCTGTTTCCAAAAACCTCTTCTCCCAATTCAAAATGCTGTTTCGACATGGTGGATCCTTATTAACTTGTCTTCGAAAATTTCTGTGTCTGAGTCACCGATTTCGTTTCGATAAACCAATACACTGTCCGTGCTCTCTCCTATGGAGTAGCCAGCCATCTTTTGTTTTAATAACCCGGATATACAGTTCCCGCACTCTAGCGGCGAAATTGTGAAACACAATAAAAATTTTTCAGTTACAGTTTCATATATTGAAATCAGTTTCTGTTTATCTTTATTAGTTTTTTGATAATACACAGATAAAATGTGTCAGATCTTTTATGGACACCCTATATATTATGATCTTGTCAGCAGCTAAAGGGATATAAAGAATTTATCAATTTTAATAGTTAAGGGCTTAATCAAAAGGTCTCAGGCCATTGATGTGGCTTTGCGAGTTCCAATTTCTATGTCAAGCAACCTTTGACTTATGGATCATCAAATGTCCCATAAGCATGAGAGATCTATGGCCAGAATCCCTTACTTTCTCTGAAAGCTCTCGAGTGTTACATTACATTTTTGCCTCTGCTGAAATGGATCGGTTTTAATTCAGCAACATTTGTAGACATTGACTTCAATTTAGTATAATTCTCTGTAGCAAGAAATTTGGGATAGCCTTATCTATTTTGGAGAAAATTAGGTTTAAAATTTTAATTTTCATATTCTAGTAGAACTTCTGTTCAATTGTGGTTGACGATGGCATATGAATCACCAACCAACAATAATGCAGTATACTGCTAGCTGATTAGCCGTTTGGGCCAACTCTTGGCACTTAAATCGATGTCAAAAGCTTTTCTTTTAATGGATAGCCAACAAATCCAATTTTAATTTCCATATCCTCATAGACTTCATAATTATTGAAGAAAAAGGAATGAAAACTCCTCAGCCCAGATTGGAAACAGGAGTTAAAGTATGGCATGTAATAAATCCTCATAGAACATACTTGATTCATTTTTCATAGACTTTAGTTGAATTGTGGTCATTTGAGGGCCGAATTTCAGAAAAATTTAAAGAACTACATGTTAACAAAATTAACAAATTGCCATCTTATGAAAGAAGATGAAGGGAATCTAATGGAGATACAAGGAGAAACATCGCAGGGATGCAAATAATATCAGTTTCGCTTTGCAACAGCCTGCAAATGTACAGGACAAGTCAAAAGTCACTGGAATAGTTGTATTTCAGAAATGGTGTGTAAAAGGAACGATATGACCATGCTAGCAGGGAATAGGATAGATGCTTTTCTTTTTGAACAGTTTTGGAGTTTGGCTGTCTTTTGAAATCTGCCATTTTGGGTCAAGGTTCATTTGCTTAAATGGGAAGGGCATCATGTGGATATCAAGTAACACCACTTTTTCCTCATTCAGTTAACAGTTCATTCCTGGAATCAAGTTTCAGTTATCTGTTGTGGTTCATAAGTTATTAACAAAATCACTGACACTGTACCATTGTCTGTTGCAGATACTGGATATGGCATTAATGAAGGAGGAGGACAGGATTGAGCTGATCATGATGTCTAGGGAACGTCCTTACCATACCATTGCTGCTGATTTCAATCCCCCGGCATCCCAAAAGAAAACCAGTTGCACATCTGACTGCTGAACATAAAGCTCGTATAAGCCGGCCAAAAACATCAACCGATAAGGCAACCTCAACAATGGTATTGGCAGCATTTGCAAAAATCCACAACGTAGCACAAGGCGACTTGCAGCTGAATATGGATTCAACCAATCATTCACGGATTCTGCATATCAATAAGTGGCATCCATTCAAAATTCAGATGCAGCAAACACTATCCGAGGATGATCCAGGCAGGTGTGAGGAGTTCTGTACCTGGGCTCTGGACAACTATCGACTGGATCCTTCATTTGCACATAACATCATGTTTAATGATGAGGCAAATTTTTCTCTCCATGGTGAGATGAACCATCAGAACATGAGATATTGGAGCCATACGAAAAATCATTGGACAGATCCATCCAAAGTCGTTGGTGATGTCAAAGTTATTGTGTAGTGTGGAGTATGGGCACCCGTTTAATTGGACCAATTTTCATAAACAGTGCCCTAAATGGTGATGTCCAGTATCCTACAAACGTTACATAAGCTGCAAATGTTCCCATCAGTGTTGACTGAAGATGGCAGTTCACAAATTTTTTCCAACAGGATGACACACCACCACACTAAGGACTGTATGACGCACCACCATCATTATCTGTCAATGGCTGGATGAGCAATTGCCTGGTCATTGGATTAGCCAGTAGAGTTCTGTGGAGTAGCCACTATGTTGCCCAGACTTCACACAATTAGATTTTTACCTACAGGGTTACTTGAAACAACTTAAGTATGCTGTGAAAATCCAAAGCAAACTTCACCTTCAGAAACGCATCCTAGAGGCCTGCGACAGCATTACCCATGACGTTCTTGTGCACCTGTACAATAATGGATAAAGCGCCTTGAGCTCTGTGTCCAGAAGCAGGGACAACACAATGAACATATCCTTTAGCTGCGGCATCCCAGTTTTCGGTATGTGTTTTGGAAACTTAATCTTCTTCTTCATCTCCAGCTTTTCCCACTTCTATGTGGGGTCACCGTTTTTGATGAGCTTTCTCCATTTCTCTCTGTCCTCTGTCCATTCCCTTCTGAGTCCCTTTGATTTCAGATCCTCATCCACAATATCTTGCCATCTTCTCTTAGGTTGTCCTCTTTTTCTCCTTCCCTCCACTTTCATGTTCATAGCTCTTTTACCAGTGTAGTCCTAGTCTCTTCTCATTACATGGCCAAACCATCTCAGTCTATTGTCTTGGATTTTGTTTTCAATATCTGTAACCTTCGCTATCCCTCGGATGCGCTCATTTCTAATCCTGTCTGCACGTGTCACTAAGCACATCCATCTCAACATTCTCATTTCTGCCACCTTCATCCTTCGTATATTGGACTTTTTTAGAGAGAGTGTTTCCATTCCATACAGCATTGCAGGTCTCACCACCATCCTGTAAACTTTGCCCTTTAGATGCACAGGGACTTCTTATCGCAGAGGACGCCAGAGACTTCTTTCCAATTTTTCCAACCCGTCTGTATTCTGCTAGTCACTTCCCTACCCGTTTCACTCCATTCATCAACTGTCGAACCAAGGTATCTGAAGTGGTCAGTTTTCCTGATTGCTGTCTCCATCAGTTTCAGCTCCTCATTTTTCTGGGCCTCTATGTTGCAGGCCATATATTCTGTCTTGCTTCTGCTGATTTTCAGTCCCCTGTCTTCCAGAGCTTTCCTCCAATCCTCTAGCTTTTCTTCGACCTTTGCTCTAGATCTTGCGCATAAAACTATATCATTCGCATATAGCATGTTCCAAGGCGCTTCTTCCCTGACTTTCTCTGATATGACATCTAGTACTATGTTGAACAGGGAAGGACTCGGTGCTGAGTCCTGGTGGAGACCCACTCGCAGTTCAAAGCAACTCTTTTTTCCCAGACAGGTTCGCACTTTCGCCTTGGCTTTCCTATACATTTCTTGAATTAACCTGACATATTTCTTTGGTTCGCTTCTAACTCTGAGGCTCCTCCAAACTTCTTGCCTTGGCACTCTGTCATATGCCTTTTCCATGTCAATGAAGACCAGGTGGAGTTTTTGTTGTTTCTCTCTGAACTTCTCCATCAATTGTCTCAAGCTAAAGATTGCATCAATGGTTGACTTTCCTGCCATGAAACCAAAGTGTTGACTCCCAATATTAACTTCAGTTCTCAGTCTTTTGTACAGGATCCTCTCCAAGATCTTAATGGTGTGTGACATTAGCTTAATTTCTCTGTAGGTGTCACACATTTGGATGTCTCCTTTACCTTTGTAGATTGGGACAAGAATACTTTCTCTCCATTCGTCAGGTATCTCCTCCTCTCTGTAGATTTTTACCAAGAGATCCCATAGCAAGTCCAGCCCTTCCTCTCCAAGGGCCATCCAGGCTTCAGCCGGGAGTCCATCCGGTCCAACTGCTTTCCCTCTCTTCATCTGCTTCAGTGCTACCTTAACCTCACTCCTTGTGATGTCTGTTGTCAGTCCCTCATTTGGTATTCATTTGGTGTTTGGAATCTATTAATGTTTTTTCTTAATAACTTGTAAACCACAATAGATAAATGAAATCCAATTGCAGGAATTAACTCCTAAGAAAAACCGCCATTATTTGACCCCCTTCCCATTTAAGAAAATGAACATTGCAGCACCTCCCCAAAATTGGCCACCATGTCAACTAAATCTGTTACATGGGGGACACAAGCAGGATTGGGCCAGTCCCCCCTCACCCCCACCTCAAAAAAGAAACTGCAACTGCTAGACCACACCAAGTGATGAATGCCCAAGTTTTACTTCAAGACCTCGAGAGCAGAGTGTGATTGGAACAACAGATTACCAAGTAGTGAATAACTCCATTAAGATTGTTGAATTTGCAGAGCACACGGACACAAACGATCATGTACATTCACTCCCACCCAAGAAGAGAGTTGTGTCAGCGAAGTTCACCACAGCAGGGAGAGTGTACTTCTAAAGTAAGATTACGTGGCTAAGAAATTATTTAGGCTAGCTGTGCCATAATTGGAGAGGTCCATCCATTGGGAGCATTTTAAAAGAATTTTTTTTTGGTTTTTTTCAATATGAATTTTTACTATATTAATTCTAAGCTTTTTCATGTGTTCGTTTTTACTGTATATTCACATTCAGATATTGTAAAATTTCATCAAAAAAAAATAGTCCGAGCAAGGCTGGGGATAGCAGCTAGTATTAAATAATTTACAATCTAATTTTCTCAGAAGGTGTTAACTTTGAGATGTTCCACTGCTGCAACCCATGAGTATTCATGGTTAAATCTCAAATCAGGGTTAATTTTTTTTTTTAATTCTCTGTTTCAGTTCAGAAAAATATTGACAAAAATCATTTCTTCAGGATAAATCCGATACGGAGGTTTAACAATAAAAAGCACACCTCCATTTTTATTATTAGAATAAGGAAAAGACAGAACTCTTTATTTTATTAAAGCATATGGAAAGAACGTGTACCTGAGGTGGTATAACGTATTCGGCCACGTCCCATAATCTATTGTACACTTCCGGGTAGTCAGTTTTGATTTCTCCTTCGGAGAAGTTGGTGCGGACAACCCCTTTCACTTTCGTCGTGACAGAGCTATCGATTGTGCTGAACTCTTGATAACCCTTGTTTATGACCAATACCCATCTGAAAAAAGATGAAAGATTTATAACTACTTCACTGCATTATTTAAATTTCTATGCAATGACACTTAGAAAAAATAAATGTTCACTCACGCAACCACGTAAATGATGATAAGCAGTTGAATAAGTCTATTTAAAAGGCCCACGATTTTGCTTTTAATATGGACGATTTTTGGTGTGTCATATTCGAAAAGGGTTTCGAAAATACATATGGTCAATTTCGAAGGCATCTTATAAGTTTCTTTCTAGGAAAACGCGCTCGTGAGAACTGAGATTGAAACGTGCAACTGATGAATGGGTTGATCAAGTGATGTCCTAAAATTGAAGGGCGCAATTAAAGTTATTCCAACGTGTCGCATTTTTAGCAATCAAAAAAGTGTGACATTTGAACGAACTGAGCATTGTAGCTTGCATATAACTTCCTTATCGTCGGTAAACGATGACTGTACCAACCCCCTATTGTTATTCTAGACACTGTCAACGAGTCACGCGATTAAACAACTCTTATATATATGTAACCTGATCTTATCACTCGTTCTAATCAATGTTTATTAAAATCTTAACATGCTACTTAAAGTTCGGCACGTTTATCAGTTTATTAAAACTGACGATTTTTTTGCCAGTAGTAGTTTCTGCACACCTGTCACCACTACAATATAACGAAGAGTAAATAACATGTGCTCACACCTCCTAATGCGCCCTTAATTAAACGTCTCTGGCTCACACATCCTATGTGCTCTTAATGTATCCCACTACATAATAAATATTAGACATCGTAGATATTAAGCGTGCAAGAAACAGTAGAAATCTACAATGCGTAAATACGTCATTGGTATCTCAAATAATAAAAATTAAGAAAGCAAAAACATTTATTTCATTTGAATGAAGACCACAGCTGAGCAAAACACATGCGGGAGAGAAACAGAGAATGGAGCTCTATTTTCTGATTGGCTGGCGCTACCACACGTGGTTTCTTTTCAAAAACGTCTTTCCCTGGTGACGACAAATTCAATCCAACGATGTGGTTATTTTCGTAATTAGCAATTTCAAATGTAATTGGTCGCAGTGCTTGGGTCGATAAGCCTTGTTATCGGTTTATTTGACTGGGAAAGGCGTAGGCACCGGATTGAGAAATTTTAATTTGAGTTTACACCTTTCATAGTAATCTCATTGATGATAACCGCTTCTTTAAGGTAAATTAAGTATAAGATTAATGCACTTAAAATGATCATGATATTGTGAACGCTCTCGCGAATTTCTGATTGTTTATTTTGATAGTTTGATCTGGTATCGAATTACCGTGTAGCTCAAATTCGTTGCCCCTTTTTTCTGTTATTTTAATATTAATGTAGCATTATTATTTTTGCAATATTTACCAATGATACTTTGTAGTCTCAACTTTTACTCTGTTATAAATATCAGGATGTCGCCAACGTTTTATTAAAGCTTTCCGTTTTTAATTAAAAGCAGCGATAAGGTTTATGACTAATAATAACGGATTTATTAAATTTTGCAGTATCAAGAAGATCACATATGAGCTTTATTTTTAAATAAACTGAAGAATTATTTAATGAAAATAATATGCTATCAGTTAAATGTAACTTGCATATTGTTAAATGTTTATATTAATTTGCCTTAATTCAATTATAATTCTGTTGCAGTGCCATCGATAACATTTGCCATCTGCATCGCCTGGAGTGTATTATTTCTGGTACGACTAGGCATTAAAAAAAAGCATAAAAGCATATTATACGGGTTAGTCCATCCATTTCAGTCGCTTTCATTATTGATTATGGCACAAGGGAGCAAAGCAACAGGCAAGTCGTCAAAGAACACACCAAAACGCCCGACAAGAACTGCAGCAACTAAAAAGGTTACAAAGTCAAAACTAAAGGGTGAGGCCATTTGCTATCATGTACCATACAAGAAACTTAAATTAATCATGGCAGCCACAGCCACTGTTCACTTAAATTTCTAATGGAACTATGTAAACAAAATTATCGATTTGAAATAATTTTCTCTTAAAATATGAGTATTTGAGCATAATTTTTTAGTTTTTTTTTTATTTTTATTTTTTTTATTTTTTATTCTTTAATTGCTTGGGTTCATTTCTATTGAATATTTTATCAAGTTTATGTAAATTAATCCGTATGTTTTCCTTTCGTTACCAAGATCTATTTTGTTGCTTGGAAGAATAACATTGAAGAACAAAATAGCAATAATTTGTAATAAAAAATTATTAACCGCAACAAAATTCCTTATAAATGTAAATGTTGACGATAGAGAGAGAGACAATATACAGGGCGATTCGAAACTCAGTGTAAAACTTTTAGGGGAGGTAGTATGATCGATTCTATCAAAAAAGTTCATATGAACATGGGTCCGAATTTGAGCGATAACCGAGATATGAACAGAAATAAAAATGGAACCACCAAGATCAACAAGTTAATAACTCTAGTATGATGAAATTTGGGGAAATAATAGGGTACATACAGCTGTGTATACCGTTAAAATCTGGTCAAATTCCAACGAGAAATTTCAGAGTTATCCAGTCGCCATCATAACACGTCCTGGTTAGTACTCGCATGTGAGCACGTGTTACGATGTTGAATTCGTATCTCAGAAACTTCTCGTTGGAATTCGATCAAACTTTAACGATTTACATAGTTGTATGTACCCTATTATTCTCCCAAATTTCATTATCCTAGGTGTTATAGAACCGAGTTATTAACTTGTTGATGGCTGCATTTTATTTCTGTTCGTATTTCGGTTATCGTTCAAATTTTGACCCACATTCATGTGAACTTTTTTGCTTAGAATCACCCATACTATCTCTCCTAAAAGTTTGTACGTTGAGATTTGAATCACCGGGAACTCGGAATTGAAAAGCATTTCAAAAATTCACTGTAGATAAAGAAAAGCTATAAAGGAATGTGTACAATTTTAAAATCTCAATAATGAAAAAATAATCAAGAGAAAGAAAAAAACACAAACCCACAAAAATAGTTTACATTTTGCTGACTATGTCAGCTTCTTCAGCAAGACACTTGGGCAATCAGTAGTTTGAGAAAAACAAAATAAGTAAATATGTGGATCGTACTAATGAACAGATTAAAAGCACAACACTCTTTAACCACAACTAAAAAAGGCGTTAAACAAGAAATAAAACAAAAAGAATGAAAAAAACAATACAACCTGTAAACATCTTTCGAAAGCTTTGCTTTCATCTTCAGCAGACAAGGAGAACCTCAAGAGATTCTTGAGAGAACTGACTTGTTTATTGAATTAGCAAGGTATATATAGTGAACTTGCTACTTACATATAAGTATATATAAGTATTTGATACTTACATTTGTCCTGTATGTAATGCACTATTCACTTTTTGACATAGTCCCCATCCCTTTCCATGCATTGCGCCAAAGCATGAGCTAGTCGGGTGAACCCGTCGGAGAGGAATTCCGGGGTTGTTATCGACACGAGGATTGAAATGGTGTCTTCCACCTCGTTGTCAGAACACAACTCATGTCCCTTAAGGTGCTCTATCTTTTTTGGGAAGTGGTGAAAGTCGCAAGGTGTAAAGTCTTTCATTTTGAACTGCAGGTTTTCATCTTTGAACTATAGGCGCTGCAATGCCTCTGATGTGTGGCGATTGTGGTCAGGTGGGTATTATTGTTCTGCAGAAGAGGGTCCAAAGTTGCCCTTCAATCCTGGTGTTGACATCAACCACGGAATTCCTCTCCGACGGGTTCACCCGACTAGTCACACGTTGGCGCAATACGTGGAAAGGGATGGGAACTATGTCGAAAAGTGAATAGTGCATTACATAAGAGGAGAAATGTAAGTATCAGATACAAAAAGAATTTTGAAAATCTGTTAACAAATAAAAAAAGTTACGGACCAGGAGGCAAAAATTCTTGAACAACCGTCGTATAACATCTAAAAATTACTTGACCACCATTTCCCAATAACAGTCGACTCATCCAGTAATGTAGACAAGAAAAACTTGTAGTTTTTTTCATGAATTGTAATAAAATTCACCATTAGTCTTATCAACATTCTTAGATGAAATGCCATGACCAAATTACGATAGATCTAATTTCATCTAAGATAATGTTGATAAGACTACATGGTTAATTTAATTACAATTTATGTACTAAATTACACGTTTTTCTTCTTTACATCGTTGGAAGACTCAACAGCTACACAAGATTTTTACCAATATCACTGGAAGAGTCGACTGCATTTGGGAAATGTCAGTCAAATTATTTTTGGATAAGATAACATTTGGAGGCCTATGTTTTATGTAATCTCTAGGTGAGATTAACTTTTTAGACTTTTAAGATATTAAAATTGTACATATACCTTTATAGTTTTTCTTGCATTGAATTTTTGAAGTGCTTTTCAATTTAAGAGTTTTTTTATATATATTGTTATTTGTTTTTTGTCTCTTTTGTTAATGTTTAAAGTTTTTAAGTAATTTTGTTGAGGGTAATAAATTTTTATTACAAATTATTACGACTTTTGTTGCATTATCAGATATAGTCTTTGCTTTACTTTTTGATTAATTTGAACATTAGGTAAGTAGAAATTAACCATTTCCATTTCAGATGTATCTCAGAGGATGAGATTCTGTAGTACCTTGAAATACATTGAATTCTGATGATCCAAACTAGGGCATAAGTGCCAAGAGAGCTTCACACTCAAATTACAGGATGTCTTTAAACAGTAAAATAAGGGGGACATATCATTTGGTAAGAGGAGAGATTGGGGGGGGGGAGGTAAGATGTCCCCAGTTTTGAATAAAATAATTCACTTCCCTATGACATTCCATTTGTCAAGAGCCTCCTGGTTCGGGTTATTGGCATGAAATTTTATCACGGGCTCAAGATTGTTTTTAAGAAACAAAAGTGAATTTAGCCCCACAGATGATTCGTCAACAGGTAATAGGTTTATTACGATAGTTCAATATCAAAATATAACAGGAATTCACATAAACTGCGTTCTTCTTTGCCCAACAATGCTATATCTCTGAAAACTTCACTTTGTTTAGAGCTGATTGCAATGTACTGCTGGGAAGCCATCTTACTTTGAAAGCAGTTTAATCAAACAGGGCACCTTGGTAGACAGTTCCATATAATTAGCCCCGAACAAGAATCCTTCTGCAAGTTTCTACTTACAAGTATAGATTGGCTTTAGCTTACCCCCAAAACGTGCATTTTACTGTACTATTTTTCCGACTAACCTCTTGGGTGCAAAAACAATTCAGTTCTTTCAAAGTACAACTTGGAAAAACATTCAGATTATTCACGACCTTTTGAGTGTCTAGTTCTCCAACCAGCCAGCTGATGGGTGCCATCTGCAGGAAATCCTCATCTATTCAGCATTAACTCCAAGAAAATTGTCCCAAGACCAAATTCCATCACATATTATGATGCGGCAGGATGTACTGTTCTAAATAAGCAGAACAAAACTTGGTGGTCCATTTTCCACACTGCTTTCATTATCTAACCTATTATCTCTTCTAAAACTACATAATTCATGAATCTACTCAAGTTAGAAAAGAACAGTTGTCTCTCTATAGCAACCAGGCAACAAGCCCAGACAACAGCCAAAAACTTGACAATCTGCCCGTAAAAGACTAGCATTGCTTCAATGAAAGGGGAAACAACAAAGGAAAAACTTAATGAACAAAGTTCAGAGGCTAAATGCTCAAAACAAATCAGTCTGTAAGAGGAGGAAAAATATTAAAAAAAATAACCAACAAAAAACAAACAAACAAACAATTATGTAGTTATATGTCACACATTACACACAATGATCACTTGGGCTTTGCAGTGTGTGGTCTTAACACTTTTACCCAAACTCATTCTGGATCAGAAGTAGTTTAAATTTTTGAACATAATCAAAAATTTTGTGGAAACTAAAAATAAAGTGTTAAACAAAGAAAAATTTCCTTCACATTTTCTTATCAAAAAATCGAATTAAATGTAAGGCTAGAGTTCCGCTTGCGTAAAAATCAGCGGAAAGTGTAAAAAAATTACGCTTTTTACTATAGAAATTCCATGGAAAAGAGAGTTCAGCTTGACTTAACTTTTCCGTGTAAGCTTCACGTGTACACTTTCTTTCAGCCAATAGGAGATTGTAATTTAGTGACGTCATGAAAGGCATTTTTTCGCCTTTCGGCGAATTTGAAATGGACGTTGGCCATGGGCGTCGCGTATCGATAGAGCTTTTTATTGAAGAGCTCAATAAATATCTCAAAAATTTGAAAAAAGCATCCTCAATTTAAAGATGCCACCTTGAAAAAGAGATATGGGCGAAGTGCGAGTAAAATCATCCTTGTTAACCATGCTAGAAACAGGAGAAGCAAGAACACAAGGAGAAGTGAGCATGAGCAAGTGAAGGAAGCAACGGTTGCCGATGCTAAGTAACTGTCACGTCACTGGTTGACCCAACGAACAAATAATGCAGGAGAAATGCTTGGCATATGCTGTTCTGATGCCGCATATAATATAGTTTAATAAATACTAAGAAAAACCCAAGCAAACAACATTTCCAGAAGATAAACCCAGTAAACTTTGGGTGACCAAAAGTAAATGCAAGAAAAACTTTAATCCAAAATCACCAAGTTTTGCACTGAACACTTTTGGAGCAGACAATTTTGAGCGGGATTTTCAAAATGAGTTGTTTGATCCACCACTTCAAAAAATTTCAAAGAAGACTGCTATATCTTTGTGCACACCCACACGCATGGGAGGGGCCTACTTAGGGACCCAAGCAACTGACAACACCACACGTGGTGGTGTACGGGTTTCGAAACTTGCTATGCTGCAGAAATCAAACAGGGTACAACGCAATATAGTAAAACTGCTTTGCTATTTATTTTAAACGAAAGTCCCAATACAGTTATATAGAATAGAATTAGCATACAGTATATTTATTAAAGTGGATCCACAAATTTATTAATAACAAATTAAATATTCAGAAGCCCAATTAATAAAATCATTTAAACTCCCTAATGGAATGATAACGTGAACGCAAAAATAAACATCAGTGGTACTAATTTTTTCTCTAAGGACCCCGGGGCACTTATACTTGTGAACCATATGTAAATATCCCGTTTAAAAATAGGGGTCGCTTAATGTTACTAAAATTACAATACAGCACGTATGCACCTCAAAACTATCGACCCAAAAATAGTAATTTCCATTACAGAGGTTTGTGCTAATGCTCACTGCCAACACTTTGCTTTCGTGCATCCACCAGCAGTTTCACACTTTCCTAAGCGCTCTGTTTCCTATCCCATTGACCAACATGAGAGGCCACAGAAAGCGTCGCATCCCTCTTTTAACTTTCCATCAGTCCTAACCGATTTCAAACTACGGTTACACGGATCTGAAAGGAGGGGAGAGAGACTGAAACCCCCATCGCACAAGATTCACACATCGGTGACGCACAGTACTACCCTCTCGTGTCGCCCCCACACTAGAAAACAATGCTTACAACAAAACCCTGCTATAAAAGAGCACGCTAACTGTGAACATGCGCTCAATAAACTACTGCATAAGCAGACAAGTGAGCGATACATTTATGTCTTGTTATACAGGGTGATTTACATCGAATGTAAAATACTTAGAGGGGGTATTATAGAGGTTAAGATAAACACAAAACGTCCTATGAACATGGGTTCAAATATGAACGATAACTGAGATATGAACAGAAATAAAAATGCCGCCACCAAGATCAACAAGTTAATAACTCAGATTCTGTAAAGCCTAGATTAATGAAATTTGGAGGAATAACAGAGTACATAAGACTGTGTATACCATTAAAATTTGGTTGAATTCCAACGAGAAGTTTCCGAGTTACACAGTCAAAATTGTGACAAGTGCTAGTTAGTACTCACAAGTGAACACGTATTATGATGTTGAATGAGTAACTTGGAAACTTCTTGTTAGAATTAGATCAAATTTTAAAGGTATACACAGTCTTATGTACTCTGTTATTTCTCCAAATTTCATTAATCTAGGCTTTACAGAATCTGAGTTATTAACTTGTTGATCTTGGTGGCGGCATTTTTATTTCTGTTCATATCTCAGTTATCGTTCATATTTGAACCCATGTTCATAAGACGTTTTGTGTTTATCTTAACCTCTATAATACCCCCTCTAAGTATTTTACATTCGATGTAAATCACCCTGTATAAAAACTTATGACATAATTCTTCCAAGTATATTTTACAATAAAGTTAACAGCCAACTTTACTTCAGACTAAACTTGCTGGCGTGTAGCAGACAAAACCAGATGCACCATTGCATTCGACAACAGTTTTGCTAGGCGTTGCGGCATTACTTGCCCTTGTACACTCAAGATATGTCGGGATAAAAAGGTGACCCTGGCGTTCTAACACACAAATAAACAAGAAAGGTCTCACCTTAGATGTCCTCTCATCAGGCTGGAGACTTCTTAACTTAGCAGAATCTGAATACACATGCTCGCTGATGAGAAGAACGATACTCATAAATCGCTCTGTCTTTTCCTGTGTACTAGCTTAAAAATGACGAATGGAATACTTTCGCCTGTAGTCTGGCTGGATTACTTTTACACTGTTAGGTAAAATCATCATCCTTAATAAACGTAAGTCGGAGTTTATTAACTTAGGAATACTGCCCGATGAAACTTTCATCGTCATGGCAGCATTCCATACTACATGAATTCGCTGAGCGATCTCTCTCTCTTCATGATGACGAAAAATATTTTTTTTTTTTTTTTTTTTTTATACAAGTGAAGAGAAACACGAAGAGATTGTCATCTGTTGGAAGTTTTGCCACTAACAAAGAGAATCAATCTCAGCTATCTCTTACACACAAACAATGAACCAAATTATATTCACTACTATTTTATTTCAAATAAACCCACTGGGTGCATGGTAATACAAATAAATGTCAGGGCTCATTGCATGGTAATACAAATAAATTTACGATAGGCAAGCTCCCCAATAAAATAACCTTAAATATAATTCCCCTTCTTCTCCAAACAAACAACTATACACGGAGCTACCACGCTCCCCACAATGGCACCCATGACTAGAGGAAACATGCAAATTTTAGGCGTATATGACTGTAAACAGGCCTCCCTCAATTAAACACACACTGGCTATAATCACATCTTCACGGAATTTAAATTATACCAGTACTGTAATTAAATTTTTAATGTCAAACACTAGCATGGACTAGCCAAGCGTGCAAAATAAACCTATTTGGGCTTGAGTGAGCACCCAATCTTCTCATTATTTATAAAATTAAGAATATTTATCTGCATTAAGTAATTGAATTGTATGCTTGAAAATGGCACTATTGGAAAAAAAAAGAAAAAGATACAGGAGTAGGACCTACATAAATATGCTAAAAAAATAAATGAAAAAGTGACAAAATGACTGTCAATGAGGTGTTGATCCAAAAACATAAATGTTAAATGTTATGTTGTGATGATAAATTTAAACCATCATTAGAGAAAATATAACACATTACTGGAAAATGAAAGATAAAATCAATTGTACCACAGATAAATAGTGGCAGCTTATTGTAATATACATATAATAAATAAAGTGCACAGATCCTTTAAATTATTGCATTATAATAAAAGTGACTTTTCCAGTTTATGAATTAAACGAAAGGTTTTTATTTAAGAAAATAATATAAAGACCATATTAATATATCAGATTTGTATATATACAGGGTGATTCAAAATAATGTCCAGCATTTCAAAATTTTACTATGCATTTATTTTATAACATAAACTAACCATACAGGGTATAAGATACAGGAAAACTCAAATATTTTTAACCTTCCCACAATTGGAGGCTGTAGTGGCGGTAGTGTCACGATAAAAATAAAGATGAATGAAAATGCATATTGCATCTTGGAGTATGCAAAAACAAACTATAATTTTAGTCCAGCGGGCATTTCATAGGGAACTTCATAAAGATTGTCGTACTGACAATAGCATCAGTAAGTGGTATGATCAATTTCTGGAAAATGGATGTCTTTGTAAAAGCACGGGAAGGCCATGTGTAAGTGAAGAAAAGGTGGAAGCAATAAGGGCCACGTACACCCGCAGCCCGCAGAAATCAACTTGTAAAGCTAGTCGTGAACTCTCAACTTCCACAAACAACTGTGAGGCGCGTGTTGAGGAAACGATTGAAAATGAAACCATACAGGTTTCAAATGGTTCAAGCTCTACGTCCAACAGATATGCCAAAACAACAGACATTTTCCATAAACATGCAAGATTTTTGCAACAATCACGATTTTTTTATCCCGCCTGGTATTCAGTGATGAGGCATTCCACAATAGGGGTAAAGTTAACCACCACAATTTGCCTTGCAATTTGCGCATCTGGGGAAGTGAACATCCACACCAGACAATCGAGCATGAACGAGACTCTCCAAAGGTGAATGTGTTTTGTACCATGTCACAGACAAAGTTGTATGGCCCCTTCTTTTTCCTTGAACAAACAGTGAATGGTACCATCTGCCTTGATATGTTAGAGAACTGGATGTTTCCCCAATTAGAGGAAGACTCGAATGACTTCATTTTTCAGCAAGATGGAGCTCCACCTCACTGGAAACTGGAAGTCCGGAACTTTCTCATCAGTGTGCTTCCTGGTCGTTGGTTTGGTCGCGCTGGACTGAACGACAGTATGCTGCAGGAATGGCCGCCAATGTCACCGGACTTCACACAATGTGACTTTTTTTCTGTGGGGATTTCTGAAAGACGCAGTGTACGTGCCACCACTTGCAGACAACTAGGATGACCTTAAAACACGGATTCGTAATGCTCTCGGACTAGTAACAGCAGACATGCTGAAAGAAGTTTGGGATGAGATTAACTATCGTCTTGTCATTGTCTGGGTGACTCGAGGGAGTCACATAGAATATTTGTAATGCTAGAATCAATAAATATTTGAGTTTTCCTGTATTTTAAACCCGGTTTGGTTAGTTTATGTTATAAAATAAATACATAGTAAAATTTTGAAATGCCGGACATCAGTTTGAATCACCCTGTATAATGTATCTGCAATTTTATGCAATAATACATGTACGAGGGGCAATTGATAAATAAGGTCTCCATGGCTGTAACTTTTTTATTTGTTAACCGATTTTCAAAATTCTTTTTGTATCTTATACTCACATTTGTCCTCTATGTAATGCACTATTCACTTCTCGACATAGTCCCCATTCCTTTCCAAGCATTGCGCCAACGCGTGAACCCGTCGGAGAGGAATTCTGGAGTTGTTGTCAACACCAGGATTGAATGGCAGCGTTTACCTCGCCGTCAGAACCAACTCATGTCCCTTAAGGGGCTCTTTCTTCTTTGGGAAGTGGTGAAAGTCGCAATGTGCAAAGTCTTTCATTTTTGAACTGCAATTTTTCATCTTTGAACTATAGGCACTGCAACACCTCTGGTGTGTGGTGACTCGTGTGCGGGCAGATGTTATCGTACTCCAGAAGAGGGTCCAAAGCTGCCATTGGAGATATGAAGTCAATATTTTTTCATGTCAGCGTAAGGAGAAGAAGTTGATACTGGTGTCCGATCCAAAAATAAAAGTTTGGAGGAAACCCTTTTATAGTTTTGTTTATTTCTGAGAGCAAACTGAAATTCAACTCATTCTATTTGCGATATCTTTCTCAATTTTCACGATATGTGCTTGGGCTTTTTATAAGAGTAGCTCTATACATTTGGCTAATAAATTATGCAAAAGACAGTTTGATAATGCATGCACATTTAAACATTATTTAGTAAAAATACTTATATTTCATCAAATATTTAATATTTTTCTATTCTGATTGCAGGGTGTTGTCTGTACTGTAGTTTGTCAAGTTTTCTGTAAATGGCATTGCATTGGGTTGAAAATCTTGCGTGTTATAAACAAAAAAACTTAGGAAAACATTTCGACCTTTTTAAAGAAACCTTTATATCTCCATGAATGTGCGTGCTATTCTCATACAAATGAACACAGAAAAGTAAAACAAGCCTCTTAAGCATATGCTATAGCTACAATGCATTTCAAGTATTATTTTTAACAGGGTGATTCCAAATATTATTTTTTTGGTTCACTTCTTTGCTGGTCCCCTATTTGCCTTTGGGAGAAAACCTTCGCTGAAATATATGAGGTGTAACATTCTTTTTACACCCCTGAAATTTCAGGATAATTCGTCAAGTATTTTTCTAGATATTCGACAAAACGTCTAAAATCGAAAGTGTCCGGTCATTAATGGCAATATGGTGTACATCTCCACTTATTAGTGGCATTAAGAGATGACACTAGTCAATCATGTGCACCGGAACTCTTAAAATTTATTCTATCGTACTGTGCTCAATTTGTGTAATAGACTAACTAAATGCAAAATATGAGCTGGATGATCAAAGAAATTTAGAGAGGCGAATAGGTTCTCTGAATTGGCTTTGGTGAGGAGCAGAACCTCAGCATGTGGGAGGATCGGTTGGAAACGAACAGAGAACAAACTTGGACGGAGGTGCACCAAGGGTAACCACACCCAAGGAACCGGAGATGAAACTCTTTGAGCGGATGATTCGTAAGAATGCTGAGCTCAGCAGCGACGACCATAGTGGGGATGATCGAGTGATCAGCAGAGACATAGCCAGCATCCACGATATCGAGAAACACAGCATCCGACTTCTCAGTGAGGGTCTTCAACACAAAGTGCAATGTACAGGTGAACAGTATAAAATTAGCATAGAAGTATTTGGTTAAAATGATATTCTCAGAACATACTGCTCTTTAACGTGTTAGTGTGAACAGTAAGTAGCTTAATAAGAATACTCAATGCAGTATTTCGTTCAGAATAGAGCGTAATTAGGTTCGAAGAAATTGAAAAGACACTTATCTCTCAATTCTCTTTCCTGCTAATTTTATACGGATAATTTAGAATGAGCTCAATTAAGTTATTTAATCTGATGTAACTGACTATTTAATCTGATTATTCAACATTGCTTATATTCATTCATCATTTAACGTTTTTGCCCTTGCATATTGATGATGAAATAAAATATAAAATAAAATAAAACCTCTGAGTTTTTAAAGAAGATAAAGAGAAATTTTCTCTGACCAAATTGTCATGTTACATAATATTTACCACTTCGAACATCTCGGGGAGCCAAAGGGACTGGCACATACATAATTGTTAAGGAACCTGGGAAGCAAGATTGACTAATTAAGCCGTTGCTTTCATGTTGTTGTCAATTAGACATTTGTCACTCATGTATAACCTGAGGGAAGAGATGTGTAGGGCCACAGATTTATGGATGGTTTGTAGTCATTGGATGGCTTTGCTATTTAGTGTTCATGTTTCTGCTCCATAAATGAAGGCTGTTAGCATACATTGATTGAAGACTTCCCTTTTTCAGGCATAGGGGCATGTTACTTTTAAAGATGAAACTATTTTTTTCTGAAATAACACTATCCTTTTAGGATTTGTCTCTTGATTTTGTTCATAATGCTTCCATCCATAGTGACGTCTTATCCAACAGTGGGTCGTTTGTTAGCATTTCTCAAAACCAGACAGATAGTGTATTGTAAGCTACCTGCAAAAGTGAAGTAATGTGAACAAACTATCATCCATAACCTGATGGAAAATATGGCTATATGGCAGCTGACTTTAAATCAATATTATCCAACGTCAATTTGTATATCCAGTTTGCTGCAATTCAGTCTAGGTGTTCGTGATGTTACATTTTCTGTTACCATTAGCGTAATATGAAAATATGACAAATCTAAAACACAGAAAAAATCGACTACGTTTTTGTTTGACCTTGTTGGTAAAAAATGAAACTCATCTCTGTGAATAATAAATCAAGGAGAATCCAGTTTTTGAACAGTTATATATGATAAATAAAAAGTTTTATAAATATTCCTTGCTGTCTTTTCTGAATGTTAAAAGATGTACATTTTGTAATCTCTTAATAAAAATAGTTGTTTCTCCCCAGGTGTGAAAAATAAAAAGGGCTTCAAGAAACAGAAAACTACTACAACTCAAGTGAAACAGGTGATGATTTTTATTAATTTTTATTTACTCTAGAGCAATTTTTACTTTAAAGGCATATTTAAAATTAGAGTGCATTTTTCCATGGCTTGATATCATTGTTTTAAAACTAGTAGAAACGAAAATCTCTTTTGCAGTTTTTTTTAATATATTTTTTCCTGCATTTGTTTTTTATACATTAGCGCCTGGAATCTGCTTTGTATGGTCAAATTGAAGAGGAACTTCAACAAAAAGCTGCACCTGAAGGAAGAAGTTTCAAGGTTAAGAACTGAAAAATTTAAAGCTATTAATAAACGTTTAAATTTAACCTTTTATTAAGCCGTTGCTTAATACAGTTAACATGTTATACAGTATAATCCATTTAATACGCAAACACTTTTTTGCTTAATAAGAAATTATTTCCTGCCCCAACCTCCTCAGTGAATTTTTACACGTAAAATCATCCTATTAATACGTAACGTTTTTATGTAAATTTCGGAAACTATTAAATAATTTTTAATAAAATTTTGAGAAAATACAACTAATATTTAATAACGATATTGTCGAAGAGGTTCGTCAGCACAAGGAAAAGGCAGATCAGTTGAAGATATCAGTGAATAGGAAGTATCTTAGAAATGCGGGTTAATGAAGCCTTAGAAATCCTAAATCTTATATTATGTTCCTAAGTATTTTAAAATCGACAATTTTATAAATGATAATTAGGCCAAAAGAAATTTGCTATTCTTACAAAAAGATAATTATTCATAAAGTTCTTATTTATGGTATACAGTGTAAACTTAGATGGAGAACGCATTAATATAGAGTAGTGGAGATAAGCTATGAACTGGCTGAATCTTTACAAAATGGTGTGCCAAATCTGAGAGCAGTACAATGTACAGTTTTCAATCATGTGTCAAATTTATTACCCTATAAAATTTAAACACAGTATATACACTCTTTAGATAGTACGAATTTCAGATGTTACGAAATAAGATCTTGTCTGTTTGGATTTCGTATTAAGCTGATTATACTGTATTAAATACACATCATACATTAAATAATAGACAGCTGTCAACAATAAATTTAATTGCTCACAAAAGGACCTTCACGAATTTCAAATCCGATTGCTGAAAATGCTTACCTGTAATCGAAGAAACTTCTAAACAGAAACAGACAATATGATCAGCAGGCCACTGATAAGCTAGCTACAGGTGTTCAATTTTATCAGAATAACTGGTATACAATAGATTCTGCTTAAATAATACAAAATGCTCTAATTTACAAACGAGGATTAGAGCATTTTGTCCGATTAAGCAGCTGCTCCAATTATATAAGTAAAACATGTAATTAAAAATCATATAAAAGGGACAAACTATATTCTAAATTACTGATATAGTTTCAGAATAAATCTGAACCAGATATGGATTAATATGTATGTAGATGAATGTGTAATTTTTATCTAGTTATAAGTCATTATATGGCTTTTTATGCAGATGCAAAAATTTGAAAAATTTAAAAAGATGATAATTTTTGAAATCACCTGATTAGTTGCTATTGGAAGACTATAGAAGTAAAATCAACAATTGACAATCATTTACAAGATAAAGATTAAATTGTAAGACAATAACTAATGAAAATGGAACATATTTTTGACACTATAGATGACCGTTTAGGAGCAGAGCATTCATAAAACAAATTCAGGCCCTATGTCTTTGCTGGCTCTTTTTAGATGAGTCTATGATTCCACTGAAAACTTCAAAGATGAGGAAAGTGAAGAAAACTATCCCAAATAAAGACATCTTGTCCAAATTAAGCGAAGGAAATCTGGGCTTTTTTCCCCATTTGCTTCTGTTCTTTGAGCTCTGTCCCAAATAAATGACAGCCCCAATTAACGACTGGTCAAAATAACCAATATTTGTTAAATTTTATTTCAACTGACATTGTACATGTTCAGTTGCACTTATTTGTCTACTTTAAGAGTGATTATGTGGTACAAAAAAAATGGGAGGACTGCCAGTGCATTTGAAAAAATTTAGTCGAACGCCACTATAATGGACTAAAGTTTTGGTTTACTATATCTGATCCGATAATAAAAATGGATAAATGGAATAATGGATTACTTAGCATAATTGCCACGATTCAGATTTTTCCCTTGAAATATACAGGGTGTTCATAAAATGAAGGATAATAAATACCTAGCATGATTCTTCACATCAAAGTAAATAAAAAGTTTCTCATGCAAAATGTCAAAAACCCATTTTTTAAGGGTCTAAACACCACGCGATGTTTTCTAAAAGCTGGCGGAAAACGTCATTTAATCTCAACAATTGCCATCGTATTCTCGTGGCATAGCGCAGTTCATTATGTGAAGTGTTGGTGCAGAAAGTTCATAAATGACGTAGTAAATTTATTAAATATCGTACTATATTTTGATTTTTTGACATTTTGCATGAGGAACTTTTTATTTACGTTGATGTGAAGAATCATGCTAGGTACTTATTATCCCTCATTTTATGAACACCCTGTATATCTCTCTTTAAAATTTAGATTTATAATTATGAATGTGCATTTTATGCAAAAGTAGATTAAAGGTTCTTTGCATGCAACATCATCACATGTTTGGAAAAGCTCCATTTTACATTTTGAAAACATTGAAATGGTGTATTTTTCCACCCATTTTGCAATGGGTAAATCCTCGTTTTCATCATCTGCCTTTTCAATATCCTTTACCAGATCTTCATACCAAAAACAATTTCGAATGGCGGATTCTGTAAGAAGTCGCCAAGATTTTTCCAACATCAGCATTGCATCAAGGAGAGAAACTTTACATTATGGAAAGTTGATAAGGCAGGTCATTTTGTCAGCAAACTGTTTTCTTCAGTGACCAATGCAAACCTGACAACTTGTACGATGTACGAATTTTAATGTAATTTGTATGATTGTGTAGATTTATGCTCTTACAGATTTTGAAAGTGGCAGGCAAAAATCGTGACATCTGGAAAAACTGCACGAAAAAAAACAAAGTGCGTAGATGTTGTAGATGACAAGTTCGTAAGCCATTAGTGTTTCTGAAAATTGCAATGCAGTGCGGACCCGATCGACCGCGGTCCTGTAGATCGCTGAATCGGCTTCACCGCTGTTTTGGTTTGGCTCGATCCCAGCCAGCCCCCCTCCTCTTTCCCCCACTGACGGGCACCGCGGAATAAAAACAAAAATGTCAATTCAATCTATATGTACACGTTCCTTTTCGTTTATTTTTACGGAATAAAAGTGTCAATTCAATCGACAAAAAGTCCCGATTCCATACATACATTTGGGATGGCTCAATTTAACGCTGTCACGAAATCGTGGCACCCGAAGACAGCGTCGACTGGGTCCGCACTATACTGACATACTTAAGTGACTACACTTTTAGAGCAATACAATAGCATTCTTTGTGAAAAGTGAGTTGCTTGTGAAACCTCCATGAGCCGCAGTAAGGGCTCTGCTCTCATCAAAGAACTTTTGGACAATTTCCTGTGAAGAAAACTGTGAAAACGAGAGTGCACAGTTCATTGGAATTGGAGGACTGGTGAATGTGCATATCCCATATGTGTTCAATGTGCAATGGATCTGGTGAATGTGAAGGCCAAGAAAGAAAAGGTATCTGCTGTGTTGCATTATGTGGTATGCTTTATCCTGTTAGAATGCAGCACTGAAGGAAGGGTTTGTGTCTACAACTTTCCTGATGTGGTGATTACTTTTGAGAATACCTGCAATTTGAAGTACCTGGCTTATCCAGTGTGACAATGCATGTGCTCACCACCTTTTCATCTTGATGTTGCAAAGCTCACTCAATTGTGTACAGGAGTTCCTTTTCGCTGTACAAACTAAGATTTTTTTTGGTATTTGACATTTCAAATGTGTGTTGTACGTACAGGTGCTGATTATTCTGCGTTATGTTATCATGCAGTTTAATATTAAATCCAGTGAAAGTTAAAAGCACTAATTGTGAAATCGATGGGGAGAACTCTGATTGGCAAAATTCCCTGATTATAGGGTACTTTTCAGATTCCATTTCCATTAAATGGAATTTCCAGATGGGTTAAATTAAATTCTGGTTCCTGTTTATGGACCAAAAATTTCGTTTGTTATATCCAGGAATATGTTATAAGCCGGATTTGACTGTATAAAGATGGGCATTCAGGTTTATAACCTGATTGTCCATCTCCATATTTCTACTGAAATCGAAGCTGTAATCAACAAGTAGTATAGGTCCGTCATCAAGTCTTGTGGAAAAAACATTGTATTATTGTTTTGGAAATTGCAGCTCTAAACCACAGATGAGTAACTGAAGGTTGATGAAATTTTCTCAATTGCAGCATTACTACTGGCTAAAAAGACCAATCTAAAAAGCTCTTCAAATTCTTTGCATTTTCATTTAGTTCCATCTTTATTTATGGTTTGCTGATAATGTCATCTCTTTAGAAGTTTAAATGCTTAGCATTTTCAACAAACAAATTCACAAAATCATGAAGGTCGTTTGTCAGTTATTTATATTCAATATTATAGAACTAAGCATCTACCCCTAAAGTTATTAAATTTTTGTACTCTATGCATATTATCACTGGCATACACTAGGATGCATACTTGCGTGATTTGATGAGGTCTTAGAAGTTCCTTTCTCGTACCAGTGAGAGTTGTTGCGTGCATACAGGGTAAACTGAACTACAGTCTCCATTTTGAAGGACCGTTCAATTCGAACGGTGGAACTTGAGAATGTTGCAGTTTGAGCACTGTGAACACGAAGTTCTTCCAAGAATTAGGCAAATCGGCTAATGAAATATTTCTTGTAAGTAAACAAGTATATGGTGATGAAGCCATGGACTATAGTGCTGTGTTCAAGTGGCACGAACAAAGGGATAGACAGTTTGACGTGTGATCCACTTGGCCCTCAGCAGTCCAAATTGAAGCCAAGACTGCAGAGGTTACCATGTTGGTGCATGCTAACTGGTCCAAATTGGTAAATGACCTAGCAGCAGCTGTAGAGATTAGCCTTGGTAAATGTCACAAAATTCTAATTGATGACCTGAACATGCTGCATGTTACCCAATAGTGTTCCACACCTTAATTCAAGATCCAACATGAAAATCACAAGACTATTTACGGCAACCTGATCAGCAGTGCTGGTGACAATAGGATGTTTTTCAACCAGATCACAACAGGAGATGAAACGTTTTTTCTATACACTCCGAAACTGAAGCGACAATTGGCCACCTGGAAATCGCCAACATCGCCACGAAGAAGAAAACCATGACAGGACAGGTCAAAAGGCAAGATGATGCTTGAACTGTTTTCCTAGTCATTGGGAATTGCCCAGACACAATTCATCTGAACAACTGTAAACAAGCACTGCTACAAGGACATTTGCAATTCAATTTATCATATCCTGAAATCCAGCCCAGCAAGAATTGGCTGATCGACATGACAATGCTCTTCCACATCGTCAGTGCTTGTTCAAGAGGAATGGCACAGCAGCAGGTCATCATTTTGACACACCCTCCCATATCATCTGATATTGCACCATGTAATCTCTTTGCCTGCATGAAAGAAAGGCTATGTGAGTATATATTTCAGTCAGCAAGAAGATTGTTACTACCACAGAGCAAAACGATTGTTAATACAGGATATTCCTGCCAGTGTCTTTTTGACATCAGCTATACCAACTAATTTGAGGGAGGATGTAAGCATGTGGGAAGATTTTGTCAAATGGTGTGACAAAAAGTCCATGAATTTTGTGACACTAGTAGTACAGTAGTAGAAGCCCTTAAAATGGTTATCAGCCAAAATAATTTTCGAGATTTATGTATCATTTATTCGTTGTTTATTATTAAATACTGCTTTAATTACTAATGAACATTTAAATATTTCATATTTAGGTGGTGAAGCCTAAAAAGACCCCAACAAAGAAGAAAGGAAAGGCAACCAAGACCAAGAAGAAGAAGTCTAAATAAGTCATTTTCAAAATGCCTACAGTTAACCTGAATATTTTCACGAAAGTTTTTCTTATATATATTCTTGAGCTTAGTTTATCTATCACTATTATGAAATTTACTTTTTTTTGTTGAGTAATGACAAAAACTCCCTTGTTTGCCAGAAAAATGTTTTTATCTACTCCATTGCTTTCTCTCAGGAAAGCTCACCTACATACATCCCCATTGTTTTTTTAAAACAGGTTCTCATGGTAAATAGCTAATTGAAAAAGAAACTTAAGAAGAAAAATTACTTCTTAAATTTTGTCTATCATAAAACTTAAAGACATATATATCTATATACAATAGAATTATATATATTTTTTTCAGTAATGTGAAGACATTATAAAAATATTTTTTAAAATGGAAAATCAAAACATTTAAAGATTATGCTCTTCAAAAGAGAAATTGTTGAATTTAAAAAAAAAAATTTATATCTTTATTTTATCAAGAAATCTTTTATCACATACATATTTGTTTTATAGTTGATGGGAAAAAAGTTTATAATCAGATTTTTTTTTGCATAAAATAAAGCTATAAGCCAAAAAGATATTTTTTCTAGGCACCATTTTTAATATATTTGAAGAATATCATATGGTTGTTTGTATTAAAATAGAATTGTAAACTATTGTTAATTTTAACGTGCATATTGTCATTTTATATGTCATTCTAAAAGTCTGCATCATTATTGCAATAATTGAAAACAATATATTTGTTTTTATACAGACAATAAAAAAAAATTAAGCTATATAACTTGTGATTTGCAAATCGTAATGATTTTACTGCACATATCACTTAGTATATAATTTTTTAAAAATTTAGCAGTAACTTGCCTTGACGGCATTCTTCTACACTCTTAGAAATATGACACTTATTTAATTATGAAATACACTTTAAATGTTATGACAAAGAAAATATATAGCGTAGATTATAGCGTAGACATGGACCTACATGCCAGTTCATTTGATCTATGACATTACAAAGAGAAGCCCAACATCAGACCAGCAGCCAAGCATTCAACCACCATTACTGTTTATGTAAACAATGATGCATGATACATAGAGAAAAAAGTAATGGTTCAATTCATTGCTGGGAAATAAGTAACAGTTCAAAAGCGTCAATACTTGGTTGTTCACCTCTGGCTCTCAACATCACAGAAATCCTCTTTGGCATTGAGTTAACTAGTTCTTGACAAAGTGATGGTTTAAGATTTTACAGCTGTACTAGGCCTACAGGGCCTAGCTGCTTGATTTGCTTCTTTAATTCTTTCCAACCATTTTCGATTGGATTTAGATCTGGACTGTTTGGAGGCCAAGAAATTGTTTTAATATCAGTATTTTGAGGGAATGTTTTCACCTTTTTGCCATGATGACAACTTGCATCGTCTTAAAACCACACTTTGTCATTCGAAAACTACTTTTCAGAATATCGATATAGATGTCAGCATTTACAGTCCCATTTATGATTTTCATTTCACTGGGTCTTTATGCACTCATACAACTCTAAACCATTAGTGAGTGTGAAAACTTTATGCAGTCGATGAACTTTTCATTTTTTGTTCTCCACACAAAAACGCCATCATCATCCCCAGTACCTACGCAGATTCTCGACTCATCACTGAATATAACACTACTCCACATCTCAACTGTCCATGTTTTGTATTTTCTACACCATTCCTATCTCGCTTTTCACTGTTTTTTTTTTTTTTGAGATTGCCGGTTTCCAGCCTGCTTTACGAAAACTGTACCCCATTTCTCTTAGACTGTTTCATACAGTTTAGTGACACACTTTCACGTGATGCTTCTTCCATTCATGATTTAGTTGACGAGATGTTACTGATCTTGCAGTTTTCACACTTCTCCGTAACTGCCCATCATCTTTCTTTGAGGTTGCTCGTGGTCTTCCTTTATGTGGAAATTTCTTTTTCTCCAGGTGTTGGAAACTGTCGTCTGAGGGCGCATTCAACTGTTTCCCATCTTCTCATTGACTTTTCCCATCCATCAGAAGTGCAATTATTTGCGGTTTCGTCTCTGCAGAATGGTCAGTTGAACTTTTCATCGTGATGATGATTATTCGTTGAATACTGCTATAGTGTTTAACTGATGTGACAACTAATTTACATAAAATTGCATAAAAGTTGTTAATTATTTTTGTCCTGATTTTAATATTAGCTTTCGTGTTTTTCTTAATGTATTATTGATAGTGAACTTATTTTCCAGCAGTGGACGGAGCCATTACTTTTTTCCAAGGAATAAAAATTTGTAATTTCTACAGAATTTGGAATTATCAAAATAACATGATTTTTGTGTGGAAGTGTGTTAAATAAACCCCTCTTTGCATTATTTATAGCTGAAAATGTTCATCATTATTACATTTTATTCAACAAGCTCATGAGTCAGAAAGAATCATCTCAGCTTTGCCTAAACCAGGGGTTGGCAATCTTTTTGTAAGAGTGGGCCACATTGGTAAAAAATGAAAGGGGTCTGGATACAGAATTTAATAAAAGATAAATAGTACCATATATTGTATGACCATTGTTATTCATAATTTCTTACTTATTACATTTTCTATGCATTTCTGCCTTTTTGCCAATGGGCCAGATAGAAATATAATGTGGACCATAGGTTGCCAACCCCTGGCCTAAACCATTCCTTATTGCCAAAAATTGTATTCATTGTTATCACGTGATAAAGGCAACACTATCGCTACCATTGCTCCCTTGACAATCACTATTCAGGCTGCATACCGAACGCACAATACACATGAAAGCCTTCTATTTTTCCCCTTAAAATTAATATAAATTAAGTGTTCAATGAAAATATGTCCCTATCTCTGTTTCTTCCATGTTTCATGCTTTTGCTATGCAAATGGTGTAGCAGGTGTCAAAGGAGCAATAGCAGTGCCCACAGTCTGTCATTTATTTATTTTTTATTTTTTAATCTTGTTGAGAAATTTCACAAACAAGCTTCAAAGCTCAACTGTTACCAAAGGTCAATGAAATAAAAGCACATGGCAATTGTTGAGATGGCATGGCAGTAAAACTAACATTGAGAATTCAGCACCACCAGCCTTTCTGCAGATCAAATCTTGAGCCCCCATTTTAACTCGTTTCTGTGCATGACATCATGGCTGATCATCGATTATATCTAGGATTGCCAGGTTAGGTTGGAAACCGCCCAATTAGGCTGCTTTTTTATTCTTTGGGTAGATTTTGGGCGGGAAATAGAAAGGGTTCATGCTGACTGTTGACGCATCACCGCCTAACATGATCATGGGTTACAGTTACAGTCCCAAATTAACCACACCTCAGTTGAATATCAGCATGTAGGCTGTTACCAAACAACAAATGTGGGTGTGTTTCACTTATTAATGAACGTATTATACTAGCCGAGCGTGTCGCATTTTACAGTTCCTAAACTACTAGGCTGTTATACTTGGTAGTTTAGGAGGTGTTGATACTGAATATTAATCTAGTAGGCAGTGACGCAATTGATGTGTTGTAATCAGAGTGCTACAGGGGGCACTCTATGTACAACAAAAGAAAACGAGGGTATGGCGCAGGAAGTGTGCAATTAGCCAATCAGAAGCGCTTAAACAAGATGTTTCTGATGGCTAATAGATTGAAAGTTCAAACTTTGGAACATATCCTTCATGTGAAATTTGGAATTTGGGCTTCTTGTGAGTGTTATAAATTTCATCCAACTAAAAGTTCTTACAAAGATTTATTAAAATGTTTTATTTTAAATTACTTTCGACTTTCTTAAATTTATTTTATTTACTTTATCAATTAAAAGGTTGATTTTTTTTTTACTGTATTTTTTTTTACTGTATTAAAAAAATGGATTTTTTTGTTTTACTTTAATTAATCGGTAAGATAAGAATCACCCATACTTATAATCCTCTCGGGGTAAGCTCATCAATGGGCACCAATTAGCATCATGGTAGAATTTGAATCGATTATAGGCTCCAGTCTGTCTTCAATGTACAAGTAACCATGTTGGAACTGTTGTCAATGGCGAACAGGTCCGAAAATGATTATGCGATAGGTAAGCAGGCACGTACGCAAGGGGGGGGGGGGGG
>JAHWFO010068719.1:4959905-4983217 GCA_023313115.1 Rhysida immarginata | reverse complement strand
CCCCGAGCGACTACCCCAAAAATGCTGAAGGTCCATGATTTTGATTTCTGTGAATTTAAATCGCTTGTTTAAATTCTATTAAAAACTCTGAGTGAACAAGGAGTAGTGGAGTTGTTGGCGAGGGGTTGTTTTTATTTTCAGTTTTTTTAATTTTCCCTTTTTTTCCTCCTTTGGCCTGTTCCAGTTAAAGCTCTGGATGTAAAAAGAGCTTTATGTTCCAGTGCCATTTCCCCTCCCCCACCAGTCATTCCATTCCTTGTCCACTCCAGTTAAACAAAAGGATGTTTTACCCTTTGACCTACACTGAACCGGACCGACAACTTCCTCATTCACATCTTTCATTGCCAGAAGATGACTTTTGTGTGGCTTGCGATTTTAATTTTTCTTTTATTCATTTATTTCTTTTCACATTTTTTAATTTTTATTATAAGATTTTTTTTCACAAAAATGAAATCCGAATTTTTGTAAGCAGATTGATTTTTTTTTGATATCAACAATGTACAATAGCATAAACTTCACAAGCAACTTTACAAAAATTTCACTGAAATATGTTCATTTTTAATTAGTATTACTGCAATTAAAACATAATAAGAAGAATGGATTATTCGAACATAAGGTCCAATAAGTCGAGAGCTCGACCTCCCCTGGAAAAATTCTTGGGTACGTGCCTGGTAAGGGCAAAGTAGATAAAAGGATCCTTTTATATACTTTGCCCTAGTCGAGGTCAGAGCTCAAGTTACATTGGGAGAAGTGTAGCTTTGGTTCTTCCTCACTTGCCAACCGGATACAGAATCCACTTTGACGTTATGCATGGTTATCGTCATTTTCCGAATATGCCTATTCATATTTTGGCTGATACTGCTACCATCTCCGGTGGCTTTTGGTCGAGGCACTAGAATTTTGTGAGTTTCCTCATCATGACATTTGATTTTAATGGTTCCTTCCGACCAGTGTGAGCAGTAATTTTGTCTAGAGACACGTGGTTCTTGATCTCGTCCAAAATTTCTTTGATTGGCTCCCCATGGTGACGAACGATGATTGGTGGGATATATATTGCCCCCTTTTCACGTGTGACATTAATATGGGAAGAATTGTGCTGGCCTTGTTAGCACGAAGGGCTACAGAGGCACTAGCGCTGATATCAACAGTGGACTGAATAGTGTCGATCCTTATATCTCCTTTGTTCCTCTTATTCTGTGCAGTCCGCCAGTCACCTCCATCAATGTCAGCAGTTATTATCAAGCCTCCTCCTTGTGCTGGTTCTTGATGAGGAGCTACCATCGCTGACCGCACCCAGGCCTGCAGGACCTTCTTTACTATTGAGTGAGGAACAGCGTTATCCACTAACATGGGCGAAACGGAAGTAATGGGAGAGCCCATAAATTTTTTGATGGCATGGCTAAGATTGGCAATGCCGTTGGTAGTTTCCAAATTTGCACGCTTTACATCCTCTCTAAAACTATCAATATTTGTATTCACAGTACCAATATCCTTGGTCAGCGTTTCCAACCTTGTTTCTAAGTCCAAGCCCTAGAAACGTAATCCCTGATATTTTTGTTCAATTCGGAATGTAATGCCTCAAGCTGTTCATTTATAATGATGTCAAAAGCAAGAAATTTGGGATCCTTACATGCATCTTTGTACGCTACATCACAAGGTAACACCTTACTGCCAGCGTATTTAATAGTAATGCTAGCGGATTTCGACGCAGCGCCTGTCGTCGCCATGAAGCCAGTGTCCTTAGAAGGACGCAGCACTCAGGACGATGCAGTTTGTAAAAAGACTTAAGGTCCACAACGTCCTCCAACTCCAGGTCCACAACGTCCGTAATGGCTGATGTATGAGACGACTCTTGACGACGCCGATGTTCTCTTCCTCTTAGGGACTCTGATGTACCATGAGCTAGTCAGGTTTGCGAGAAAATTAATTCTACGCCAGGGACCCGCTTGTGGATGATTAGGATGATAATAGATGATATGAGAGTGTAGTGAAAAAAGTAGTACGAGTGGTCCAGGAGCCTTTAGCTCACTTTACACGCTCGCCCAAAAAGTAAACCAAATGAGGTACACTGAAGTAGGAAAGAAGCCCGATGAACCTCTTTAAGTCATCCAGAGAAGAGTCCCTTCATGGTAGGGACGAGAATCGGATTGTGGATTGACGAATAGCGAATCCGAAAAACTAGGATTTAGTAGATCCAGTAGTTGGGGAACTCGGCCTTGTTAATGTTCTCGAAATTGACATCCAAGATATGACGGGGTCTTTGAAACCTGAAAGAACCCCTGATAGTGAGGAGTGATCCAGGATACCAGCAACCATGTTATTTTCATGATGTTCCATCTTGGGCAGCATGTTCCTGAGAAGTGTTTGAACATAGAAACCAATGTGGGTCATCCCCAGATCTTCATAGATAGAGAGATTGTTGGCAACTCTTCTGTCAAGTTGAGCAATGGACCGGAGGGTAACATTTTGGAAGGTCGGAAGATCTTTCCATCTCGATTTCAAATGGAAGCCCAAGCAGGCATACCGTGAAGTAGAATGGCACGAATCACTACCTTGTAAACAAGAGTTAGATGTCCATTTTGAGAGTGCTGTTTCGCCCCAGTAGCGCGATGAGACTAAACTTCGCTTTCTTAGCCTTGTTAAGCGAATATTGGACATGGTCGTTCCATTTGAGCTTGGAATCAATCACAACTCCGAGGTACTTATAATTTTTAACCCACTCAAGCTTCCTACCATTTAGGATGAGGGGCCTTGGAGGGTTTTTGCGTTTGCGTGTGATGAACATGGCTTTACACTTGTTAACATTCAGCTGTAAGCGTCACTTAGAGAACCAGCTCTCACACTGGTGTAAAGCTTTCTGCAGACGGGTGATGACGTGGACTGGATTACGTGCCCAAGTCATGATGGACCTGTCGTCAGCAAACAGGTAAAGATTGCACTTTGCAAACTTAGGAAAGTCGTGGATAAAGAAATTGGACAAGGCAGGCCCCAAGACAGAGCCTTGGGGAACCCAGCATTAACATCGCAAGGGACAGACAAGGAGTCACCAACCTTAACACGGAAGGTCCTATTTGTCAGAAAGGAGCGAACCAAGGCAATCAGGGAAGCCACAAGTAATCATTTTATAAATGAGTCCATCATGCCAGACTTGATCAAAGGCCTTTGAACGTCAAGAAAGACGATACCACCAAACATAGAAAGATTGAGAGGACCGTTCAAATCGACAACAAGCCTCCATACCTGGAGCTGACAGGAGTGAGCTGTGGCGAAGCCGAATTGCTCTTCACGAATAAGGTTGTTTGCCTCGCAGAAGTCGTTGAGCCTCTTGAGAATAGTTCGCTCAAAGACCTTGGAGAGCACTGGCAGTAAGCTAATGGGCCTGTAGCTGATGGGAAGAGCAGGATCAAGTACCGGCTTGGGAATAGTGAGGATGATTGAGTCCTTCCAGTCGCTAGGGAAGTGACCGTTTAGCCAGCAGTCATTCATGATCCTGGTGATAATACAAACAACATTAAGAGGCCAATTCTTCAGAGCACTGTTGGTGATGGTGTCGATGCTGGCTGCTTTTTTGTTTTTCAAGTGCTTAATGATGTTCAAAATCTCAGAGGTGCCAATGATATTAGGATGAGTAAGAGAGCGTTGAGAGAAGCCAAACTTGTCATACATGTCTTTGACTTCACGAGTAATATTAACCAGACAGTCCTCCTTGGGCGTATTGAATTGACTTTTCAATGAGTCAGCAATAAGTTGAACCTTGTCCTGGTCACTGCTAACAAAATCGCCGCTTTCTGTAAGTAAAGGAAGAAGTTCAATGGCCCTGTTGCTTTTAAGGGCCCTGACAGTATTCCAAAGAGAATTGTCTTGGACGTACAGACTCTTGATCTCATTCCACCTTTGATTCCGTAAGTCCTGGATCTGCTCGCTGATCTTCCGCGATAGCCTGTTGGTTTTCGTCTTGAAATGCGGGAGTCTGGTACGTTGCCACAGTCTTCTGTAAGTATTTTCTCCTGAATACCTGCCTGATGCTGGGAGGAAGTTCAAGATGGTCTGGCCGCTTGCAATCAACTGGACTAGCATCGAAGCCATGAGAATGGTGCGAGTGACATTTTTGACATTTTCGTCGATGTCTTTGCTGCTGTCTGGATCCTGATATAGAATGCTACTATCTTTTAAAAGTTCCCTAAAAATTTTCCAGTCCTGCTTGTAACGAAGGTTTATCCTCAGATCGATATTTATCTCCTCGAAATTTAAAGCAACAGGGAAGTGATCAGATGATAAGGCATTCACTGTGTAGATGTTGTATGGTTTGAAAAACCCCTTGAGGACAGCTATGTCAAGCACATCACTAACAGGTGAGTGATCACAGTAGTATGTATCTTCAAGGGGGCCGACGATGGAAGTGTCAATCTGGTGTGACTCTCGAGGGACATCAGGTTCCTCCTCTAATTCAGTGTAATTCCCTTGGTTACTTTATGGGCGAGTGTGTTATGGAAGCTCGGCTCCCGGACCGCTCGTGTCTTTTCACTACACTGTTCGATTGTCGATTATCTTCATATTCAGTATCATCTGGTGTGTACTCCCTTCTTCTACCTGCTGAATGATGAGAGCTGCGCCCTCGAAAAGCGCTTCTAGGATTAGGTCGTATTTTTCTTTTTATTTATTTTTCTTTGTCTTTTTTTATTATTTACTTCTTATTGTGGTTAAAGAGTCAATTATTTCTTGTACTATACTTAACATATTCACATTCATTTCCCGCAATATTTATTTCAGGTTCTTGCAATTAGTGGTTTTTTTCTTTTTGTGTTTCCCTGAAATTTATATTTTTATTAAAACATTAACTCTTGGCTTTTACTTAAGTTACAAAATTTTTGAATTTTTTTGGAAACTTCAACTATAGATTAACAGTAGAACCCGATTTAACCGAGTTCGCTATTATCCGAGGTCGGGATTGACCTGAGGGAATGGATTACAGGCGATAGTGTAGAGATGAATTGCACTGACGAAGAGATTGGTCACTCGTTCAAAACCAGGACTGTAGGGAATCTCGCGATTCAGATTCAGAATGAAACGAAGTTCTGTTTTGTACAGAAAATTTCTTATTCACATGACGAGATATTGCTGCAAAAATCGATTAACTGCTGGACTGAAACAAGCAAAACTTGACAATTTTTTAAAGAAAAAAATGACCATAGGAAAAGCACCGGTGTATAATCGAAACCGGTTTGCTAAATCCACCATAATATTTTATAAATGTTGTGAAAAGACGCCATTGATTAAATTTTTTAAAGCCTTAAATACAATAATGTTCGCAGATTCCAGTTTATTACATTACTGTAATTCATTATTTACGTCTATGTTCCAGATTTCATTTTACATATTTTTTCTTTTGTAGCTTATAATATTTCATTCTTCATTGTTTAATTGCACTATGCAGTAATTACTGTTAATATATAAATATAATTTATTTGTTTAAATATACTCTCATTTACCAAGTCCGCATTATCCAAGTGGTTCGATTTTCCAAGGTAGGGTTGGTTCACAATAGCTCGGATAATCGAGGTTCTACTATACAGGGTGTTTCATAATTGGTGCCCCGTCTTTAGGTCCAAATAACGACTCAAGGGGAACAGATTGGGGGAAAATGAATATTGATTATTTGGTTTTAATGTCCCCTAATTCAAAACAAAAACATTTCGCGTCCCTGGGGGTGAAGGGGTAAATTTTGAGAATTTTAATTTTCTAGGGGTAGGGGTTAGACCCCATGTGTTATTTAGAAAGTTGTAGAGCATCATGTAAAATGTGGGTTTAGCAAAAAACCCGGTGAAAAAATCTCATCCCCTGCCCCCTTTATCGAGTGGGTAAAGTGAAAGGTATGGCTAGCCGATGTGGACAAAAACCATACTTATTAGAAAACAGTAGGGCCTACATTTGGAGTGGGGTCAAACCATTAGCTTTTCAGGGTAACGACTCATTCATTCTCATTCATTTTCAAATGTGCTGTTTTCTAATAAGTAATAAAGTTCTAATAAGTTTCTAATGAGTTTTTCTGTTTTTGTTTACATTAGCTAGCCATACCTTTCACTTTACCCACTCGATAAAGGGCAGGGGATGAGATTTTTTCACCGTGTTTTTTGCTAAACCCACATTTTACATGATGCTCTACAACTTTCTAAATAACACATGGGGTCTAACCCCTACCCCTAGAAAATTAAAATTTTCAAAATTTACCCCTTCACCCCCAGGGACGCGAAATGTTTTTATTCTGAATTAGGGGACATTAAAACCAAATAATCAATATTCATTTTTCCCCAATCTGTTCCTCTTGCGTCGTTATTTGGACCTAAAGACGGGACACCCAATTATGAAACACCCTGTATTTGCATTTTACATATACAGAGTTTTTTTATCCAATAAATATGGTCATAGCCAGAGTTTATGTATTTAATTTTTTATCCAACACCAAATGCCAACTCCATCTTACTCTAAACCTTTCCAGTATGTATTTCTTACTTTGGAAACTAATGTGATTGCAGTAAAGAATAAATGCAAATACAGGATGATCGAAAAGTCCCGCGCATCAAATTAATAGTTGTTATAAACTGTATTGCGGATGTCCATAAATTAAGGGATTTGCAAAATGAGGCCCTTCCGCACATCCGATCAGCACTAAACTTGGTAAGGCCATTCTATCATTAAATACACTTATCATCCTGTAAACACCATTCCATCATTAAATACACAGGTGGCAGCACCACTGGTGACGGAACACACTTACCTCATTGACCATGCGATACAAGTCATAGTGCACGTGCCATAAAGAACGTGCAATTGAGTATTTGATAATTGTTGCTAATGGCTCATCGTGTCCATTTAGAGAGTGAAATGAGAGGACGAATAATTGGACGAATGGAAACGGCCAGTCTCAGGTTGAAGTGTCTCGGGCGCTGAACGTGTCTAGGAGCCTCATTTCAATCAGGGTCGTCCAAGGATCACCACGCCCAGATAAGATCAATATAGTACCTTGCTCTATCTCCCTGTAGGAACAGGCGAAGCACAGCCAATGAGATTGTCAGAGAGCTGTCAGCGGCCACTGGGGTTAATATTTTCAGGCAAACGATATACAGGAAAATCCACGCAGTTGGCCTGTATACTCGACGACCAATGAGGTGCGCCGAACATGCTGCATGGACATGTGGAGTAGGTCATGTTCTTGGGTGAGTTCTGGATTCAGATTCTCGACGTGGTCACATCCGAAAAGAGCGTGGGACTAGGTCCAGCCCCGCTAACATCATTGAACATGACCGGTATGAGGGGGGGGGGGGGATGTGAAGGTGTGGGCGGCCATCATGATGGGTTTTCCTACACCGCTTACCAGTCTTTGATAGAGGGGCCATAACTGGCCAGGTTTACGGGGACAGTGTCTGTGACATGTTCATCTCTTAAAGTGTGCGATAGGTCCAGATTTCCTCTACATGAACGATAATGCCCGTTCGCATCGGGCTGGAACATTAGGACGCCCGGCGCATGGATTGGCCAGCACGGTCCCTGGACCTAAACCCCATCGAGCACGCATGGGACGCTCTTGGAAGACGTGTTCGCACGAGTAGCACCTCCGCGAACACTGCAGAGCTTGCGAACGAACGTCATTGGTCCAGGAATGGCATCGCATCCCTCAAACATTGTTGGATACTCTGGTTTTGAGCATACAAGCACATGCGGCGGGACCACACAGCAAACTAAACGTCGCCTACAGTTTACAAAGCTAGAGGGGGCGGAGTTGCTAAAAGTTTTTGTGTTAAAAGTGTCCATGCACTTTTTATCTTGTTCCGTCTGCAGCGCTGCTACCACCTTTATGTTTAATGATCGAATTGTGTTTACATGATCTAGAGAAGAGCCTTACCAAGTTTGGTCGGATGAGAGAAAGGATTCTGCAAATCCCTTAATTTATGGACAAAAGTGTATTTGCATCCCTTACCGTAAGATGGTACTATAGGAGTATTAACCATAAAGTACTGGATAATAGTTCTTATCCAGTGCTTTAACTAACAACGAGTGGAAATGCCATCTGTCTTGTGACGGTCATACGACGTAACAAGACAGGTGCCAAGACAGATGGCAGAACGGCGCTTAACACTCTGACGTGGAGAGAATATGCAGAGTTCCCTTCAGTGGAAATTCCTATGAAGTGCAATCAGAGATTTCGCACGGAAATGCTCAGAAAACACGAAGGCACTTTCTGAATATTTCCGTACGATATCCCTAATCGTGCCGATAGTCTCTTCTGGCTTTTTGAAAGGGAACGTTGCAATATTCTCTCCACGTCTTTCAAATGGACGATATACAAGATCTCTTCCTGTCAGAGACAGATCCACATACACGAAACGGTTGACTATTCTTGTTATTGTCAAGTTGTTAGGAACTGCAGAATCCGGTGAAAAAAATTATGGTATTTGGGATACCTGAATCATAGAACAGT
Source organism: Rhysida immarginata (assembly GCA_023313115.1). Lineage (NCBI taxonomy): Eukaryota > Metazoa > Arthropoda > Chilopoda > Scolopendromorpha > Scolopendridae > Rhysida > Rhysida immarginata. The sequence continues at coordinate 4,974,741 of JAHWFO010068719.1, read as the reverse complement.
TTTTTTATTGAGGGCACACTGAATGTTGCTAGATAATGAGATTTTACTCTTACTCCTCACAGAATTTGGGATCTACCCAGAAATCTTTCAACAGAATGGTGCTCCGCCCCATTATAGCACTGTTGTTAAGGAGTATCTAGATCTGCAGTTTCCCAATAGTTGGATTGGATGACACGGACCGATAAGTGGCCCCCTAGCTCCCTGGATTTGACGCCAATGAATGTTACTTCTAGGGTCACTTGAAAGCTCTAGTGTATAAAAGATATTAAACATTGGACATCTGAAACAGTGTTGACCCCATTATGCTCCTGAACGCTCAGCGTAAATCAGAAACGGCGGCACCACATTGAACACTTCCTGTAAGACATGAAATCTGTGACATTTTGATAATTTGGAAACCAGCAGTTGTGGCCTTTGCGGTGAATGTGGGTGAATATGTCTGACCAAAAAACTGCTTTAACTCAAGAATGAGTAAAGGTACGTAAAGAATAACAATACCATTATGTTTGTCAGGAAATTCCGCACACATTTGAGAATTCCGTGATCTCCATGCCGTTTGCAAATTTGGAGTTGTATCCATAATGGCCATCTTGATCACATGATCAAAAGCCCCCCCCCCCAACCCTTAATAGTATCCCCAGTCGAAATTATTAGCTACCCCCATAGCGTTTGGTTTTAATTAGATGGGTCCAGGCTTGGCCCACCCTGTAGATCAACTCTAACCCAGTATATCTTAATCATATCCAAATTTAATAATAATAAAAAAGACTGGGTATTGGTTGAGAGGTAAAAGAAGCTATACGGTAGGTCGTTAAGGGTGAGGGACTTGGAGTGATGAAGTTAGGTGAAAAAGTGTAATCCATGTACACTTATCATTTTCATTATTTAGCTTCTCTTTAACATTCTTTCTTTCTATGGAATTCACAGTTTATATAGTCAAAAGGATGTTAGTTAATTTATGAGCAATTCTAATGCTCCATTTGTTTTAAATAAACCCATTTTTAAATGGGGTTGTGAACAGAAAATTAGAAATTTTCAAATTTTTTCGTTTTCGCAACTTATTTTGAAAGAAACAATATTTTGCGTTTTCTTATGTTGCAAGCATCAATATTTAGCTTTAGGCGAATAAAATATTTCAGTTTTGGTGTGAAACTGTGAGATACAGGTTTGGATGGTTCCCTTGTAAGGTCCTGCAGGTATGAAAGGTTTAAATTAAGGACCAAATGAATATATTAGGAACCAAAGGGTTAAATTAGGGTTTAAAGAGTTAATTTGGGCTCAAAAGATTAAATTGGAGTTCAAAAACTTAATTTGGGATCAAAGAATTAATTCTGAACTAATAGGTTAGTGGTTTCCTTCTTTTTCGGAAGACAACCATGAATGGCTTCCTTTGTTTCTAACATAAACCTATAAAATTTTTATTAATTTCCTAGAGTATTTAATAGTTATATTTTTTCCGGTAGGCACCTACCTTTAACTAATTATATATATTTATGAATTTTAAACTCTAAAATTCAGAAGAACCTGATGTTTGTCATAAGTAAGTACATATTTTAGTGCGTATGGAATATATAGCAGTGAAAGGAACGGGGATTAAAATTACAAACAGAAAAGGGAAGGAAAAAATTCCGTGGCCTGGATTCGAACCAGGGACAATGCCTTCCGCTGGCATCGCTCTTACATGGTCTCTTCTTCGAGTTCAGGTCGCGGAATTTTTCCTTCTCTTTTCTATTTGTAATTATGGTATGTTTGAAGAATTTCTTCAGTTTAATTATTATCGTCTCTTTATAGCGGAGATAAGTTTTCAGTCGCAAAGTAGGTGGAAAAACAGATCGTTAGGAGTTCGTCGGAAGTTTATAGGAATATGCTTTTATTTAAAAGTGCAACGACTTATAAATTAGAGTGGCGAGTTTTTACTCAATACAACAAAATAGCGCCCATATCTGAAATTGGAAGCATTGACTTGTAATTCATCCACTTTAAGAAATATTTTTTTACAGTTTTATAGATATTTTACACATGATACTACTATATTGATATGAAACGTTTATATTAATATAAACATTGAATAAAAATTGTCGAGAAAAAACTGATATGTATACCTAAAACAAAATTGTTCTGTATTCCAGTTTAAAAGTTAATTGTCTTTTACCTGAAGTTCTCTCCAAAAATAAAAATAACAAAATGCGGTTGTTTCTCCACGCAATTCTGAATTCTTATTTTTCAAATTGTCATGTTTCCATTTATATCATGTAATATACAGGGCGTTCCAAACCTTTATAGTCAGAATTCTACAGATGATAGAATACTATAAAACTAAGTATTTTGAGATATGCATCGATAGACGGAAATACACATTTCAAGCAGCACGAGATCTTGAACGAGTAAAACGTGTGAGGAACGTTTTTGTAAGAAGCTTTCGTTTTCAGAGCAAACAATATTTTTTTGACTCATAAACAATTTATTTAGATCTCATGGCAAAAACATAGCAACTCAGAGCAAGTGTTCAAAGTGATGACCACCAGTCTTATGCATTACGTGAAATTTTGCCGCACTCTTTCAAATATGCCTGCTGTCTGTTGTACAAGTAGAAAGACAACCTAGACCCTTTCACTCACAAGAGATTCTACTGCGGTTGCATACATCAACGACTTCATGTGCCCCCATAGGAAAACATTTAGAATGAGATCCTGCGATCTCACTCGTCATAGAGCAAGACCTTTCCTTCCAATCTAGTGATTAGGGAATCTGTTATTCAGGTGCTCGCAGACATCAACTTCGAAATAAACAAGTGTATCGTCATGTTGTGGCCATATTCTACTCGCGGACAAAAAGTCTAGTGGTGCCTGAAATTTGCATTTCCGACTTTTGGTTTCCTATCTCAAAATACTCATTTACTGTCCTCTACTAGCTGTAGAATTTTGACACTAAAGGTTTGAGACACCGTGTACATACATGTAAGTAATTTTCACAACATTCTGACGATGTAAGGGATGAGATTTCAGCCATGTAATTTGTAATAAATTATACGCTACATGGAAGCTAACACTTCTGTATAACAATCCCGATCAGGGCCTCGTAGCTTTAGCGGGGCCGGGGCAAAACTGAAATAGGAAGTCCCTCCTAACGGGGAAATTGATTTATTGAGCGCGAGGCCCGGGGCTACTGGCCGCTAGCAGCGGTTTTGATCCTGGTTTTGGGGAAGGTTGTTTTGAATGTATTTCAAATAGTAAAATAAGAGATCATGGCATCAGCCAACACCTTTTCATTAAAAGCTGAATTAAAATGACATTAAAAAACCATTACTGAATTTGCGAAGTCGGTCGTTCTGTTGCCAACGTTTTTCGAAATTTTGAATTTTGACTCCAGATTTGGAGAGAACATCAAAAAATAAGTAAAATTTATAGTAGGCAACATGTCCTATCTATTCGGGAACATGCCTAAAATTACGGACAGAGTTTGGTTATCTATTCTTTGACTATCATTTTAGCAACTTCGCAAATATGATACCGTAATGATGTTTTTAACTGGCTTGCGCTTTTAATATCGTTTTGACAATGCAGTACCACTGGTTTTTAATGTTGAAATTTGAGTGCAGCTTTGCAAAGACACACACATTCTCCTTTTTTATTATTATAACAGCTCTAAACATAATATATCTGATTGTATACTTATCGCCCTTTTCTGAATTTCTTGTGAAGGTGAAATTGAGTTTTCACTCTTGAAAAAGACAAAACACCGGGTTGGTTGTTACATGCGGCGACCATCCACAGCCTATTTTGATACAACCAGCCCCAAATTGTCAATTTTGAATAAAAGCTTTCTTATTCTGTGACGTTACTGCTCAGAAACTCAAGTTTTCATACCGGAAAATTTTATCCTTCTACATCATGAAATGCATTTAAAACAGATCACAAGTTATAGTCGAAACTAATATGTAAACATGTGATTAGAAATTACTCATCAGTACAAGATCAAGAAAAAAGCATTTGTAAAATCACAAAGGATTTATACAAAAAACTGTCTAGACAGTCTTACTATTTTCGTCCACTGACTCGTAATGGCAGTAGATACTGAATGATAGAACAACTCCTTTGGCATCCAGCAGACACATAATGTATGAGTGCAATTTATACCCTGGGACTATTATGTTTCTATTTACTGTAAAGTTATGATGGAAATAACTGAATTTTTGCTTTCTCTATATTTTATTGTATTTACTGAGAAAACGATTAAGCGGTCCGTACAAGACTAGCCCCTTATTTATATTTCACTAGAAAAAAATCACCAAAAAAAATGATCAAATGCTGCTTTGTACTGTGATTAATAGTATAAATTTTAAATTAATTTTTTAAACATTGTTGTTTTAAATTTTTTTCTTAATTTTCTTTTTTTTTTTTTTTTGAAAAATAGATCTCATTTACCACCGTACATTTACAGCCAGGCTGCCATTGCCAATGTAGACAAAAACAGAAAAACTCATTAGAAACTTATTAGAATTTTATTACTTATTAGAAAACAGTACATTTGAAAATGAATGAGAATGAATGAGTTTATTAGCTTTTCAGGGTAATGACTCATTCATTCTCATTAATTTTCCAAATGTAGACCCTACTGTTTTCTAATAAGTATGATTTTGTCCACATCGGCTAGCCATACCTTTCACTTTACCCACTCGATTAAGGGGGCAGGGCATGAGATTTTTTCATCGGGTTTTTTGCTAAACCCACATTTTACATGATGCTCTACAACTTTCTAAATAACACATGGGGTCTAACCTACAAAATTAAAATTTTCAAAATTTGCCCCTTCACACCCAGAGACGCGAAATGTTTTTATTCGGAATTAGGGGACATTATAACCAAATAATCAATATTCATTTTCCCCCCACCTGTTCCCCTTGAGCCGTTATTTGGACCTAAAGACGGGACACCAATTATGAAACACCCTGTATTAAAATAATAGTAATATCCATCACCCTATAAATAATTGTAAGTTGTTTTTCGTTTTTTTCAAAAAAAAGCCTGCTTCTTCAAACCTTGATGTCTTAGCAAGAATTGAAAGACGTGAAAAAAATACAACATTGAGTGATTGAAAAATCCGTTAAAAATTATTTACTCTGAATCCTTTCTATCTGTAACGGCATCTCTATGAGGTTATTTAGTGAAGGTAATCGATTGTAATCGTATTCTCTAATACTGCAGGTGCAATTAAAGTGTTATTCAGGTTAGAGAGACGGAGCTCACGTGGTGACCTTTGCTATTTTCAAAACTCAAATCTATTTCTGTCAAGGTTGGGTTCGATTTCTTTTTTTTTTTTCGCACTCTCTCTTTTTCTGTTGGACCTAATTTCACTTTTGATCTTACTTAAGATCCAAAGTGAAATTTCTTTGAAGAGTTAATTCTTTTCTATTTTTTTTCTGAGTGTAAGAGGCTTTCCCCCTTCCCTCATGTTTAATGGATATTTAGGGCATGAAAAAAAAAAGCCCAATTTGATTGGTAAAAATACCGTGACAACAAGAGACATTACTTGTTCACAATATGTTTATTATTCGAATGGGTTCATTTATGTTTTTGTTTACCGTTTATTAATTTTTTTTAAAGTTGTTTATCGGTCTCATCAGTGAACGATTTTTGGAACTAGTTTGTTGGAAGAGGCAGTTTTTATAGACGAACGGATAAAGTAAAAAAAAAAAAAAAAGTGTGTAATTATTTATTTTTTAAAATAATCTTATACATGTCTTAATTACACTAATCGGTGGCGAATCTAATAAGAATGTGAGTCATTCTAAAGAGAAAAATGATGTTCGCTTTCAACAATTTAAAAAATAATGAATTAAAAAAAATAACATTACAGATGTTGCTTTTGAGGAATTTCCCCCTTGGTTATAAAATACTTTTAAAACCACAAATGGTGAAAGACTGTCTTTTCTTTCAGATCAGTGAATATTTTACGAATGTTTTAAGATTCACTCTAATAATGATAGTTGATGAAAAGAAGGAGAAAAATTTACGAAATTTGAAGCTATAAATTACCACTGAAATTTCATCATTCAGTAATTTTCACAGGCAAGTTGTCAAGTATATTTCGTGACTCAAATCTGCTTTCGTTTACGCGTAGGTTTTGTTGGGGTTTTTTTAATTTCTTGTAATGACCTCAAAACTGCAGACCGAAACGAAAATTAGGAATATGTCAAGTGATTATTTAAACATTTTCTGTGTAGATCTACAAGTGCTAATGATCTTAATAACATTCGCTTAAAATCTTCGTAGCTCTTCACTGAGAAATCAGAATGAGAAAAGATGGTAATTTTCATGTGTGCGCTACATAATAAATTAGTTCAATAATAAAAATACTAGAATAGTAAAGTTTCGATCACTACTTTTTACTCATCAAGTCACTCACCATACTTCACTTCAGTAGATGTCCTATTAAGTTGCCAAAGAAATATCTGCTACGTAACGGATTCACATTACAACAGCACATTCTGTGATCGTGAAATTTGGTGACTTTTTCTAACAGTTAAATCAAACCTTACCCTGTTATTGTTGACATTTCTAATTGCACTAATTCTACTGGACACAGTATACGTACCGTAGATAGACGTGGCATCGAATAAATTTAGGATAAAAGGCTGTACTGTATAAAGAAACCGCCTTTTTCTTTATTTTTTGTGAAACATGCAGCGCAAATAATTGTAGATACGCCTCTGAATGCTCCTAAATCGTCGTTAAAGTTGTACCCTTTATTAATTGCCATTTTTATTAATGAAATCAGTTGTTAGTTTAACCATAGTTCAAACATTGATAGTCGGTACTCCTCTCAGTCTTCTAAATAAAACTACTTAAATCTCGATATAAATATTTAATCAGTCAGCACACATTTACTCTTTACAATTTGGAATTAACTTAAACATTAATTCGTACTGTATTATAAAACTGCATTTTTAATTAAATTAAAACATTAAATAATCTTATAATAAATATTCTCAATTGCTGAGAATTCGTTTTTTAAGTTAAAAAACAACAACAAATAAGCTGGAATCGTTAACTGTAACTCTACAACTTAATTATAACCAGGATAAAGACGCCAGATTTGCCGCGTTCCTATCCGCTGAATAGGCCTGAAGTTGTTGACAAGGGGCACGGGTTCTTCACCTCTTGTGGTCGATGACACCTCCGACAATTCATTCATCTGGACAAGGAAATAGAAAGTTGCTTAAATATGAATATAAAAATTACGTAAAAAATAAGAAAGTTTTTAAAAGCCATGTACTACAGGCCAGCATTTCTCAAACCTTTTTATACTGCGACCCGACAAATTTGGAATACCGCGATCGGACCCACTATTGCGTCTGATAGTTGGTTTGTTTGGTATTAACGTCCTTTTCAACTGCTATGGTTATTTCAGGACGGCAAATTTTGCCTCGCAAGGGTTCTTTAACGTGCAGCCGGCAAACGACTACACGGGACCAACGGCTTTACTTCCCTTCCGAAGGAAGTGCGTGATCTCAGGATTTTCCCCCTGAAAAAATCCTCGTCGTCCTCGACCGGGGTCGAACCCGCGTCCTCGGACATCAGAGGCGATCACGCTACCACTGAGCCACCGAGGCCGATCTATTGCGTCTGATATGGATTATTTGATATGGGACCCAATAATGGTTTGATACCTAGTTTCCTGTATTTTGGATTATTTATAGTATTTATATACTTTTTCTATAATTTCCTGAACCAAAGATTGAAAAATGCTGGTATAGACATATCTTTTAGAACCAGCATACTAAAACAAAGGGTAGGGCATGTTGTTTTTTAACCGTAAGGAAACAGAGAAACAGAATTTAATTGAGATTAATCTATTTGAAATTGGCTTGCTATTAAAAGATTTCGGGAATTTCATTCTAACTTGGAATCAAAGTTACCACCAGGTACCCATCTTCAGCAGAAAGACAAAAGTGAAAAGAAAAAAAGAAAGCAGCTGAAGATGGGTACCTGGTACTCGAAATACGTATCCGATATTTCAATTTTTTTCTTTGTGGATTAGAGGTTTCCCCTTTTTTTGGTCCTTTAAAAAGGTGAAACATCCCGATAAATGTATGATAATTGAGCTATACAGGGTGTCAAAGAACATCCCTACCTTAATTTGCTAAATTTCTTTTGTATAAAATATAATGAAAAAAGTAAACATCTTTTTAATTTAAAATTCACGAAAATTACCAGTGTTGAGTGTGCCCGCACCAGTTACTCGAAAAACGTCTATATGATATTTAAATTATCCCACGTACTCTCTAGCATGTCAGTCGTTGCAGAATGGTGTGATTCGAGTTTTTAACTCGTCGCAATGGTGGCCTAGACTAGTACCACCAAGTTTTATTATAAGTGGTCCTGCATAAACACTGTGTCTTTCGCATATCCCCATAGGAAAAAGTCACATGACGTTATGTCTGAGGACCTATGGGGGGGGGCGCCCCCTGATGAGGTTCATTTGAAACCGCCCTTTCACGAATAGTGACATTGCGCTCAACCATCTGGGAGATATAGCGAACTACGAGATACCCAGTAGTTTTTAATTAGTCAAAGACTAAATGAAACAAGATATTTCCGAGTATTAGAAGACAAAGCTCTGGGTGAGCTCAAAATCGCCATTGTTACTTGTACGGGCGAAAATTTAAGGGGCGAAACTGGAAGGGGCCAACTTCACGGGGCCAAAGTGGAGTGAACCGATTATATCTTGTGTAGGAGGAATTCTACTATCGTCATGTAACTGTGGGAAATCATATAGCGTGCTTAATAGGTAAGAGACAAAACTTCGATTTGATCCTGATCAAACCGCTTTAATAATAAACATGTTTATAAGTGCCCATTTTTTATAACAGTTTTGGCTACCTTAAATACAGGGTGATTCAGTCAATTTCTGACCATTTCACTCGAATGACGTGCATTAGGGATAAACAAAGGAAAGAATATGAGCGCCATATCGAATTTCTAAATAGTCCGAGTTTGTATTGCTGCAAAAGCGCTGCACGAAAATCGTATTGTTGAAAAATGGCGCCCGCTTTATCAACAGAGCAGAAATGCAAGGTTGTCGAATGGTATTTCGAGACAAAATAACCTGTAACCGTGCAAAGAAAGTTCCGGAAGGAGTATAAGTGTCGAGACGCACCAGGAAGCGTATACCGCTTCGACATGAATGGTTTCAACAGGATGGGGCTAGGCCTCACACCACTAATGAAGTGCTAGACTTTCTCAATCAGAAATTCGGGAAATCGTGTCATTTCAAACAGGTTTCCAGATCGATTCGGGGGTGGCTTTCTTTGGCCCCCTACGAGTCCTGACCTAAACCCATGTGATTTTTATCTCTGGGGGTTCCTTAAAGACAGTGTGTTCACTACAGCACCAAGAACCTTAGACCAGGTGCGACAAAGCATCGTCGACTGCTGCACCCTTGTGGATGCAGAAATCCTGGATAGAGTTATGAACAACTGCGCCATTCGGCTGCGAGCAGTTCAAAACGTTCGTGATGGCCACATTGAGCATATCAAGACTTTTCCACGGGAATAAAAACTCCGAACTGCCTAAAATATCATACTGAAATGCTAAGTTTGTAAACATTAATGGGTCAATAAATCATAGTACTGAAATGGTCAGAAATTGACTGAATCACCCTGTATAAAAACCTGGATAGTCTCGCTTTTGGCTGTTGTATCTGTTAAATTCAAAGATATAGGGTGTGTGTTAATTCGATGCGTTAAAGATACGACAGAGAGGTAATTTGGGGCATAAACAAAATATTTTTGGTTAATATAAACATAAAAGGTGTAACAATACTCTCTCGCTTATGCTTGTAAAAGATGTCACATTAGACCATTGTAAAATCTACTGTTCAACGAATTAATTGACTCAATAAAAAGTATTGATAAGAGACGTCAATATTCAGCTTGCTCTTTCCCCTTGTTTTTCATCAATTACCAGTTTGCCCTATCACCTTGCAGGAGGAACTTATAAGTGTTTCGTATATAGCAATAAGAAAATAATAAGAAAAATCGGCATATTTACCATGGACCGTGTCACATAGATGGGGTCTGCAAAGACGGTCCACACGACTACCTCACTGCATGGGGGAGTAGTGAGTGATCCCTCGTAGCGGTAGAATCCATTCCTAAAACTCCTGGGAAGGAGTTCCCCGAGAGCAAAAGTCTGTATCTGAGAAGATTCGTCGCCACTGAATTGAACATTATCCAATTCGGACATTATGATGCCCAGGCCTCTGTTCGCTTGCCTCCCGTAGCTGGTCCCCTTCAAAGAAAAAAAAATTCTAAAACATTTGTTTGTTTTTTTTATTTTATTGTAACATTATTTTATTTTATATTACCTGGAGCATGATTCCGAGGACAGCGATGGCGTCACTTTCTCCGGACGCCAGGGCTGCACTGAAAGAGTCAAACTTCGAATTGTAGTGAACTATGTGCAACTGAAAGAATCGATCCGGAAGGATTTGATTGACACAGATGAATAAAGGTTTGATTTTTCTTTGACTATTAATAAAAGCTTCCTACCTCTCCGTCGTACCGTTCCCAGTTCAAGGTGTGCTCGGAGCCCTGATTATATCCATAGCGCCTGAGGTTTTGGCCCCAGTGGAAGTGCAACTGCTGGAACACGTACTCGTTATTAAGGCCTCCACCGGAAATACGCGGCTTCACATCTTCATCTTCAATCATGATTTCCACTAAATAGGAACATCAATGTTGGAAAAATAAAACAATATATTCGAAAGAGAAAAAGTACTTGTAAAGCATATAAATTCTTATTAATTTCGTTCATAGAGAAGTGAGACAGTGTAATATTTACCGCATAATGCTCCACCAATAATATTCGGATACCTCTTATGCGTGTAAGTGACAAAGTCTGACATAAACTCTGACATGACAAGAGCCACTCGGCTTGAATGCGTATGCAAGATACTACTTCAGCGGGATTAGCAAAATTAACTGGACATGACATGATATGCAGATGTAAGAGGAAAGAGGTTCAAATGTACTAAGAAACGCCAAGTAAAGCAATACAATGAGGCAACAGATCTCTGCCAAGAACTGTATGCGCAAATCTTAGAACTACTGTGCTCTCTGAGAGAGTATGTAACTTAAGTCACTACTAATATATACGAATTACCATAATATGGGTTGCCATGGTCGTTCACAAGCCGTAGACTACCTCAACAAATGATATGGGATAAGGAGCACCTATCCTAAACTATAACACACTTAAAAATATTTATATGGCTAAATGAATTTGGTGGTTATTGTTACATGTGGTAAGGGAAATGCTTGTATGATTGCATCGTCCCGTCAATAAATATAATGGAGACAGGGTCAAGATATGGGTTGTTTTTTTTTAGTTTGGGTCCATTAGTGATAGAAACAAGAATGCTATGCAATAGTAAGGGCCAGCTCAAAGTACTGGCAACTCGGGCGGTTTCCCGAGGCGCATCATGTGCTTCGTAGGGTGAAAAGGGCGCCAGAAGTTCAGCTTGGCCCAGGACACCAGCAATCATAGGGCCGGCTCTGCAAGACACTGCGTATTATTATGCGCTTCCAACATTATGTGTTATATGTCACAGCAGAACAACACCTCATGCCATGATAAGATATTTCCGTGGGTAAAAACGGGGGGGGAAAAAGAAAAAAGCGCATCGAAAATCTATCGGAAAATACAGGGTATTTCATAATTGGTGTCCTGTCTTTAGGTCCAAATAACGACTCAAGGGGGACAGATTGGGGAAAAATGAATATTGATTATTTGGTTTTAATGTCCTCTAATTCAGAATACAAACATTTCGCGTCCCTGGGGGTGAAGGGGTAAATTTTGAAAATTTTAATTTTGTAGGGGTAGGGGTTAGACCTCATGTGTTATTTAGAAAGTTGTAGAGCATCATGTAAAATGTGGGTTTAGCAAGAAACCCCGTGAAAAAAATTTCGTCCCCTGCCCTTTATCGAGTGGGTACAGTGAAAGGTTTCTAATGAGTTTTTCTGTTTTTGTCTACCTTAGCTAGCCATACCTTTCACTTTACCCACTCGATAAAGGGCAGGGGATGAGATTTTTTCACCGGGTTTTTTTGCTAAACCCACATTTTACACGATGCTCTACAACTTTCTAAATAACACATGGGGTCTAACCCCTACCCCTACAAAATTAAATTTTTCAAAATTTACCCCTTCCCCTTCACCCCCACGGACGCGAAATGTTTTTATTCTGAATTAGGGGACATTAAAACCAAATAATCAATATTCATTTTCCCCCAATCTGTTCCCCTTGAGTCGTTATTTGGACCTAAAGACGGGACACCAATTATGAAACATCCTGTATAATAAGAAGAATTATAGAAGGAACGCGCGAGATTGCGAGAAGTTACAGGAGAAGAAGGCTGGTGAAGCGCAGCAGGCCACAGAAAGAAGTTTCACAACTATGAAGAGCAGATCAGAGAAAAGAATCCCAAGTCGAGTACCATTTCCCATGCAGAAATAATTTAATCTCGAATCAAATTTCATCAAGCCGAGTCATAGAAAAAAGGGGTAAAATACTTCCAGAATGCGCACATAGCAACCAATACGGTGAAACAGTAACGCGTTACTGTCACTAGACAATATCCCTCCTAATATTATTTGATTTATGGATACTTAAACTGGAATTTTTATATTGCAAATTAGAACTGTGCGGACGTGGATTTCTTGTGCCAAGTATTCTTGGGAATGATATCGCTAATCGAAATGCACAAGCAAAAGGAGGCGAATTCCCACTAGAAGCGTAGTACAGCATCCGCCGGCAAATTCACTTATTTTCTGCACATGCATACATGAAGAAAAAAAAGCAAAAACGATGACGAAGCGATTCCAGAATCAATGACGAGTGCATTTCATGAGGAGTCGTAAGCGAACAAGATAATGACAAAAACAGTTGAGAGCACACAAATATCCAACTTTCGTGCACGTTAGGAAGCCACGATAGGTAATCCCTTGAGCGACCCTCCTTTTAACCCTGGAAAACCCGCATTCCCATATACAGGGTGAATACAAAAGTCTGAACCCCCCTTTTATTTTTTGAACCGAATCAGATATGTCAATTTTGATGAATCCAATGAATAGGAAGTTGTGGGTGGCCTATCCCATGGTGCACTTTTCATCATCCCAAATATGCAAATTAGGACACATTCAAAATTTATCTCAAAAACCGTAAGGGATAGAGAAAAAAACCCAATTGCAAGCTTGTTCAGTATAGAAAAACAAACAAAACAAAAAATATCATCCGATTCGGACCAACCAATCACCCACAATCACGTGGTGAACTGTTTGTAGCTTACAAACAGTCACACTGCACAAACAAGTTACTTCAACCAGTTTAAAAAAAAAGTTAATCAACAAAGTGCTCGATGTGACGACCGTGGGCACCATAACACAATTGGGCACGGAACCTAAGTGACGCCAAAACATCGGCAAGCATGGCTGGTGTCACTCCTGGGCACGCTTCCTGGATTCGTCGAACCAGATCCTCCAGTGAGGCGGGCTGCGTAGCATAAACCTTGTCCTTCAGTATCCCCACAAGAAAAAGTCAAGTGGTGTAAAATCAGGGGAGCGGGGTGGCCAACGAACTGGTCCTCCTCGGCCAATCCATTGTTGTCCAAACATCTCACTTAGACGCTCGCGAACGACCAACCCGTAATGTGGAGGAGCTCCATCATGCTGAAACCACGTGCGCTGATACGAGGCCAATGGCAAATTGTCAATGAAGTCTGTGACTACCACGTTGAGAATATCAGCCCGATAGCGTTCTGCAGTCAGTGTTCCATCGTAAAAATACGGTCCAACTACAGTGTCATTGTACAATCCACACCACACATTGATTCTCCAGTTCACTTGATGAGTTGCTTCTCGCAGACATCGTGGGTTTTCGTCTGCCCAATGATGATGGTTGTGCCTGTTGATAACTCCATCTCTGGTGAACTGGGCTTCATCTGTCCTCATGAATGAAGTTTGGATTGTCATCCAGGCAGGTAATAGCCAGTTACAGAAGGCGGCCCTAGCAACATAATCCAATGACAGTAACTCCTGGTGACAATGAATATGGTATGGGTGAAAATGATGTGCGTGTAGAATGTTGAGAACAGTTCTCTGATGGCACCCAACATCTGCAGCAATTGCTCTGCTGCTTGTGTGGGGATTTGCAGCAACTGCAGCCAGAACTAGTGTTGTTGTATCTTCGTCGCCTTGTGCCCTTGGTCGTCCTCGTTCTGCATTAACATTCCCTGTAGCCTCGAATCTTTGAATAATGTGAAGCATTGTTTGACGAGATGGATGGCGTTCGTTAGGGTATCTGTCTCGATACAACCTAACTGCAGCATGTAGGTTTCTCCTTGCCTCTCCGAAGCAGAAGATCATGTTGACCATTTCCGGAACAGTGTAGCTTGCCATCCTGAAATTCTTCTGTCGTCTGTGTGCTAAAACATGCCTTTTATTTGCTTTTCCGCACGAAAGTGAATGTGAGTAAGGTAATTTATGTTAATTTTTGATTTGCATGCTTTACATGGTGGAAATATCAACATTCAGTTTTCCTTGTGCAGTGTGACTGTAAGCTACAAACAGTTCACCACGTGATTGTGAGTGATTGGTTGGTCCGATTTGGATGATTTTCTTTTTGTTTTGTTTGTTTTTTTATGCTGAACAAGTTTGCAATTGGGTTTTTTTCTCTATCCTTTACGGTTTTTGAGATAAATTTTAAATGTGTCCTAATTTGCATATTTGGGATGATGAAAAGTGCACCATGGGATAGGCCACCCACAACTTCCTATT
>JAHWFO010068719.1:4934779-4959505 GCA_023313115.1 Rhysida immarginata | reverse complement strand
GAATATACACGATTAGACTGTTCCGATCCGCGAAATGTTACCCAATTTTGCAGAGAGAATAGAAGGCTTTATTAATATAACGTATGGAGAACACAAAGACGTAGCAGCACCACTGCATGCAAACAAACCTCTGCGGAGGTTGTTTATAATGCATGTTTGGTCGCCATTCTATGGCATGTGGAAATGTCTCAGATGATGTTCAATACGCTGTAAGATGGCCTCTATAACTGCTACAAATGCTGCACAACGTGGTCGTATACTGCGCACTAAATTGTCCAGCAGTTCTTGAGGCAATAGGCCCACTTCTGAACCAGCATTCGGCATAGCTCTTGCAATACGTCGTTCGAGAGCATCCCATGCGTCCTCAATGGGATTTATATCCAGGAACAAGGCGGCCAATCCATACGCTAGATGTCCTCGTGCTTCAGATATTCCTCTACAATGTGAGCCTTATGTGGGCGAGCGTTGTCGTCCATCTAAAGGAAGTCTGGTCCAACTGCTCCCGGAAAAGTCGCACATATTGTTGCAGGATGTCAGATCAGTAGACCTGGACGATTATCTTAACACGGTCGAACACGTGCGGCAGCATACGTGCACTGATCATGATGCCAGACTACACCATCACTCAACCACCTCCGAACTGACTCCCAGACATGAAGACGTCGAGAATCGCTTTCCAGGTTGAAGCGGGATTTGTCAGAGAACATGACGAGTTTCTGTCTAACAAGTAAGTTGAATGTTCATTGCACGATGTCCGTCGCGCTATCTAGTGATCCAGGGAATGGGATGCATTGCATGGGCCTCACGAAGTCGCCTGTAGACT
Source organism: Rhysida immarginata (assembly GCA_023313115.1). Taxonomy (NCBI): domain Eukaryota; kingdom Metazoa; phylum Arthropoda; class Chilopoda; order Scolopendromorpha; family Scolopendridae; genus Rhysida; species Rhysida immarginata. The sequence goes on along the minus strand of JAHWFO010068719.1, from coordinate 4,958,682 downwards.
GCGTTCTTCATAAAAGATGTCTCCGTAGACGCCGCTAAGTCCCTTAGCGAAAGTCCCTGTGGTGGATTGTCTATAGCGTCTGGCATTTAGGGCGAGAAATTGATCATCCAACGACGTTGGATATTTCCTTTCTAAATGAAATGTCCTCCACAGCCTGGATATTGCCACGCTTTTTGAAACGTGCTAACCTTGGGATACTTCCATTTGGAATTGGCCTGCCTCAAAACGTCCAAGATTTCTTCCTCTTGTCACATCATCCAAATGAACACGAAGTACCATCATTTATTCATAGAAATTCCTTCAGTAACCAAATAGATGTGAAACAACACTTGAATACCGAAATAACGAAATATTCACATTGCCTCTTTAAGAGGTGTCATAGCCATCAAAACAGAAATATCACTACGCCCCTTTTAGAGGCAATGTGCTGAAACATCTTTTTGTTTTGTTTTATTTTTTGCATACATGTTTATAAAGCTATTGTTTGATGAGATTTCGGACCGAACTGCCCAGTCTTGTAAATCCCTTAACTTTTGAGCACGAGTGTACGTGTTAATGGAATAACTTGAGGAGATTGGTATATAAGAGTTTGATTGGACAGACCAGAATCCTTACGTGAATCCTACTCAGCATTTTGAGATGACTTGGATTGTCGCACACCAACGTAGTTCAGAGAAATGCCGAACTTGTATCCGAGTTATAGGATGAATGAAGAAACAAAACGCTAGTATATGCCACAAAGAAGAGAAGAAGACATGAAAAGATGCAAGATCTTTTTATCTCAATTTTGGTATTAATAGTATGGCCGTGAATGCGTGTATTAGAAAAAAATATATATGCCAACTTGTTCCTTTTTTCAAACTACATTATTTCCAGCTATTTTTTAAAACACTTCAGTGTCATTACTTTTTTCTCTTTTCTGTAGTTGTTTTTTCTTCCCACAAGGACTTGATTGCACTTCGTTTTCATACTCTTTTTTAACCTGATAAATAATAGGTTAAAAAAAAACAAAAAAAAATCTTCCTGTTCACATTAAGGAAAACTGAAGAAGAAAAAATAAAAGAACGAAGAATTCGTTCAAAGGAAACAAATTTTTACAATTTCTCTTCTAACGAAAATTAAAAGAGCAATTTTCCATCAAAAAAGTTAACACTTAATCCCATCTATTCAGATATTGTTATTTATATATTTTTGTATTTATGTATCCAGACTCGTTAGTTAAAAGAACCTGTATTACATTTTGACTAATAAACAATAAATTGGTATCCGGACAATTGGCATCCGGACAACCGCCACCCGGACAACTGCCACCCGGATAACTGCCACCTAGGATAATTGCCACCCAAAATGCTCCAGACAAGAGCTCTAATTTAATTAGAATGTTTTACTTTATATTTTAAACTTTCAACTGAAAACCTGAAATTTCAAATTACAATGCAAAATATGAAAAATAAAATTCTTTCACGTAGAGGGTAATAGAGAGAATTAGTGACGAAAATGTTGAGGTAAATATAAATAAAGAAAATATTAATAAAGAAAATAAAGTCTTCGGGAGGGGGGGTGACAAAATGTGCTTATTTTGTGCTGAATTCTTCATTAAACTCCATTCCTCGTTTTCAATTACATAAAATTATAGCATATAAGTTTATGGCCTACTCTTTTAAAAGTTGTGTTTTGGGGGGGGGGGGGAGAGTACAATTCTTACGAGGTAAATTCCCCCTTCTATTCACTCTGATTTTATGTTAAAGCTTCATACAATGATAATAGTTCATTGGTTAAATCATGTGGTAAATTGGGTTCATTGGATAGTACAATTCTTTAAATTATGTAATTAAATCATGTACGGGGCAGATTTAATCACGGGGATAGATTATTCAATTCTAGCTTCTTCAGTAGCCACCCATCTTTTTTATATTTATATAAAAGTTATTAAAAGTTCAAACTGAAACATATACAGGGTATCCCGTAATGAGTGGATTCCGCGTTCTTAAGCAATTTTTCATAGTAATTTTTCTGTTAAGTAAAAAAAAGTTCGACGATATGAAATATGAATCCGATTGAATGAAAACCAATCACAAATTTGAAATAATAAATCGTTTACAAATAGGGAGTGGATTCCGCATTTTCAAAATCAAATTTAATAAATATTTAGAAGTTAGTAGCGTTTTTGGCCACGTTTTTCATGTTTAGCATGTCCAACTCTATAAAAACAATTGTTACTTTAAAAAAAAAATCCATGCATAATCCCTATTGTTGGGTGGCAATTGTCCTCGGTGGCAATTATCCTAGGTGGCGATTGTCCTAGGTGGCAGTTATCCTAGAACCAATAAATTAATCCCCCCGAGGGCGGTATAAGAAAATAGCGGAAATCCTGTAGATCACTTGGGCCAATCCTCATTAACTCCGATCCCAGTGGGCCAATCAAAACCAAACTAAATAGTGATGTAGGACATGCCTATGGTAAGCTACTTTCCGAGTTTCAACCTTTTACGTCAAAATAAATATGGAAAATATGAAGGGGACGCACGGACAGACGGACATTGTGAAACCAGTAAGTGCTCCGCTGCTTAATAATTATTTGGGAGATTGTTGGCGCTCGTTACTATTATAGGGAATGTATAAGATTTGACATCTCTGTATAATGCAGAAAGTATAATTTTCTCCTTTTTCTCACGTTACGATGATCTTTAGGATGCGTAATGAAAAAAAAGAGGCGCCTAAGCTGAAAGATAACAGCTCTAATATTACCGGTGTGACCGTTATTCATTAACTCCATGGCTTCAGGAACCACATCGTATTCTGTAAAGACGAATGGTTCTACATAGTCTTGGTAAGTTCTTCCTGGCAAATTGATGGGCGACTGTTTATCTCCGCAGCAGCTGTTATTATCGAGCGAACACCAGCTATCCAGTCCTACAAATAAACAAATGATGTTTATTAAATTTATTTCTACATGATAGAGAAAAGCCACATTCAAATGTATAGTAATGTAAAATTTCAAAATTATTAAGATTATCGCATCATCTATTGCGTAATTAACTCATTTTATTAATTAGAAAAAAAACATCATTGCCGCTCTACGTAATTCTGTTTCAGTAGATTTAGTCCAAAATTAAATATTTCAAAGAATTAATAATTACATTAAATTAGTTATTTTTTGTGTGAAATTAAACTATTTATTTTATTCTGAGTAAAAGTTTGATATAGCGTATACGTAATTACTGAGTAAACTAGTTAAATGACAAAAGGCATAATATCTGTCTAAGAGATAAATGTAAGCCAAACTTATTCTGCGGATTCAGTGGAACGAAAAACTTGTATAATGTGGACTTAGAAGCTTAAATTTGGCTTTAGATAAAGACAGTGGCTTAATCTGATAAAATACTTTGAAGAGTTATGTTGTAAACAATATTGGAAACCGCTTTCGGTTCAAATTTATTTTATGGATTTAGTTGTTTAAGTATGTATGTATTCACACTTACCATTCTCACCGTAATAGGACCAGGAACTTGCGCCTAAGAAGTAAAGGAATATACGAATATAAATCGATTTTGTTTCTTTACCAAATAATTAAAAATTAATTTATACAAAGTAGTCTTTTTATTTATTTATAATTGCTAAGTAACAATTATTTATCTATTATTTTTTAAAAAATAAATCGAAATCCCATTGATACCAATGTTTTATAAGATATCAGCATTTTTTCCTCTGTGTTTATACATATTTTTATGTTATACGAATTTTTTTTTTAAAGAATGGACTCGGAAATTATAATTGTATTGTATTTATTCTATTGTAGCAACAAGCATCTCTCATCCAAACACCTCCTAGAAAGAAAGCCTTTGCATGGAATCGTCATACATTGTTACATCATCATAAAAAGTCAGAATTTAGAGGTTATCATTGATAGAAATCATGGTCTATAGCCGTGACCACCGAGAGAGAAGGCCTCCGCAATGAAACTGAATACATTGTTACATCATCATAGATAGTGCAAATTCAGGGCTTATTATTGGTAGAAATACGAATAACAATGCACTATCTATGTGATGCAACAATGTATTCAGTTTCATTGCGGAGGCCTTCTCTCTCGGTGGTCACGCTATAGCACGATGGAGATATAAAGGTGTTCAAACGACTTAATCTTCCCATTGTTAACGCTTGACGCTAAAATGAAGCTCGTTCGAGTGCTGGCCGTATATTAAGCAAGCAAAGTTATGCAAAAATGAATGTTTATATAGGACTAGAAGAGGTACCCGGCGTTGCCCGGGTTAATTACACTTGCACAAACTTTTCCTTTCATTGTTGGTCTTGAGATATATATTATTGATCCCCGCCTTGTGTTGGTGCATTGCGTGTTGATACCATTGTTGATACCTATTGTTGCACAAACTTTTCCTTGCCTTGCATTGTTGGTCATGAGATATTTCTCATTAATATGCCCTGCCATAACCATGAATATCGATTTCTTATCGATAATTATTATTTTTCCGAAATCTGAGGTAGACGGTGACCTTCCTCATGCTTTGAAGGTCAAGTATGCAAAATTTCATCAAGATCGGAATAAAACTGTAGATTTGTATAAGAAACAAACAAACAAACCCACCCACAAACATCCTTCTTTATATATATAGAAGAGAAGATTTAACATGTTTCTTTTTATTGGATTACAAGATTTTATCCGCGCGCAGTTTACGCGTTAATTAGTTTCAAATTCAATTCATATTGTTGCAAAACTCCCACATTCAATTTGTTTCATGTGACGAACTCACATGTTCTCCTTTTTTTATAGTTTGATTTATCATTGTGCTGTACATATATACTGAAATAAAATTTGTTTTGTCTTTAAATTGTGATATCATAATCATTTAACTGTATTAATAACATTAGTTTATTCTCATAGAAGAGAAAGAATGGTATGATAATCATTAAATTAAGTAAATTAAATAGAACTCTTTTTAAATTTAATAAATAGTTAATAAATACAACTGAAAAATAAAATAATAATTAACAAATAACAAAATAATAAATATATAAGTATAATCAAAATAAAACTAAAAAATCAAATAAAATAAATTTAATCAAATCAAATAAATTTAATAAAATGATAAACAAAATAAAATACAATTAATTAATTTCTTGTAATAAGTTTATTTCGTATATGATTTAGTAGTTTAATAAATCTTGTATATTGTGTAGTTTGATTGCTTCCATAATACATATTAAATTTTTCCTATTACAAGAAATAAAACACTCTTTAACCACAAAGAGTAAAAAGAAAAAATACGACCTGTAAATCGGAAGATAGAGACTTCAGTTTCATAAACAGTTTCAATAAAATACCTCTATCGTAGGCCACAGCAACATCAAAGCAAGTAAAGTATAAGCTATGCTCGATCACTGCCTACCGGGCTCTGGCTGACGTCATCGATGCTCCCGCCATCTGGTGAACACCGGGAAAAATGGCCCTTTCGAGAAAAGCGGTTAGAGCCTGAGTTGCATGAACCAATGAGCATGAATAAAATAAGTACTGACCATTAGCCTCCTGTAACCGGCCGGGGGGAAACCAACTGCCCCCTGTAACCAAATAGGTTGGGGTATATATCATTATCTTGCCCCCGGAGGGGGACGTCGTAGACAGAACGCCGAAGGCGTTCGAGTAACGGAAAACAGTGACCAATGAGGCCCGCAGGGCCGAGAGTAGTAAAAATTTCCTGATTGGTTCATGCAACTCAGGCTCTAACCGCAAGTCGATCGAGCCACTGCTTACTATATGATCAGGCGTTACTCCCGGTGCTCACCAGATGGCGGGAGCATCAATGACGTCAACCAGAGCCCCTTCGTAGCTCTCGTGAAAGACAGGCCCTGGCGCAGAAAAGTCACCTGACCATCTTAGTCCGAATAACAATGTAACCTTCACTGTTTCCAACAAACGAAAAATTGCTGATTATTAAAATCCAAGATGAAAACAATGAAGGTTACATTGTTATTCGGACTAAGATGGTCAGGTGACTTTTCCGCGCCAGGGCAGCACCTAAATAGAAAGCCTGTGCACTGAAAATTCATACATTGTTACATCATAAAAAGACATTGTTAATCGTATTTCTACCAATAATAAACCCTAAATTATGACTTCTTATGATCATGTAACAATGTATGAATTTTCAGTGCATAGGCTTTCTTTTTAGGAGGTGTTGGCCAGGGCCTGTCTTTCTCGTGGGCTACGGAGCCCCTTAGGCAATGATCGAGCATACCTTATACTCTACTTGCCTTGTACTAACACCACTTCTATTCAAAGCCTGAGCGCGAAACTTTCATACACTGTTACATCATCATGCGGAGTCATAATTTAGGGCTTATAATTGGTAGAAATACGATTAAACACAACTCCGTATGATGATGTAACAATGAGTTTCCTATGACAAAACTTGAAAAGTGCGGCGTGAATATTCGATAGCTTGATAAACTTCCTATAGTCAAGTCAACCAAATACAGTAGTGTCCAAATTAATGTGAGCAACAGGAAATTTTCACATAATTTGATTTCCTGAGTTTGGCAGGCCTGATTTACAGCTGATACGTAACTCTAATTACGTCTCCATCTGTTTACTGTATTGTAATAAAATAATTGCTTCACGTTTCAATAAAAATCTTTCTAGTTCACATTAATTTGCACACTACTGTAGGAAGACGCAAAGAATTAGAGGCAAAACAGGATGATTTTAGATTTAGTCAAGTTGATCGTTAAACCATTATCAGAATACCAATTATTAACCTCAATAATTTTCGCCTTGGAGAGTCAGAGCATCAGCATGCGTTGAAATTTTACTACAAATTTTTAAATCGTCTGCAAACATAAAGAGCTGAAACAGACAATATAAATCGGATATAAAGACATTTAAAAGCAATGGGCTCCTGATCGAACCGAAGCAATATTGAAAATAGCGTTCTTAAAGAAGAAGAAGCATCTATTCTGCAATATTGAATCAAGTCACGCAAATAGTTAGGTGATGAATTACTACCTCGCGCACCTTGCTCAATAACAGAACAGTTGACAGAATCAAAAGCTTTGGCAACATCCATATAACAAACATCCATTATAGTCTTTCTTTTAGAAGATTGCTGTAGATTACTGATTGTTCAAAAGTTTAATAGTGTTTTTTAAAATTTTGAGCGATTGCCATAAAAGAAATCGGTGTTTTATATCTTCTTCGGTACTAAAATTGTAATTCTGTTTTCCTATAAACATAATTTCACCATCGATGTCATCCGGAGCCGTCATAAACTTCCATGCTTTAGGATTAGTTCAGTATCTCATTATCTGTTTTGGTTCAGTTCTATGAGTTTGCACGATTCTTTTAAAAATTAAGGAAAAAAATCGCTTTTTTATAGATTCGCTAAACTCTATAAATTCTTTTAGATACCATTCCATGTAGATTTAACCTTAACTTACGGTAATGTAAATTATGTTTAAGGTTTTGTTCAAAATGAAAAACAAATCATTGACTTAACATTTTAAAAATTAGAGTGCCGTGATTGCTACCAAAAAAGTATCCAAAAAGAATTTGAACCATATGCTGTGCTTCAGAAAGATGTTTTGCTTTTCTATTTGTTATGATCATTTATTCATATTGATGACATTTCAATTACAAATATTATGCATTTATACATGTAATTTTTTATTGTTATCTGCTTTATTGAAGTAGAAGTGCATATTTAAAAATAAAATTATAGGAAGCATTTCTCAGTAAATCCGACGGATCCGTCTCATCCGTTGCTACTCCACAAACCACGATAAGGATTTATTTGTAAGAAAAATCTTCACTTAGACTGTAAAGAAGGAGCAAATTTAATCCAGCGTTAGAGTGTTCATTTTGTTCCTTCTTTAGCATTTCATTCAGATCATTCATGAATGATTTTCAATTTGCTCAATTTGTTTTTTGCCCCTTTGTTCAAACTATAAAGGATTAATATAAAAATGAATCTATATTGTGTTTGACTATGAATCAGAATTCATTTAAGCAAGAGAACAATTAAATTAACCGATTAATTCGAACATATGAAGCGTACTTTGTTTGACTTTGTATTATTTATAATAATGAAATAAGAAGATTAAGTTTAAAAATCAAGTGTCTTTCTTTCAGTTTGGAAGAGCTTCTAAATGCTGCAAAAAAAGAGTCTGTGTTCCGGTGGGGGAGGGGGAGATACGATTTCCGTATTTTCTTTACGGAAAAATTTACTTTCGTGTTATTTAGATTCGTAGAAAACAGCACGTAACTGGTACAGAAAACATTTTTACAGAAAAAGCATTTACAAGGAGGAAACTCTACTTTCATTTAAGCAAGAAGTTACAACTGCTCAGTTTATCGTATTTAAAAATTTCTATATAATGTCTTAAGTTTTCCAAAAGCATTACAAACGGAAAAGAAGCATTGGAGAGAGGAAAAGAAATTCCTTTGAACAAAACAAAAAAAAATTATCAGAGGATAACAGATTCGATATAAAGATCGTTTGCTTTTTCAATCACACAAAAAAATGTCATCGAATTGTTGCTGGATCCACTTCGTTAATTCTACCCTATAATTTTTTCCCCACTAAAATTGAATGTTGTCATTTATTCCTACCTGCGGATTCGGTGATGACGATGCCCAGAGTGAGCATGAGGGTGGCGATGAGCAGGTGACGATGCTGTTGATCCATCTTTGTCTTTTCAGGCTTTGAGCGTTTACGGACGATTAGCAGGAGATCCGCACCAAAAAAAGCGGTCCTTTTAAATGCGCGAGTGATTCGTCGAAACTATGGTTTACTACTCAACGCTCGTGACAGGAAGGTAAAAAGCATAAACTAGCATGACAGAATCAAATAGTTGTAATTCACGGGAAAAGTCCGGAAAAAAAATATTTATCGTGAATTAACATTTTTAATTCGCTCTTTTTAAGTGACACCTGCAGAGGGGCATTGTCTACGAACACGTGTCCACGATTGCATAAGAAGACGAATGGAAGAAAATCCTTTAAGATTTTAGTCCTTAATGACGAAATCGCGCTTTCCTTGTTGCTGTTGTTCTTAATGATGTTGGTCTGGGTTTGTTTATTTTTTTTTTTTAACTTTTTTTTGCACTGAATTCTTTTAAATAACAGAAGTTTACTGAAGCGTGAACAGGTCAATCTGATAATTGACTAGATTCCGAATAACGCTAGACGAAATCGTAACGAAGATGTAAAAGTATCAATAATATTGGCCGGTACTAATCGTCCAAGAACGAACTAAATATTGAGTAATTGTTCAAGTGTGCAGTAACACCAAGTAAAAATTTAGTCCGCAAAAGCTAATTACTCTTATAAATATTTCAGTCAAGGTTTAGCAACATAGTTGGACTAATCAAAATATGTTCTACATTTCGGTCGGGTTTCTTTTTCTTTTTATGTTCTTTCGTATTTCGGTTTTCCTTAAAAGTTTGTTTGATTTCATGTAACGAAAACACTTAACTGTAAAGGTTTGGCCGATTATGTGGGTCAAGTTTGCCACGAAAGTGTGGCAGAAGAAAGAAGTTCCTCCCGAACCATGAAATATGAACCAATTTTTTTTCTTTTTTACTTTCACTCGTGGAACACATTAGTTATCAGCAAGAACTCCCACGGACAAACGTTTCCTAAAAAATATTAATTTTGTTGTAAAATTTGTAAACATAATAAATCAGCAACTTTTTGATTAAATACAGAAAAAAGAAAAAAAGAGAGTAAACGTTATCTTTGATTAAATATGGGACTGTACGTAGTAAGAAATTCTCGCGTTAGTCAAAGTTCATGGCTGCTTCATTAGTACGAACATCTGCGTTTTAATAGGGCTTAAGGGTCAAAACGGATGAAAATTGGTATAAAAATAGCTCTAAATTTCTAAGTGAAGATAAAATAGCCTAGCAACTAATTTCATTATGTGGTGATTCTTAATGTGGACAGAAAATAAGTTATTCAAATACTGTTTTTCTCCAACAACTAAATTCTAGTTGATTTATGACCAAAAAGAAAACAATCGGTTTACCATAAAATTCAACTATAACGTAAATAAATATTTTTAGCTTATCTTTTTACAATAAAATTATCTTGAATAGTCTAACCATTTAACTCCCTTAACTTTTTCAATAAAACCAAACGGAAAAAAGTGATTAAAAAGATTATAATTCTTAATACTGATTTATTGAACATCAATACTACAAAGTGTCCAGAAAGTCTGGGTACATAGGGGATTAAAATTTCACTATTTTATTTATTTATGTTATTTTTCTGAGGGGGGAAAGGTGAATGTGGTGGTTTAGCAGTGAATAAAATCATGACATAAACAATTAAATATAAAAAATAATAATTTACCTTTTTTACTTTTGTTTAAATTAAATAAAAAATACTTTACTTTTCAAAATGTTTTAATGTTATTTTTCCTACCCATCAAATTATGTATTGAAACTGCATTGAAATTATGTTGACTACGTAACTCGGAAACTACTGGTTGGAATTTGGTCAAATTTCAACGGTGTGCACAATTTTATGTACCGTATTATGCTCCCAAATTTCATCATCCTAAATGTTGTAAAAAGTGAGTTATTAACTTGTTGATCTTAGTGGCGACATTTTTATTTCTATTCATATCTCAGTTATCGTTCAAATTCGGACCCATGTTCAAATTCGGACAAAAAATTTAGAATCATCCATACTACCTCCTCAAAAAGTTTGTGACAGGGTTTCAGACTCACTCTATATATACAGGGTGACCCAAACTTATCCAGCATAATTGTTTAGGAACATTGTATGGTTCAAATGGAACAAAAACTGTCCTCTAAACATTAAATCTAGTTTCGATCGTGTGTGAGATATCGAAGTTTGTCTGTTTTCCTGTAGAGTTGTTAAAGCAAATAAATAAAACATTTGAGAGTGCAGATCACTTTTATTCTGCATACTGATAGAACATCACATTGAACTACAAAACAAAACCAAAATGATACAAGGAAGAGAATAAGAAGAAAGTAACAAATCAATGTCGAGGAAGCCCCTCAAAATGATTGCCCCCAGCTCCAATGCACTGGTTAAATCTTCGAACAATTGCTCAAATCAACCGCGAAGTCAATAAAATACCTTTCACACATGTTACAAGTACGACGATTCCTCCGTTTGGCACATGCAAATTTAAAACAAGAAATTAAGCCTCCCGAGGAAGGTATAGGAAAGTAGCGGAAGCCCTGAGTTCATCTATTTTTTTATTCCTTCATCTGCACTTTTTAACCCCCCATTTTTTCAATCAAAAATTGATTTTCTCGAACCTTGTATTTAGCAAATATAAAAGAACCCTATCTTCTTTCCTTTCTCATCATTTTTGATCGAATGATATATGACACTCCATATGTTGCCATAGTTCTAAAGACCAAGTGATTGCCACCCCCATAACTCCGACCCTATTGGGACAATTTGGCCCAAACTTTACAGTAATATTGATCTTGCTTAGAGGAATACGCATACCGAATTTCATTCCTTTATATGCATAAATACGCGTAGATCTTTTGGTCCCCTCTAATTTCCGCCCCCGAAACTCCGACCCCAGTGGGCCAATCAAAGCCAAACTAAACAGTGAAGATGCACATGCCCATAGTAAGCATCATTCCGAATTTCAACCTTCTACCTCAAAAAATGCGGAAATTATGAAGGGGACGGACGGACAGAGACGGACATCGTGAAAACAATAAGTAGCTCCATTCTTCCGCTTCTTAATAAATAGGTAAACCTACGTTTTTTCTAGGAAAAGACCCTTAGAAATAAATAAAAGAAAATAGACAAACGTCGATATCTCACACACAATCGAAACTAGATCTGATGTTTTTAGGACATTTTTTGTTCCATTTGAACCATACCATGTTCCTAAGCAATTATGCTGGATAAGTTTGGGTTACCCTGTATAAAGACTAGCAGAGGACCCGGCGTTGCCTGGGATAATTACACTTGTAGGTAAACAGAACAATCTCAAAAAGTTAAATTATAACTTCAAGTTTGCGTATTTGTGTGTTTATTTCTTATACAAATCTACAGATTTATTCCGATCTTGATGAAATATGGCACATTTGATCTTCAAAGCAAGAGAAAGGTCTACATGAGATTTCGAAAACATAATAATCATCCATAATAATCAATATTCAAAATGATGGTAGGGCATACTAATAGGAGGTGTCTCGCCAACACTATGCACGGGACCAACAATATATATCTCATGACCAACAATGTAAGGCAAAGTTTGTGTAACAATAGTCCGGTCGTATCAACAATGGTGGTAGCAACACGGAATTCTAAAAATGATCCTAACAATAATAATTACGAATGCCCCGCAACCGTATGGAGGAGAAATGAGACAGAGCGCATTCTCCTGCGTAGTGAGCTACCGTGTGTCTCAAAAGTCGCGTGCCATATGAAAAGTTTATGAATGTTGGCTTTATGTTCACACGGTTTCGCAAGCTCATCGTTCATGTTCAAAATATGCACCATGCACTCGAAGATTATGTCTTACACGATCCAAATTTTCTTCTATCACGCGTAAAACTGTAGCTGGTGGAATGCTGTGTAGGGTATTGGTGATTCTTTCCTTTAAGTCATCCAGATTTTCGGGCTGTGTCAGATATTCTGTGGTGATCTCCACAAAGAAGTATCAGCTCTGCACGTTGTTCTGGTGTCAGCATTATTCCTCTACTTCACTATTTCATCTACATAATCAAAGCAACCAATTAATCCATTTGGCACGCGACTTTTGAGACACACGGTATTTCGGTCGCCAACATCGAGGCGAAATAGCCAACTGCGATTTAGGATATCCAAAAGATACCCTAGAACCCTGGTAGAGGAAACTATAACTGGTGAATATGGGTAACCGTTATATCGTCGAAGTTTACATCTAAATTAAGATTACGTGGCTAAGAAATTATTTAGGCTAAGCTGTGCCGTAGTTGGAGAGGACCATCCATTGGGAGCATTTTAAAAGTATTCTTTTCGGTTTTTTTAATAAATAAATTTTTCATCATTAATTTGAACAGCTGAGGTATGGCGTACAATAAAACCTCACTGAACACCTTATGATTTATTCTTTAGTGAATAAATTTTTACTGTATTAATTCTAAGCTTTATCAAGTGTTCATTTTTTACTGTATACTCATATTCAGATATTGCAAAATTTCAGCAAAAAGAACCCGAGCAATGTCGGGGTCATCAGCTAGTAGAAATATATTTGTCATCTAAATTAGCAATGTGATAATAATGGAAGTTTGTTTAAATAGATTTTTGTTTTAGTTTGAGAATTGGTACATTTTTGTTTCAACATCATTAATACGTTTGAGGATAGTATGAACGACCTGGATTACGTTTCGTTGATAAACTTGGTTGATAGACAAACAAGTGAGGAAATCTTCGAAGAAAATTAAAATCTGGAAATTTCCGGATTTTGAGGGTTCTTAACCTGGAAAATTGGTCATTATTCCTTGTTTGTTATGCTCTTTGTCCGCTTTATATGAAACTGCAGCTAACATTTTGTTCCTTCCATTTTAAGATTAATTTTCTTCAATAATCTATTCATCTATGGTATTAAAACAATCATAAGTTTTGTCTCTACAAGAATACTTTAATTTTTCATTACTGTACATAAAAGCTTATCTTGAATGAACGAATTCGTTATCTTCTAAACTGACAAATTTAATACTATATTCCTTTGCATCCAAGATTAAAAACTTAAAGGATAGACTGAAATTTTTTTTAATGGTCGATTTCACCAACTATAGGTTGAACGCCCTTGAACCTCAATGTGTTTCCTTATTTGAGAGCAAATTCGAGCGTAAACGGTTTTAATTTTAATTTGTTAGTTCTTTCACCGAAAGACAATCGTAAATCCCTAAAGTTTACTACCAGAACCATATGTCTCGAAGGTCATGTCGTTATGAAAACAGTCATATTTATGACTACAATGGTCTCCGGCCTAGAGACTCAACGACGATGAAGACCTTTAGCAATGAGATGTAAGCTGCAAGAAATAAAAATACATTTCGGTATCCCCTTGTATTTTTATGCTCGAAGGGTATTTCTTAGCTTTAACGATAGAAAAAAGATTTTTCCTTTTCTTTTCTCAAAAAAAAAAAAAGAAAATAGAGAAATCAGTGCATAAAATCGAAAATGTGCAAAATCCATTTTTGATAATGGATCCAATCCATATTAAAACTTGACGTAATACGTCTTTCATTCCTTATGATTACTAACATTATTGATAATAAGTAATGCTGCTCTCTTTTCTTCAAAATCCTTGATAGAGAAACCATAAATAACACAAACAACAATGAAAAACGAAGATCCTTGAAACATGCCTCTTCTAATGCTAACTTCACCTACTTTTTCACGAGTTCTAATTTCTTTTTCTCATTCTTTCTACAATTTTTCTGTTTCCAACAAGTCTAAGCAGTTCTGAACAATGAGCCTAATAACACATAATGACAGGCCACTTTTTAGCAGCGGATATAATTAGCTTACTAATAAGCCGCGTTTCAGTTTACACCATCATCGGTTATGATAGAAAATTTCACACTTGTTGCTATATACAGGATAATTCAGAACTTATATTACAGAAGAATATGGTAGATAGAGGGTACATGTTTTATTAAGCAATGCGTTTCCTACTGGTTTGGCGCTACACTTTTTTTCAGTTGCAGCAACTATTCATGCAAGGGCCAGTGGCTTGACTGAGCTTTCTCTGAAACAACAAACAATAACGTTTGACAACGTGTGCTTTACAGAAGTGCTTCGAACTGACGCCCCCAGTCTTGAACTGGCATCGCCGAAGCATTGACTGCCGCACCCACCCAAATATGCCAGATGTACGTATGCAGTATGTATTGTGTAATAAGCGTCAAAAATCCATGGAAACATCGGATGTAAAAAAAAAAAACATCGAAAAAAAAACATCGACATGATGTAAAGGTGTGGCTTACAATAGGGTCTTCACATATCCCCAGAAGAAGAAGTCCAGCGGATTAAGATCTGGCGATCTTGCTTTCAATGAACCTAAACATAACAGACAATGGCAAATAGTCAAAACAGTGAAACAAGCATAGCGCCGTATCGGTGCGAGATACGACACACACTACTTAATAAAAAAAAATGCTTGTTTTAGTACCCTCATCTACCATATTCTTCTATAACTTAAGTCCAGAATCACTCTGTATACTGTATATAGAGGGGCTGTTGGTTTTTTATGAATCTAATATCGTTTTATAATCTGTGCAGTTATTTTATAGGATCTTTATGTCCGTTGAGGTGTGACCTTTTGTATCTTATAACTTTACCGGTTTTCATCTGTTCATCAGGAATAAATTGTTTATTATGAAAGAGTTTTGTATCACATCATCAATTACTGTATAGTGTCATAATTTGAAGGTTGTTGGGCGGTGTTTGTTGGCATTGTTCCTTTTTTGCGAGCGTTTATTATGAAATCATTATATTCGTATAACATTTCTTTTTTGAATGCCACCATCATAGACGTTTATAACCAAGGACTTAGGAGCATAGAAAATTATCAATATCATCGTTATTACTAAATATTTTTGTATCTTTAGAATGTTTTATAAAAAATTATTATAATTATCCACCGACAATAGGGTATGCAGAACGAATTCACAGTTGAAATAGAAATGAGTATAATGAAATACAGATAAAACGACATTATAAACATTTGAAAAATATTCAATATATTTCGATATCAGTGATGACGTTCGAGAAGTAATCAATTAGTTCGCCTACTTGAATCCAATTTAGTTTCTTTTCACTGAAAGACAACCTACTCCGAACGGAACATCGAAAAAAACACGAAGCTAAACGAACAAACTGCCGGTAGAAGAATTTATCTTTATTCAGTGCGGCAATCGTTTTTAACGTGTGACTGACTATTTAGAATTAATAATTGGTTTCTTTAAGAGTTTAAGTTGGGTTTTAAATTTGTCGCGTTGTCGCATTGAGGAGAAGAGCTTCTCTCCTTCTTCCCTGTAGGAAAACCTTGTTGAACTCTTTCTTCCTTGCTTCCGCTTGAATTGATCGCCTTTGACAAAGATTTTGGTGATATTCTGCAATTAGAGCAAATCACGGTCAGTACCAGGGAAATATCTGGAGGGGGAACTAAATATTCCAGTTAGGCAGTAATTTAAGAGTTCGTCGTCCAGAAACGGAATGATGTCACGGGGACGAGAATTTAGAGGAACTAAAGGAGAGGCAGATTGTTAATATCGTGCGGTTTTTATGAATTAATATCAGGACCGGAATTATAGTAAATTAACGAGGGACGATTGCTGAAGACGCCAAATTTTGAAGGGCGTTAAAACGAGGAGTAAAAAATAAAAAAAATAAGATTATCGAAATCGTCTTTTTTCCTTCCTTTTTTTAAAAAGAATATTAATGAAATTCATTATGTAAATATATAAGATAATCTTATTAAATGAAGAACGGCATTTATTACATTTCAACCTGACCAAGTCAACATCAATAGGCACTATTCTACAAAAATGTCTATATAAAAAATTATATGGAAAATGTGAGTAAATTATCCAACTGTGGCAAGGTATTATCTTTTATGTATTAAATCTTTTAATCATCAAATCTTTGATGTTAGTTTTAAATTCAATAAAAATTGAAAGAAATTTTAACAAACACTGGTAAAAATACAAGGAGTTATCCCATGAAGTAATGCTTATACGTTAACCAAACTTTATTGTGATATTCGCTAACTAATAATAATATTATAATCAATTCATTAATGTTTATTCGAAAACAACGCATCCATGACACAACAAATTTAAAAATTTATAGCTGGAGACCGATATGATTGCAAAACACCTTCTCATGGCATTGTAAACAAGCTTTATGGGAGATAAATCAGCGAAACAGGGGAACAAAGATATATCAAATATCCGTATATACGGTGCTAGACATAATAATAGGACCAGTCGAAATACAAAACACAAAATATTTTTATTTAATTTTTTAAATATTTTCTGTTTTTTAACGTATAAATAATTTTATTTGTGAAAGGAAATAAAAAAATAAAAAGTTACGACAAAATTCAGATTTTTTGAATAATCTCTATAGAAAGCAGTGGACAAAATTATAGGACCACCCTGAGAATAATGTATTTTTCCATAAAAATTTGCATGTCTGGTGCTTTATTTTACTGCAGGCTGCTTAATCATTGATAAAAAAAGAGAATCTATGTGATTTGACTGCAAACAAACAATGGGACGTGGTACAAAGTTAACTGACAAATAGCAAGCTCAAGTTATTGCCTATAATAACTGTGGGAAAAGCGAAAGGGAGATTGGAGCATTAATTAACAGATCAAAGACTGTTGTGCATAATTTTCTACAAAATCCTGAGAAGTATGGAAATGTTTGCCGTCCTGGAAGATCCAGTAAGGTGTCATAAAGAGACAAACGTGCTATCTTTCGAATGGCATCAGATACTGGCTCAACATCATCAAGCATCACTTCATCTCTGAGATTTCCTGTTTCACCTAGAACACTACATCGTATACTCCATGCATCCAAAAACCACGTGTATACGAAAATGAAGTTAAAGCCAAAGTTAACTTCAAAACATATGACAGATTGGCATTTGCAAAACGGTATATTGGAAATAGTGAAATGTGGAACCATACCATCTTCAGTGATGAAAAAAAAATTAATCTGGATGGGCCTGATGGCGTACGGTTCTACTGGCATGATCTTCGACGTTCAGAAAAAATTCTTTCAAAACGTGTTCAAGGTGGAGGCAATGTGATGATTTGGGCTGCTTTTTCAGCAAAGGGAAAATCAAGCTTAGCGTTTGTCAAAGGAAAATCAACAGCCGACGATTATCAGGACATTTTAGGAAATTACCTGTTGCCATTTAGAAATGAATTGAATGATCCAGACATCGTATTTCAACAAAATAATGCACCTAACCACCGTGCAAAGTCAACGCAAGAGTGGTTTTGGGATCAAGGACTGACTATATTGGACCGGCCAGCATGCAGTCCTGATGTCAATCCAATTGAGAATTTATGGGGTGATCTTGTGCGAAGTGTGTACGCAAATGGAAAACAATTTGAGAATGCAAAAGACTTAAAATGTGCCATTCAAAAAGGCGGGTAGTCACTGTTTCTTGACAATAATCACAATGACCCAGGAGGTTGGAAATTCAACGATGGATGTGCCATCCATATCGCAGCACTCAAAAGTCACTTGACCCACACAGAGCCGGATGTAGGGCGAGGCAAGTGAGGCACTCGCCTCGGGTGACAGTTGTTAAGGGGGCACCAAATTGGAGTTATTTTATCTCCAATATACATACACCGGCCAATGAATTAGAAACCTTCGTTGAATATGGTATTGACCCTCCTTTGGCTGTAATTACAGAACATACGCGGTTTGGCATGGCCTCTACAAGGTGTTGCAATGCAGGTAAGGTAATCGCAGACAATGCATTCGTCAGAGAGACCTTCAGGTCCTGCAGAGTAGACGGAAGCGGATGCCTTCGACGAATGTCTCTTTCCAACATGTCCCAAACATTCTCGATCGGATTCAAATCCGGACTTCATTAGTGTCAAGGAATATCAAGGGACCCTTGCCATACCAACAAAATATGGCCCATATCATGACACCTCCTCCTGCAGCTTGAACTGTGTTCACAACACATGAGGGGTGGGGCTGCCGCCAAATTCTCTGCCGGCCATCGGTGCAAAACAATGTGTAACGTGACTCGTCCGACCACATCACCTTTTTCCAGTCGTCTACTGTCCAGTCACATCGTTCTTTACACCACTGCAGGCGAACTTTCCGGTTTGTTGCTGACACCAGGGGCTTCCTCACTGGCATGCGACTTCCCATCCCTATTCGCTTCAACTCTCGGCGCATTGTTCTGGAGAAGATGGGTTGCGATGATCCTTCATTGAAGTCTGTTGATTGTTTTTGATCCACAATGCTGCCGTTTCGACAACTCTTGTGGATTCCGTTTCCACGCATTGAACCTTTTGAGATACCGGTCAGTTGTACTGACCTGGAAATCGTAGCTCCAGCTAGACGGGCTCCCACAATAACTCCTTTTTGGAACTCAGACAGGTCTGCTGTTTTCCCCATTTTGCTCAACTTGAGCAGCTGCAGCTTGTTCCTACCCCGTACCTACAGCTTGTTCATTCCAAAGGCGTTTTCACTTAGGTGAACGATGTTCGGCTTCCTTGCATTACATTAAATCAGTAAGATTAATCGCTCCAGGCAAGAAGTCGAGTTCGAATCACGTTGGACGATGCCATTTATTGTTTCTTAGCAACAGGGATAGGTAGGCATAATGAGTGACGTCAAATTGTTTTAATTGAAATGTGATTTTCAGCCTTTATTAGGAAAGTTTTTGTATATTATTAATATATGAATGTTTATTATTATTACTTTAGCACACTAATGCACTATAATAACGTGAAAACTACACGAGGAAGTAAGCGATAAGTTGGCAAAGCATGCTCAACAATATAATTGCGAATAACGAATTAAATCATTACATGTTTTTCATGAAATAATTAGTAGTAGAAAATTAACTTTAAGATTTAATGTATCAAAATAATATTTTTGATATTATTATTTAACAAAATAATAATATATAATGTATAAATCTATTATGGTATTTCATAGGGAATAGCTACCCATCTTTCGAAATGAAATACCGTATCTTCTGGATTTATGCTTAAAAAAAATAACGTATTGGTAAAAAAATTGTATTCTTATCCATGACGGGAAAAATAATGTATAACAATACAGTATCTTATATACAGGGTGAGTTTTTAAAAGTGTCCCGGTGAACATCGTGTAAAAATGAGCATGAAAAGAGATAACAATGATCAAAGATCAGTGCAAATAATCTAGAGTAGGTGCTGGAAGTGCCTCCCATTGACCTTGAGGCACTTGTGAAGCCGTGTCCACATGTTCCCGAAGGCACGAGCAAGGGTTTCCGCTGGAATGGCCTGAATGGCTGCCTGGACGTTTTGTTGAAGGTCGGCGACTGTGCGCGGATTGTTCTGGTAGACCACACCTGTCAGTGCACCCCAGAGGAAGAAATCGGAGATCGATAGGTCTGGCGACCGTGATGGCCAGTGCTGTTCTGTTCCTCGACTGATCACATGTTCGGGTGGGAACACTTCCTGAATACGGGCAAGTGTTACGCGTGCAGAATGGGCTATTGCACCATCTTGCTGAAAGTAAGCATTGGCACGCTCGTCATCAGTAAGTTGTGCGGCAAACACGTTGAAGATGTTGTGCACATAACGGTCACTATTCACAGTTTCATTGAAGAACACAGGGATGATGCGGCAGGCGAAGACAGCACACCACACTCCAATTTTTTGTGGATGCAGTGGAGACTCCATGAACACATGCGGATTGACGGAAGACCAGTGGCGCATGTTCTGTGAGTTGACGTAACCGGACAGATGGAACCGCGCTTCACCTGAGATGAACACAACCATCCTCCAGCACCTCCGGAACAATGGTGCTCAGAAACCATTCACAAAACTGAACCCTGGCCGGCTTTCCACATCATGCAACTGATGCACAGTGGTCATTTTGAAGGGGGTAAGTGTAAATCCTGTTTCATGATCTTCATTGCACTTGACTGAGACAAACCCAGTTGCTGAGACAGCCGCCGTGATGACGTTTTGGGAGTGCATAGCATGTGTGCTTCAGCAGCAGCAGTGGTTGCTGTCGTACGGACCGTCCTTTTGCGCACTTTCTTTGCATTCAGTAATGCAATCTTAGCAGGAGATTTTGCAGGCACGGCACCAACTTAAAACTTAATTTAAACTCATCTGCACACTGTTTTCATGACCCATGCCGTGCACAGTGCTCTACCACAAAAATGCGCTCTTGCAGAGATAACACCATTTTCGCCACTTCGCACAAACGACTACATGCACACCAATGTCACTCTCTCAACTGCGCAATATCACATGAATGACAAGTCATTTGAAAACTTACTGCGCAGTATTTCGTGCCGGGCCACTTTTAAAAAAACTCACTCTGTATGAAGAAAGCATATATTTATGCCGTATACAATATGCTGTTTACTATAAGGTATATCGTAATGGCTTTCTTTTTCTTGTAAATATACGCATAATACAGGGTGGGTCGTAAGTCGCGCACCAAAGCATTTAAAACAATTCTGATAATAATAAACGTTATTTTATTAAAACCAAGCTTAACTAATGAACTAGGAAACACGTTGCTGGTACAATCACAAATGCTCAAAATGCTCGCCATTTGCTGATTTACATTGTTTCACATCACACTTCACGTAATTCTTTGGTGCGCGACTTACGGCCCACCCTGTATATGGTAGCATGAACAATTTCGGTATCAAAATATTAAAGAATTTAAAAAGTAATAAGTAAAAATATCAGTGTTCCAAATGCAGAAAAAATAAATAAATAAACTAAATATTTATTGATGAAAATAAGAAAGAAAATTCCACAGCTTGGATTCGAACCGGGTAACTTCAACTCTAAGAAGGTTCCCGGTTCGAATTCAGCCTGTGGAGATTTCGTTCATATTTTCATCAATAATTTAAACATCTGATGTTTTACGTAGGATAAACCCTCTTCGAACATTCTTGACACATTCTTAAATATTTATTGCTTTGTTTTTAATAAGTGCGTTAAATATTTCATCTGCAAAGTCGATCTTAGTGAAATAAAAAGCAGCGATTAATCTTTTCAGTTAAAACCTCTGTAATTCGTCCACACCAGTCATAAACCTTATCCCTATTTCCACTCTGGATGGCCAAGTCCATTTTAATCTTCTACGATGTTCGTTCAAACTACTAGACTTTATAACCGATCAACTTCGCTTGGCTCAATTCCTGCCAAGCAAGTGAAAACGCTTTTGGAATGAGCATGTACCTCACATGATTGCATTCTGACCTGTGACCCCGCTTTACATATCAGTACAGTAATTCATCACGAGTTTCTAATTCATTGGCCAGTGTGTGTATGTTTAGACGAGGAAGAGGGCGCCATTTAGCAATGTTGCCTCGGGTGACAAATTGCCTAGATCCGGCTCTGGACCTACAGTCTAAATAATAAGCAGTCGCCTCACTCCTATCGCTTCCATGTTGTAAACTTAACAATGGCACAGACTCTCCACCTAGCTGTCCGCCGGAGGCCGCCAATAATTCCCATGTAGTAACACAAAGCTAGCCAAAGCGTTCAGGCATTTATTTTTTTTTAAGATGAGAATTATTTAAAACTATTTTAACATTTTTTTACTTGTTTAAGAACAATTCAGCTATTTTTAAATCTGATTTGTATTTAGAAATTATTAACTTTATTTTCCGAATAAAGTTTACTTTTCCGATAATGAATGAATTTATCGGCAAGTACGAGGAGTGATCAAAAAGTAAGGTTACAAAGCCTGCAGCGAAACGTGAATACAACCAATACAGCCACCTGATAGTACATACATTCGGTTATTTTTCGACAGTCTCCATGTCGGTTTAGGCACTTGGCGGTTCGTGGGATGAGTTTGAATATTCCCTCCTGGTAAAAATCCTGTCCTTGCGTGTTCAGCCACTTTGTCGCGAATGTTTCACCTCCTCGTCTGAAGCGAATCGTCGGTCTCCTAGGTGCTCCTTCAAGTGAGGAAAGAGGTGAAAGTCGCTTGGAGCAAGGTACGGGCTGTAGGGAGGGTGTTCGATGATGTCCCAGCGAAACTGCTTCAACAGCGTGGTGGTCTTCTGAGCTGTATGAGGTCGCCCAGTTTAAGGTGACGTCATCTGTCGGGAAGGTGATGGCCACAGTATTCTGGGACAGCGCTGGTGTCATTAGTGGCGGCCTCAGGCGGACACCTAGGTGGAGGGAGAGTCTTTGCCATTAAGTTTACAACAATGGAAGCGATAGGAGTGAGGCAACACTACCTAAAGCAACGTCACCTAAAAAACAAAGCCTGATTACTGCGTCATCAAACCAGGGCTGACAATCCAATCTTCATTGTTTAAAACAAACGAAAAAGCACTTGTTGTAATCAGTGTTTTTTCGTTTGTTGAAACAATGAAAGTTGGATTGTCAGCCCTCGTTTGATGACGCAGTCAGCATGCAGTGAGCAGGCCTTGTAATTTAGGCCTTATTATTGGTAGAAATGCGATTAAAGATGACTACGAGGCCTACGAGATAACAAGGCCTGGAAGCGGAAAAAGTCTCCTGGCTAACTGGGTGCTAGCAACAATCCAACCTTCATTGTCTCTATTTTGGATGCTAACAATCAGTGCTTTTCCTTTTGTTGGAAAGGAAGGTTAGATTGCTGCTATAGTCCATCCAGCCTTAGTTTGCGCGAAATGTGATGGCCGTTTCAATTGTTGGACATTGTTACAACAGAAATTAAACAATACATAACAATTAATGTGTCCATCACATTTCGCGCAAACTAAGGCTGGATGGCCTATAGCACCCAGTTGGTCAGGTGACTTTTTCGCTTCCAGGCCTTATTTCGTCAGCCTCGAGATCATGACTACTTTTTAACAATGCATGACGTTTTCGTGTGCAGGCTTTCTTTTAGGTGATGTTGAGTCAACACCTCCTATACTTTGTCCAATGAAAGAAAAATGGGCGTGTCCAGTTAAATTTCCAATTTCAATTGTTAAACATTGTTAATTTTACTTAGCAACAATGTTTAACAATTGAAATCGGAAATTTAATTAGACACGCCCAGTTTTTCTTTCGTTGAACAGAGTATAGAAAGAAAGCCTCACAACTGAAACGTCATATATTGTTACATCATCATTCGACCATTGTTGATCGTATTTCCACCAATAATAAGCCCTAAATTTGGTCGACTTA